>JANAVB010022200.1:4796440-5178940 GCA_029216955.1 Iris pallida
GATATTTTCCCCACTATTTTAAGGTTGATAGAATATTATGCAGTCGAACTGGAATAGAGGGGTTAGCATATGACGTCCAAGATTCTTTGAGTTTGTTAATGGAGTCCTCTTTCTTGAGCCAAACAGATTCCAATCTCATGGGAAATCTTCTCTTTTTTAAAGACATAACTGTTTTCATAAATATGGGATAGTAATCATTGTTATTGCATGGTAGATGAAGTACACTAGATGACGGATACAGAAGTCTCCACTTGATATCGACAAGAACACGGTCTAGTCTTGCCTCATTTGGTTCGTGGAAAGGAAAGGAAAGGAAGTTGATTCTGGAAAACTGTAATCCCAATCAATTTAATTTTCGGTGTTTGGAAATATCAAGGGAAATTGAAAAGGGATGTCAATCTCCAGTGGGGAAAAGTGGAACCTTGGGTTGGTAGGATGAGCATCACGGAGTATTGTATGGATATGATTTTTAGAATCAGATACAATACTGACAAAGATTTCATCATTCCAGAATCGCACCAATCTCCCTAACCTTCCCGTAGCCGAGATAGAATAAAAACTACCAAATCCAAGTTTAGTAGCATTTTTAGAAGCTTCATCTGATGAGCATTTAGTTCATGAGATCTAAATCATATTGGTGTCGTGTTTACATTAATGTGTCATCGGCTAGAACTCTGTATTTTGTCTTCAAACATTAGGGCCACATTTTTTGTTAGCAGAATCATGAACTTGGGGGAAAAATAGTTATTCATTTTCTATGTTTGGCCGAAGGAAAAGAAAGATGAACATGGAAAAAAAATTCAAGGAAATTTTTTTTGGAGAGAAATGGTTCTCCCATAATTTTTTTCTCGCCTTTCCAAACACCTGTAACTTTTTTTTAATAGAAATTACAATTTTTCAAAAAGGAAAGATCAAAGAATTTATTTCCTTTCATTAAAAAATTAAGATCACATAATTGTCATCTATCAAGTTTTTACAGATTTAGGCAATGTCAAAGCTGTTCCAAGGGATACTTGTCTTGACCCAGTTACATACATTTTCATATACACAAAGCAGAAATTTTTATTTGTCAAGACTTCAAGTTGAAAAATACCATTAACAATGGCAAATTTTATGGTGCTCCACTCGAAAACAAAGACCAGTCTACGAACCCCATTAGATCTCATTCCCTTTGGAGATCCATCAAATACTCAGCAGTCCCAATTGTGAGATCACTGATATATAATATTTTATGGTATAAAAACTCGTAGAGAATAATTTTTATTTTTTTACTAAAAATTAGTCTTTTGTTTGAGGTTGTTTGGAGTGGTTTGTATGTTCAATTTTTAATTATATACTTTGTTCCTATATGTTTATTTTTTTGGGACGTTATTTCCGAATTCTTTTATGATTGTGTCCCCAGTAGAATCTCATCCTGGATCCGCCACTGCCTAGGCCTATACTTGTAGCGCCTCGCCCAGAACCAGCCGAGGAGGTTGACGAAGCTAAGCACTGCGAGCAACAAGTAGAAATAGTCCAAGTGATTCCTGTTGAGGTCGAAACCGACCGGCCATCCCCCGGTCGCCGCACTATTCTCCGTCGCACCGTTCACCCACCCGACCGCTACATTGCTCGAGAAGTACCGGAGCGCGACAGAGATCGAACCAGAGGAAGCACGTCGCGCTCGCCTTCAGAGCCCGAGGCGTCTCTGGATTTTCAGGAAGCCGAAGTCCGTGATTTATTAACGAG
The DNA here is from genome assembly GCA_029216955.1 of Iris pallida. Taxonomy (NCBI): domain Eukaryota; kingdom Viridiplantae; phylum Streptophyta; class Magnoliopsida; order Asparagales; family Iridaceae; genus Iris; species Iris pallida. The sequence continues at coordinate 4,798,169 of JANAVB010022200.1, forward strand.
GATACAAATACCTGAAACGTGAGTTAGCCCACAAGTTATTGAGTTCATCCCTTCGGTTCCTTTCTTTGTAACATATTGCAAAATCGACGAAGATTCGGACCATGACAACACAACCGATGGAATCGGACTTCCGGACGGCATGAACTCGATATCCTGGAATTCCGATAACGAAGACCGCAGTTCCGATTAAGCTGCCGATCGCGGAGAGCCCGAAGCCCCACCCCCACCCGACATCCGTCTGGAGCCAAGAAACTAATATCAAGCTTGCTGTCGACCCGACGCTTGAGCCAAGTAGGAGCCTGTTGAAGTAACTGGACATCTGCTTCGCCTCGCGCGAGTCCTCGCCGTCGAACTGAGCGGCACCGTGCGTCCGCCACGCAAGCTTTCAGGCCGGCGGTGCCTGCGGCTATTAGGTATATCGAGACGTAGAGGAAAGAGGAATCCCTTCCATGAACTGCCACGCACGAGCTTCGGTCGATGACTATGTCGCATGGTGCTGGTTTGAACTTCGATGATTTGGCTTGCACAGTTAGCAACACGAATCCCTGATCAAGAACAATTTGTTCAGGATCTAGATAAGAATCCATCTGGAAAGAGTACCCAGTATCTCCAGAAAAGCCGACACGATAATGACTTTGTATCCCGCCAGAAACGTGTCGGAGAAGTATCCTGCGACTATGTTGGCTGCTAGAGCCAGTGTGGCGAAACTGTCAGCCGCATAAAGGGCTGCGCACAATGCGCAAAATGAATCACAAATTGATATATCCAGTGAATACATGAATGTCAATTTACATTTTAAAACAAGTTCTTAAGTTGACATTATATTAAATGTAAACGATGATTTTGCACAACTGTCTGGGTGGTGTAGTTGGTCATCACGTTAGTCTCACACACTAAAGGTCCCCGGTTCGAACCCGGGCTCAGACAAATATATCTTTTTTTATATTTTGTGTCATATCGTGTAGTGCAACACAGCAGCTGTGTCAATGTGTCATGTGTGAAGCATTTCACTAGAATGTTGATTTGGTTTGTTGATACTATGATTTTGGCCAACCGTATCCCACTTTACTCGTTTGGTTGTCAACCTCTTTCTACCATATTTACAACAAGACAAGGATGTAGGTTGGGAGTTCATTTTTCTTCTTCTTCTTCTTCTTCTTCTTCTTCTTTCAATCTAATCTTTTTAATATTATTATTAACATTATTAAGTATTAATATATTAACTACTTAGTAATATTTTGAATTAATAATCTAGCTAAATATTAATTTTGAATATATTAAATAGCTAGCAAGGACATAGCAAAATATTAATTTCTACTTAGCTGCAAACACTAAAAAAATCTAAACCAGCAAAAAGTGTAATATTAATTTCTATTATACAATAATAATAATAATAATAATAATAATAATAATAATAAAATTGTCATTTTCAAATTCTACTTTTTTTAGAACATCCAAACAACGATGTCATGAATTGTTACTTTTTAATATCTACTTCTTCAAGACATTCAAAAGAAAGAAGTAGAAATTATGCATATGCATGATATGCATTCACAAAATGTCGATTTTACAATATTCTACTTTGACTGGCTTCGTCGGTCGAACCAAACAGATCCTTACCAATTATATACCAGGAATTCAGTGGTCCTCCGTGCACACCTTTCTTAGCATAAGGTGTGATATGTTGGGAGCTCGAGCATTGATTTTGATACTAAGAAGATGATAATATTTTCATTATAGATAATGAGTTTGGAAATGATTTCTCATAGAGAATAAACAAAGGGCTGCACACAATGCGGAAAATGATTACACATGAATATTATGTAAAATGATAATTATAGTTAAATACTTCTTATTGCGACTGTCTGGGTGGTGTAGTCTCACACACTAAAGGTCCCCGGTTCGAACCCGGGCTCAGACAATCTGCTTTTGTATTTTTTTTGTCGTATCGTGTCGTGTGTGTGCAACACAGCAGCTGTGTCAATGTGTCATATCGTGAAGCATTTCACTAATAAAAGTATTATTCGCTAAAATGTTTATATCTACATATTAATGTTCAGATGCTGTTTGGTTTGTTGATTGGGCAAGGAAGTGCTAAAACTATGATTTTAGCCAAGTGTATCCCACTTTACTCGTTTGGTTTTCAACCTCTTTCGACAATATCTACAACAAGAGACAATTTTTTGCACAATTTACATCCTTGTTTCTTAACAAAGATGTGGGTTGGAAGTTCCTTTTTTTTCCCCTTTCAATTTAATCTTTTTAATATTATTATTAACATAATACTTAAGTATTAATTTTTAATATATTAACTAGTTAGTAATATTTTGAATTAATAATCTAGCTAAATATTAATTTTTAATAAATTAAATAGCTAGCAAGGACATAGCAAAATATTAATTTCTACTTAGGTACAAACACTAAAAAAAATCTAAATCAGCGAAAAGTATAATATTAATTTTTAATAATAATAATAATAATAATAATAATAATGGTTATTTCCAAATTCTACTTTTTTTTAGAACATCCAAACAACGAATTCATGAATTGCTACTTTTTAGTCTCCAATTATTCAAAACATCCAAATGAATAGAAATATACGCATACGCATGATATGCGATTTAATTTTCTACTTTGACTGACTTTGTCGGTCGAACCAAACAGATCCTTACCAATTATAAACCAAGAATTAAGTGGTCCTCCATGCACACCTTTCTTTAGCATAAGGTGTGATATGTTGGGAGCTCGACCATTGATTTTGATACTAAGAAGAGCCAAATATTTTCATTATAGATAATGAGGTTTGGAAAGGATTTCTCACAGAGAATAAACATATACGGAGAGAGAGAGAGAGAGAGAGAGAGAGGAGAGAGAGAGAGAGAGAGGAGAGAGAGAGAGAGCACCCTGTCTGATACCTCTAGTTGGGTTTAAAAAAAATAGTGCTTCTTCCCAGACCGCTAGGGAAACCGACACGTGAACCGACGTCACGTGTCGGTTTCACATTGGCTGGAAGTTAGCAGGAGGGCAGAGTTTTTTTTTGGGTCCAATCTCGCGCTGACACGTGTCGTTCGGTTTGGATTTCGGTCCAAACTGGCGGTCTGGGAAGAGTTTTTAAAAAAAAAATTGAAGGTGAGCCATTGACAAGAAAAGTAACATAAAGAGAGAGAGAGTGAGAGAGAGAGAGAGAGAGAGGGAGAGGGAGGGCGCCCTGTCTGATACCTCTAGTTGGGTAAAAAAAATTTTTTGAAGGTGAGCCATTGACATGAAAAGTGACATAACTCATGATTAAGTCATGTGTTTTTCCAGTAAATCCAAAACAAAGGACTTGGCTCAAGAATGACCAACTAATTATATCATAAGCATTAGACAAGCCCAATTTTAGAGCTAAACAACTTTTGGATTTAGGGAACTTGGCAATAGAATGGAAGAGTTCTTGAGCCACTTATGATGTTATTCGTTATTTTGACGAACAAAGACGAAGACATTTTGGAATGGGGAGATGAGTTTCTTAAAAATAAGCCGAGTTCGTTTTGTGAAGATTTTAGTGATGAGTTTGTAAATGACATTGCATAGAGAGAGAGGCCGAAAGTCAGGAAGAGTAGGTTTTGCGATTTTAGGGATCAAAGCAAGGTAAGCGTGATTCAAAGAAGCAGGGAGACAATTCGAAGTTAAGAAAGTTTGGACGAGATTGATTACCTCTCTATGATAGTATTTCTAATATCCTCATCAATATGTATAGCTAGAATAGATCCAATTAAGTCTAGATGTTTGATGCCAATATATCTCCTCGTGTTGAAGAATTTTGTTTAAGAGAGCTTTGGTTTTGTTTTCCTTACGGATTATGTCGTCTGTAGGAGTGCTTTGTTGAAAATTCAACAGTTTCTGTTCTAGGCTCTCGATAGCAGTGGTAAAGTTATCAATCCGAGATTTTTTTCCCACTTTTTTAAGGTTGGTAGAATATTATGCAGTCCAATTGGAAGAGAGGGGGTTAGCATATAATGTCCAAGATTCTTTGAGTTTGTCCATAAATGTTGGAGTGGGTGGGGTTCCCAACCTATGTGGAGAAGACCCCGGAGTGCGACGAGCGCCGTCCGATGTCGGAGAAGCTCGGGAAGTAGGCGACGGAGTTGCTGCTGCTGCTGCTGGAGCTGCTGGAAGCAGGGGATCCGAGTTCGGGCCGAACTCGGTCCCAGGCCGAGTTCTGGCCGAACTCGGTCTGGCCGTTCCAGGGTTTGGCCAGTAGGTGCTGGTTGCCCCCACACAGAGTTCTGGCCGAACTCTGTGTCGTCGGGGGCTGAAGCGGGATTCTGGATGAGTTTTCATCATTGGATCTAATCCAACGGTTCAGGTTAGTTGCGGGATTAGGGAGTTAAGTTGAGTTTTCTCAACCCTAATTTATGATCGTATGATCGCAACGCATTGGACAACACAAGTTTGAGAGAGGAAGGAGGCAAGAGTGCCATTACAACTTCGGAGAAGAATACGGAGGATTGAAGGTCGCTGTTCGAAGGAGATCGTGTTCGGGTAATCTCTACTCGTCGTTCTCGCTCTTCGTAGCCTTGTAATCATTGTTCTTATCTCTGAGTGTTGTGGGGATCCGATTTGGATCGGGAGGAGTTTGTAGAGGGTGTAATTCTTCTATTCCATTAGTGGAGGCTTCTCAGGGTTGGACTCCGATCGTCCCGTGGTTTTTCCCGCAAGGGTTTTCCACATCAAAAATTCTCTGTGTCTGCGTGAATTGTTTTGTGTGTTTGTTTTTGGGTTCGTGCGTTGTATTGTTCGGTCCTCTCGCAGGTACTCTCCGATTTGGGGAAAAGTTTTCGCGTTTCTTTCCCAACAATAAAGTCCTCTTTCTTGAGCCAAACAGATTCCAATCTCATGGAGAATCCTAGACATAAGTACTGTTTTTAGAAATATGGAATGATGATCACTATTATTGCACGGTAGATGAAGTACATCAGCTGACGGATACAGAAGTCTCCACTTGGTATCGACAAGAACACGGTCTAGTCTTGCCTCATTTGGTTCGTGGAAAGGAAGCTAATTTTTTGCTACTTTCTTTCCTTTGGAAAACTATAATCCCAATCAATTTAATTTTCAGTGTTTAGAATATCAAGGAAGTTGAGAGGAATGCGAATCCTTAGAGAGGGAAAGTGGAACCTTGGGTTGGTAGGGGAACACTAGAACTCGAGCAGGCCAACGAAGGCAGACACCTGCGAAAGCCAGAAGAAGCTGATGGGCAGAAGCTCCAGCAGAAGGAAAGCGTCCACCATGCGTGCCATGGGCCTCTGCCACCTTCTTGCGTCCGGACTCCGAGATTGCACCGGCGGAATCTTGGCGGACTCGACGTGGGTCACCCTGCAGAGCTTCCATGAGTCCTCTTCTCCGGCTTTCTTGATTGCAGCTCTGTCCAAGAACCTGCAGCGAAGGAATTGTTGTGCAATGTTGCATCCATTCCCAAAAGAGGAAATATAAAGAAGAAAATGGAAGGAGAAGCATGAGAACATATTAGAGATGAGAAATGTTGTATATTGTGTTGCACGGACACTAGAGGAAACATTGACGCGACATTTTGGGGGTGTAATTGGCTAATTATATTGACACAGCCAAAAGTGATCGAGACTATTCCATTGTGGCAGTCCTAGGACTATCCACTTTTCTGACAGTCCAGTCTACAGACTGGACTGCCAGACTGTCCACTTTTCTGACAGTCCAGTCTACAGACTGGACTGCCAGAAAAGTGGACAGCCAGAAAAGTGGACAGTCCTTGTTAGATCCTGGCAGTCCTTATTAGAAACTGGACAGTCCAGTCTACAGACTGGACTGCCAGAAAAATTGAAAAAATGGACTAGCCCCGATCACTTTTGGCTGTGCCCATATAATTAGCCTTTGTAATGTCTCATGATATGTGTTGGACAGAAAGAAGCCAACACATCTTTTTCCTCTTTTGCTACATATTCCTCTCTAAGACAACACATCATTTCAAGCACCCTCAGACATCTTTTCCTTTCCTCCTTTTGCAACATATTCCTACATGGTTTCGAAATATATTACAGAAATTTGGAAGTTTTACAAATCCTATCGATCGGTTTGGGAACAAGTAAGAACTGTCATTATCATACTGTTAGTATTCTTTCTGTAGTTTGGATTGCCAATTTGCCAGAATTCACAGAGTCACCAAAAACTCTCTATCTTAGGACTACTTAGACTTCTGACAGTTCTAATAATAATTAGCATTACGGGTATCCTTGCAGTCCTGGATCAGAGATATACAGTACTAATAGCTCAGATTTATCTTGTACTTTTGAATATATTGATTTACTAGGAATAAAGTTCTCAGCCCGATTGCATCCTTTCTCTGGAAAAGTTTAAAAAAAAAAAAAAATCATTTACCTCTCATATTGCTCCTTTTGTGTTAACTCTTGTATCTGTATTTTTTCCTCGTACGATCTTATATTGCATTTGAGTATATAGAAGAATAGGAAGTGGTTCAAAAACCTGAAATTATCTGTATGTGGTGTGAGACAGTGAGAGTCCTCGTGGAACTTGATCTCATAGAGCGCCTCAGGATTTTCAGGAAGTCGAAGGGCACGATTTATAATCGCGGATACAAATACCTGAAACATGAGTTAACCAACAGAGTTACTGAGTTCATCACTTTAGTTCCTTTCTTGGTACGGAAATGATAAATGGCCCGCGATTTCTACCCGCTAACGTGACCCCGGGCCTACGTGGCTGAACCCCATTCGTCACTTCCTATTCGCGTGGGGACCACTGTCGGAAGACCTGCCATGTGGACTGCGGGCCAAAAGCACGGTCCACGTAGCATCGTCCTTCTTTGTAACATATTGCAACAGGGATGAAGATTCAGACCTTGACAACACAACCGATGGAATCGGACTTCTGGACGGCATGAACTCGATATCCTGGAATTCCGATAACGAAAACCTCAGTTCCGATTAAGCTGCCGATCGCGGAGAGCCCGAAGCCCCACCCCACATCCGTCTGGAGCCATGAAACTAAGATCAAGCTTGCTGTCGACCCGACGCTTGAGGCAAGTAGGAGCCAGTTGAAGTAACTGGACATCTGCTTCGATGATTTGGCCTGCACAGTCAAGAACAATTTGCTCAGGATCTAGACAATAATCCATCTGGAAAGAGTACCAGTATCTCCAGAAAAGCCGACGCCAGAATGACAGTGTGTCTCGCCAGAAACGTGTCGGAGAAGTATGCTGCGACTATCGCGAGGATGTAGCTTGTTCACAAGTAAGGACGTCGGAGGCTTTGTTGATGCCCAAGTACATGACAGTAATTTACATTTTAAAACAAGTTCTTAAGTTGAAATTATATTAGATGTAAATGATGGTTTTCCAACTGTCTGGGTGGTGTAGTTGGTCATCACGTTAGTCTCACACACTAAAGGTCCCCGGTTCGAACCCGGGCTCAGACAAATTTTTTTTGTATTTTTCTTTTTCTTTTTGGTATTTTGTGTCATATCGTGTCCTCTTTTGTGTCATATCGTGTCCTCATGCAACACAGTAGCTGGTCAATGTGTCATGTCGTGAAGCATTCACTAATAAAAGTATTATTCACTAAAATGATTATATGTCCCTATTTATGTTCTTAGAGGCTGTTTGGTTTGTTGATTTGGACAAGGAAACGCTAAAACTCTGATTTGAGCCAAATGTATCCCACTTCATGTTGGCAACCTCTTTTCCACATAATGCCATATTTTTTTGGCAATTTACATCCTTATTTTTAAGAAGGATGTGGGTGGGGAGTTCCTTTTTTTCAGTTTAATATTTTTAATATTGTGATTAACATTATTAAGTATTAATTTCTAATACATTAAATAGTTAGTAATATTCTTAATTAATATTTTTTCTAAATATTAATTTCTAATAAGTTTAATAGTTAGCAAGGACATAGCAAAATATTGATTTCTAATAAGCTACAAACACTAAAAAAAATCCAAACCAGCAAAAAGTGCAATATTAATTTCTAATATACGAAATCAAGATTTTATAATAATAAGAATAATATTATTAATAATAATAATAATAACAAATTGTCATTTTCAAATTCTACCTTTTTTTTAAGCATCCAAAAACAACGGATTGATGAATTGCTACTGTCAACTTCCACTTCTTCAAAACATTCAAACTAAAAAAAGTAGAAACATATGCATAAGCATGATATGCATATACAATGCATTCACAACATGTCGATTTTACAATATTTTACTTTGAATCGCTTTGTCGAACCAAACAGTTCCTTACCAATTATAAACGAGGAATTCAGTGGTCCTCCTAGAACACCTTTCTTAGCTGATTTTCCCTTCCAGTCCACCATCCATGGCACTATGGTCACTTCCTGCGTTGGTATATAAACCATGTCAAAATCTACAAGGACTACAATGACGAGTTTAATGGCAACGTATAAATATATATATAGAGAAGATTACCAGTTTACCACCATGGGGGGGGAGGGGGGGAGAGAGCTAAGTATGTTAGTTCAGGTATTGGTACGTAAACCATGTCAAAATCTACAAGTAAAAATTTTTTTTACTTTATTTTTCATAAAAAAAAATTTGATATTTTTTATAAGGGTTAGTCCACCCTAAATTTTGCTAGTCCATTCCTATTAGAGTTTCTGGATCCGTCCCTATGCCCTACAAAGATGTGTCATGCCGAATCGGGCCTACTTTTTCTCAAATATATATCCAGCACCCAACATATGATGGTGGCTTTCTAATGTCGTGCCACATAATTTGTAGGGCTACATTGTGCCTTGTGTAGTCAACTCAATAGTTTGACCTTCAAGCCAATCACCTTTAGTCCAAGTGGTTGAGATGAAAAACATATGTTCCATCTATTCTGCTTGGAATTGGGATGAGAGCGTATTATTCATTTCAATTAATCAATTGTGAGAGTTGAAAACAGTGGACCCGATAGATATATAATGTAATATGTTTAGTATAAGTTTCGAGCGTGTAAGCTGGCACGTCAAAAAAAAAAAAGTTTTACTTTCAAATTTTGGCCAAGTTCCAAAATTTTCAAAAAATGAGAAGTATTAATTAGTAGGAAAAAATTTATTAATAGGAATCATTTTCAATTACAACTATCAAATTAAGTTGATCAATATTTTAGGTATGAATTACATAACTTATATAAAAATTGAATTGAACAAATATTTTGAAGGATAGAAACAACAGAAGAAGCTGATGGGCAGAAGCTCCAGCAGAAGGAACGCGTCCACCGTGCATACCATGGGCCTCTTCCACCTTCTCGCGTTCGGACTCCAAGATTGCACCGGCAGCCGTCGCCAGCACCGAGAACGCGATCCCCGCGCCGACGCGCTGGAGGTGCGTGATGCCCGCCGGGCGGCAGGTGAGCTTGGCGGACTCGACGTTGGTCACCCTGCAGAGCTTCCATGAGCTCTCTCCTCCGGCTCTCTTGAATGCTGCTCTGTCCAGGAACCTGCTGCAAAGGAATTGTTGTGGAATGTTGCATTCTTACCCATAGAGAAAACATATGGAAAAAAAATGCAAGGAGAAGCTTCGGACTCTCATGCTGCTCTGTCCGATTAAGCTGCCGATTGCGGAGAGCCCGAAGCCCCACCCCCACCCGACATCCGTCTGGAGCCACGAAACTAATATCAAGCTTGCTGTCAACCCGACGCTTGAGCCAAGTAGGAGCCAGTAGGAGTAACTGGACATCTGCTTCGCTTCGTGCGGGTCCTCGCTGTCGAACTGGTCGGCACCGTGTGCCGACACGAGAATGACTTTGTGTCCCGCCAGAAACGTGTCGGAGAAGTATGCTGCGACTATCGCGAGGATGCAGCTTGCTCCCAAGTAATTTGTAAGGACGTCGGAGGCTTTGTAGATGTCCATGTCCATGTAAATGACAGTGTTGAAGTAGGTGATTATGTTGGCTGCTAGAGCCAGTGTGAAGAAACTGTCAGCTGCATAAAAGGCTGTACACAATAAGTAAGATGAATCACAAAACGTACCACAACTGTCATAAACGTCTGTACACAATAAAGAAGTTGAATGACAAAACATACCACAACTGTCTGGGTGGTGTAGTTGGTCATCACGTTAGTCTCACACACTAAAGGTCCCCGGTTCGAACCCGGGCTCAGACATTTTTTTTTTGTACTTTGTGTCATATCGTGTCCTCGTGCAACACAGTAGCTGGTCAATGTGTCATGTCGTGAAGCATTTCACTAATTTTTGACTTTCATCCCACTTATTAATATGAATTTGTACTTACATCCCACTTTTTAATTTTATTTGACTTACATCCCATTTTTGTCAGGAAAAATATTTTTCGTGACAAAATGAATACTTTTCGTGACAAAATAAATACTTTTCGTAACAAAAAGTGGGATGTAAGTCTAAAAAAATTAAAAAGTGGGATGTAAATACAAATTCATATTAACAAGTGGGATGAAAGTCAAAAAATCCCATAAAAGTATTATTCACTAAAATGATCATACGTACATATTTATGTTCTTGGCGGCTGTTTGGTTTGTTGATTTGGACAAAGAAGTGCTAAAACTCTGATTTGAGACAAATGTATACCACTTCATGTTGTCAACGGGATGGGGCCCACCAGGGCCGGGTTCGATAGGAGGCTCAGCTGCTTGAGAGCAGTACTGCTGGCAGTGGCGGCAGCAGTGGTAGTGGTGTTTGGTGGTGGTGACGAAACAGTGGGAGAAGAAGAGGGAGCGGAGGTGGGGGAGGAGGAAGACGTACGTGTGGGGGAAAGGGGGCCGTTGGATCGAGCGGTCGCACAAAATTTGAGGTCAAAAATGTTGGATTTGTTGGCCTTTATTTTGTCAAAAGCATAATGTAAATGTAGAGGCTCGTCGTGATCTATATCCTCAGTCGTGGAAAGACTATTAATAAGTTAACTGAGTTATATTTGGTAAATTATAAGGACACAACACATTTTGATCAGGGCTGTCTAAGTATTAGTTTTCCATTATTTACAAGTTTGTCACTGAAGAAATTACTCAGGAATATCCAAGTGTTACGTATAAAAGATAAGTGTTATAATTTTTGTTTTCTTCCTCACTCTCCATTCCTCACAAGAAGAAGAAGAAGAACAAGAACAAGAAGAAAAAAAACAAGAACAAGAACATCATTTTTTGCAAACCTAGTTTATTTTGATTTTTTGCTCTCTTTTAATTTCTCAGATCGCTTCTAATTTCTCAGATCTCTTTCTCCAAACCCTACTTTATTTTTTTTCTGCTTGTTTGGACATTATGGATGAAACCCTAGTCGTAGAAGAAATTGGGTTATCAAATCTATTAATCTATTAGTCTATTAACCAATTTTTCTTTATTAATAGAAGAATTATGCATAAAATCCTAGTTGTAGAAGAAAACTATGGAATAAATCATAGTTGTAGAATAATTGAGTTCATATCAGGACTGCGACAATTTCTGACAGTCCTAGTAGTATTGAGGACTGCCAGAAATTGTGACAGTCTTGAAATAGACTCTACGTACAACAGGACTGCCACAATTGCTGGCAGTCCTAGAAGTAATGAGGACTGCCAGGAATCAAGGCCGGACTTAATATGAGGCCTATGAGGCACTTGTCTCAGGCCCAAAATTTTAGAGGGCACAAAAAAAAAATTTAGAGTGTATATAAGTCCAAATTTTTAGAGTGCATATATTAATTTTTTTTATAGTGTATGAAGTCATCTATAATTTTGGGTTTTTTAAAAAAAATAAAATCGGGCTTTGATTTTGGCCAAAAATTAAATTGACGGATCGAATCTATAGATTAGAAGTCACGGAAAGATTAGAAGCAACGAAAAATATTAGAACATAAAATATTTTTAGATTTTGTTTTTTTAGAAAGAGGCATGTGGTTGCCAACTTTTCCCCCTCCCTAATCTATATATCTAAAGCCACGGAAAGCAACAACAGAAAGAGACATGTGGTCGCCGAGTTATTAGAACAAAAAATATTTTTAGATTATTTTTTTTGCGTAGAAAGAGACCTATGGCTGCTATATTTTTTTTCCTTTTCTGAAAGAACTAATGGTTATACTCTCCAAATGTGAGACTTTGATTATTTTTTATATATAAGTTGTTGTTTATTGTCTTATTAATTTATTGAAAAATTATGTTCTTGTCTCGTGCCTATGCCGAGTTGATTTAGTGGCCGGAGTCACTACTACAAGTAAGTTTTGTTTCTAAAAGACCTATTGGAGTTGGTCATTTTCTATTAGGTTAGCTAATTTATTAATTTATTTTTATAAATTATTATTGAAATATCCAATAATACCTCAGAAAATAATTTATTGAAATATCCAGTAATTGTAATGAAATATCTAGTAATTGTTGTATAATTGTTGCAATGCTATAATTATTGACTTATTTGTGGTTGATTATAATTTATTTTAAAAATGTGTTCTTGTTAATGCCTATAGTTATATATTCCTGCTGAGACGGTCTAGTGGTCGGAGTCGAAGACTACAAGTAAATTTTGAGGGCATCAATTTAAACTTTGAGGGTACCATTTTTAGAGTTTGCCTCAGGGCCTCAAAATCTAAAGTCCGACACTGCCAGGAATTGTGGCAGTCTTGAAATAGACTCGATGTACAACAGGACTGCCACAATTGCTGGCAGTCCTAGAAGTAATGAGGACTGCCAGAAATCGTGGCAGTCCTGAAAGGGACATGCTCTACAACAGGACTGCCACAATTTCTGGCAGTCCTAGACATATTGAGGACTGTCAGAAATTGAGGCAGTCCTGAAAGATACTTGCTGTACAGCAAGTTCCTTTCAGGACTGCCACAATTTCTGGCAGTCCTAAAGTCGACATTCTCGAATGAAAAAAAAAACATGTTTGGATTTATTTCAATCTTGATAATAGAGTGAAATATGCATTTTAGGATTTATTTCTATGCATTCTTTGTGAGAAAAAAAGTATTTAACCTTTATTTCCATACATTTTAGGGTTTATTTAATTTTTTGGTTGCCATCGAAATTGGGAAAGAGAAGGAAACTAGGATTTTGATGGAGATGGTGATGATGGAAATGGTGGAGAAGAAGAAGATGATGATGATGAGAAAAAAAATTAGGATTTTGATGAATATGTGAGAATGGAAATGGTGGAGAAGAAGAAGATGGATAGAAGAAGAAGAAGAAGAAGAAGAAGAAGAAAGCTAGGGTTTGTGAATAGAGAGAGTGAAATTTAGAAATGAGAGTGATTTTTGGGTTTGGGGGACTGTGGGCTTTGGACAGCCCCCTGAGTGAAATATTTTGATAGCCCTAGTAAAAGTTCCTCCCAACCTGGCTAGCCCTAATCCTGGCTAGCCCCGATCAAAAAGATATGTGCCCTTATAATTAGCCTTATATTTTCATCATTTTATTGCACCACTGCGGGGGTGTTTCAGAAAGTATAATGTGATCTTTCGTACTTAGTGGATAAGTGTAGCCGGTAGAAAGTATGAAAGTAAGTTCTTATCTACCAAAAGTGGAATGTCTATGTTCTTGAATTTCATGTTAGTTTTTGTTTGTTGAAATTGGCTTTCAATATTGGGATACCTTCAGGGGCGGAGCTAACCATTCGACTCCGTGGGGACAAATAAAATTTTTCAAAATCTTATGTGAATTGAATAAAGTAAAATGTCTATTTTTGGACAGTCCCTTCTAACGATACTATAAATACAAATGCACACTGAACTATTTTTTTCCAAAAATTAATTAACATATAATTAGTAAAAATGAAAAGAAATTGTATTCAAATTATAATCTTGCCTGCATTCGTAACACTCCTCCAATACTGCAAATATGTACCCTTTCAAAGAATCCTCCATTGTTATCTTTAGCAGAATGCATCGAAAAACCTGCATATGATTAAAAATTAGAGCATAAAATTAAGAAACACCTCCAATAGTTTCCGAAAACAAATCAAAAGTATCACTGATAGCAAATGATAATTGGACAGAGAAATTATAACAAATTGAAACCAAATGGCAAATGATATAAATTTGAGAAAAAATATTACATAGAACAACAGCAGAGCAATCAATGACAGCACTCCGCAATAAAAATAATTTCTAACAACAGTTGAGCACAATAACATCTCACCTTTGCCACAACCAATTTCCCATTAACAATTTCACGGTAATCTTGCAACAGTGTCTATATAGTATGTCTAGACTGAGATCCAATAGACAGTAAGGATTTGAACAAAAACTAAATGACTAAAATAAAAGAAAATTCTTTCAGTTTCTATCGATAACAAGAGAAAATAAAAGAAGACCCACAGACAAACACACTAAATGGGGAGAACCTGAGTTAAAGTCGAGAACCATCCTAATCTCCCACAAAGCACACAAGTACAATACAAGTTAAATTATACCAGGAGTTGGTTGTGGACTGCCATGTAAGTGTTCCCAACTTGGAGAGGGCAGGTTTAACAAGAACATTACCCTCATCTCCCACAAAGCACACAACACAAGTCGAGAACCATCCCTAATCTCCCACAAAGCACACAACACAAGTAAAAAAAAGTATTACATAGAACAGCAGTAGTGCAATCAAATGACCACTGAAAGTAATGCTCAAACTGATATTGGCAAAAGCTGATACTAAAAGTAATGCTTAATACAATAACATCATTCAGAAAAGCAAATTACTGACAACTCAAAAAATATCATTCAGAAAAGCAAATATATCACATATAATAACAACATCATCAATCATATTTGTTTCATACTGATACTAATAAGGGATGCTGCTGCCAAAACTGAAGATAATGCTGCCATACTGACAACATGTTGCTGCAAAATTCTTACTGATACTGTAAAATACTGATACTGAAAAATACTGATATTGCAGAATACTACCAAATGTCACAACCCATCCAACTCCTCTTTGTGCGGTCTCATGTTTTGGTAGCGTTAAAGGATCTTTTCATTGTCGAGAGCATTGAACACATCTTTTTCAATATATGTAACCAAGCATTCATTCATCCATTGATCTCCCATCCGGTTCCTCATTCGATTTTTTACAATCTTCATGGCTGAAAATGCTCTTTTAACCGATGTCGTTGCGACGGATAGTAGCAAAACTAATTTCACAAGCAAGTATACTAATGAATATGAAACATTCTTTTTTGTTTGAACTAGTTTCATAGCAAGGCCGTTGATTCCCTTAACTTCCAAAATTTAATCACTACTCCGCACATCTAGTATACAAGTCTCCAATTGATTATTAAGTGCCACAATCCAACATTCAGAAAATTCTAATGGATAAAATTTAGCAAGATGAATCAGCTTATCCTTGTCAAATGAAGAGAAAGAATCACTTGGATCTAAAAATGACATACAAATAAGTAGCTTTGTGTTTACCTCGTTGAACCGGTCGTTAAGCTCTAGAAGTTGCGAGTCTATCACTGTATAAAATAAGCCAACACGGTAATGAAGTAGATTAGTGTTTTGTTGAGCATTCCGTCGTGACCGTCCTCGTACTACGTATATATCATCCATATTTAGAACCACAATATGATTATTTTCACAAAAGAAAGAAGCTTCAATTAATAACTTTTCCATCCAGCATCCCTCATCATTTGTAGCTTTTGTTTGGATAAATTAACCAAAGACATCGCATTTACAATGTCTTGGTCTTTTCTTTGTAATGACTGTGACAACTAACTTGTAGTTCCTAGTACACTTTTCATTAAGTGAAAATTAAACACAAATTCAAAAGTTTTGAATTGCATCTAACAAAGCACATGCCTCACCCTTTTGCTCTGAACTAGTACCATCATGTGAAACAATCTCAAGCACATTAATATCATAGGAGAACATAACAACCAAGGATATCAAGGTACCATAATGTGAACCCCATCGAGTATCGCCTGCCCTTTGAAGACTACATTCTTGATTTAAACCACGCCCACTAAAGATTTCACCAGTTCTTAGTGCTTCTATGACCTTGCTACTTTGTGCTTCTCTCAAAGTATCTCGACGCTTGCAAGAACCTCGAACAACATTCACCAAATTATTGATAGTATTAAAAAGAAGAGCAATTTGATTATGATTTTTTGAAACCGCTACAAGAGCTAATTGTAATTGATGGACAAAGCAATGGACATATAAAGCATATGAATTTTCATTCAAGATGACAGTTTTGAGACTATTAAATTCCCCTCTCATATTGCTAGCACCATCATACCCCTGTTCCCATAACTTTGACAAGCTTAATCCATGTTTCAAGAACAAAGAATCAATCGCCTTTTTTAGTGATGAGGAAGTCGTGTTGGAAACATGGACAATGCCAATAAAGCATTCAAGGATTAGTCCTTTTTTATTCACATAACGCAGTAAAACCTGAAGAACAGATGGCAACTCTAGAGGGGGTGAATAGAGTTTATAACAATAATATCCAATAAAAATTAAACTTCTTTCACCATCTGAAAGTAATCAGAGTAAATGCGAAAATAAATAAGGAGCAAGAAAGCATACGCAAACACAGCCGATTTTAACCTGGTTTCCCTCGTGGAGGACTAGTCCAGGCCTGAGAACTCTAGCTCAGGATTAAATCCACTATTTGTGAAATAGTAGTTACACCCCGTGCCTTTTCTTCAGAAGAGCACGCCAACTTCTTACAAAAATCGCAGTGGCGATGCTTGAAATTTTCCAAGCGACTTCTTGAACTCTTGCACAAACTCGTGACTGAAAAGTACTGAGCACTTGAGGCTTAGGGAGCTTGTGGCTAGTAGATGAAGAAGGGTATGGCTTGTATAGAGCTTTAGAGAGAAGAGAAGAGAAGATTGGATGGATGAAAATGAGAGAATTCATAGCCTATTTATAGGATACCATGTAAGCGGAATTCAGCCAGAATTCTGGTTGAAATTTTCAAAAAATTAGCCGTTGGACAACTTGCAACTAGCCAACCCTAAAAATTAGGATGCTGATTTTTAGGAGACAGAGTTCGGCCCGAACTCTGTGTGGAGGCAGAGTTCGGCCCGAACTCTGTCTCCAGAGCACAGAATGGGTCATTGGTCCAATTGGCTTATTTGGATATGTGTGGAGCTATTGGATTTTGGTATGGGTATAGGTTAAGTCTCAGATGCTCAGCACAGCTCAGTTTACATAAGTCTAGAATCAATAAAATTGTAAATTACAGACTCAAAAAGTAACTTGTATTGCAAATCTGAGCTGTCGTCTGACTTGCACTGGATGTAGTCTTCATGTGTCGTATTGAATTATCACAAGTATCATATAGTCAATTCTATCAATATTTGGTTGACTGTGATTTTGTGTCAACAATCTCCCCCATATTGATAATTGACAAAATGATAGTTGTATATTCAATATTCATACCTGGACATATTTAAGAGAAATGGCATAGCTCCCCCGTAATCAGTGTCGAGCTAGCAATAGCTTCCCCGTAAACATTGCTTTGAATCATGTTGGACTGATAAAAACATTCTTCCCCCAAAGCACAGATACAAATACAAAAAAAATAGAATATACCAAAAATTTTTCCCCTTTTGGCATTTAGCAATTAACCATAAACAAAAAGAACTGGCAAGCACACTAAAAGATAATAGATGAAACTGCATAGAGACTGATAAAACTACTGAATGTCTCAAGAGTCACAAATAATAATAAGTCTAATACAACCAAAGTGCATAAAAACAACTAAAATTTAAAGTGCATAAAACATAAACTACGATCCTCAGTAGCAGCAGCAAGTAGAAGTCCATATCCATCATCGAGCTCGTGAAGGCCCAACGTCGTCGGATGGATCAGTGAAGAAACGACGAGGGTCCACGAAGGCCGCATCCGGATCTAAGTAGCGGATAACCCAAGGGTCATCGATACGATATCCATCGCGAGTAGGGTCCCGTTCCATAGGAATAGGCATAGAAGGATGCTGGAACATGGAGTACCGAATATCGTGCAGCAAGTTGCTAATGGCACTCATCTGCAAAGTAGTCCGGTAGTCAAGCTGAGTCCAACGATCATCCTCTAAGGTGAATCGATCGCGGAGTATAGTCTGGAGTGACTCTAGAGGGGCAGGAGAAGGAGGAGGATCCTGTCCCAGAGGAGGGACATCGGGCTCATCGTCAGAGTGCTCGGACACAACAGGTGAGCCAACTGTTGCCTGAAGTCGCCGTGCCTTAGAGAGGAAGACAGGGGCAGGTAAGAACTGGCACTTATCAAGAGGTACACGAAAAGCACGAAAGACCATAGGAAGATACAAAGCATAAACCAAGGATCTTGGTTTCTTTCTATAATTAATCAGCCAGTCCATCATGGTATATGGAAGATTAAATGGAACACGAAAGTGGAGGTAATACAACGCCGAGATTTCAAAGTAGGTGACCTCATCGGTGGATCCCGCTTTGGATAGAATAGTGTTAAAGATAATCCGATAAAGTTCATAAAAATAGGGATTGAGATACTTGGCCAAAAGCTTGCAAGGACGTGTGTTAGGGGTACACAAGTCGTCCTTGAAGCTTTCAAGGGAAGCCCCATCAGAAAATTGAAACGATCGAGCTTCAACAAGCTTTTTCCATGAGTTTGGCTCCTGGAGTTCAAGGTGTTCGGCCAAATCGAAATCATCAAAAGAGATGTCTGTCACGCCCCAGAACCAGAATATTGGAGAGCGGGGGAATGACTCAGCCAGCTACGAATTACGGGTAGATGAATACCGTATAATACGATCAATGCTGTCTAAAAGACGAGGGGGTGCATACTACATGAAAGTCTCACTATGGTCTTTTTACATCTATTGTCTCAATCATTCAAATAAGAAACAGAAATAGAGAACATGTAAGATAAAGCAGTAAGGCGTCCCAAACGCTCAGTCAAAATGTTCTTGATATCTGGCTTTACAAAACATAGCCAGATGATGTAGCAAGTGTACACAATTGTTATCAGCTACAGTCTGACTTAATTACAATTATGTAAAAGTAGGTACAAGACAATCCGACTAACATGTCGGTGCCAAATGGTAAGGTATTAAGTAAATAACAAAACGAGCGGGAAAGTAGGGAACCCACTCGAGTCCTCCTGCGATCATCCTTCTAGTATTGACCATCTTGGAGGGGGAAGTAAGCTGAGTCCTCGGGAACCGGCTCTAAATCTGGCCATGCAAAACCAGAGAGGTTAGACCTCTAATAGCAAGTACCACAAGGAAGCACGATATGAGGAATTAAAACCAGTAATAAGAAAATATGATAAGTAGATCTCTGCTTGCCACTGGGATTCACATAACATCACGATACTTCGAACCAACCTCCCAACCAAATAAGGACAAAAGTTGGCCCGTCATGCCCTGACATTCTGATCATCTCAGTTAGGTAACAGAGTAGGTACAGTACACAAACAAATCAATTTAAACGGCCATGCAACTACTACGGCTTGCTACTGTGAGTTCCAAGTTGTAGAAGCATGAAATTTCACAACCAGAAAGACCATGCGCCAGACATTACATGCGCCAGAACTCAAACAGCAAAGTCAATAGCCAATAGACATTTGAAGAAGGACTTTTCATTTATATATAAAAGTCTATTACATGTCTAGAAAAGGTTGTACAAAGGAGAATTTCTACAAAGGAAAGATCCTAAGTCTACAGCCAGCGGCCACCATGCGCCTTCAGATAGGCGCAGCAGTCACCATGCGCCTCCAGATAGGCGCAGCAGTCACCATGCGCTGCCAGTTAAGCGCAGCAGATACCATGCGCCTCCAACCAGGCGCATCCCACCATCTCTTCAGCAGCTCAGTTATGTGCATCCAGCTCAGTTATGTACATCCCTTCAGCAGCCCAGTTATGTGCCACTCTTCCAACCAGGCTCACCTGGCCGAGCAGGAGCCCAGTTATGTGCCGCTCTTCCAGCCAGGCTCACCTGATAAGTGCTTCGATTACACAAAGCATTTAACCCTCTGGCTGGAACCAAGGAAGAGAAGAGCTCCGTAAATCTGTGGCCAGGGGAGGCTTCGAAAGAGCCTCCAAAGACCAAGGAAGACCGTGATCGAAATACGGCTAAAGGAGCAGCTTTCAGAGTGGGCAACACCCACTTTGAAGGAAGAGAGAGCCTAGCACCGCCATTCCGATCTACGGCTCTTCCGGAATAACGGAGACGAGGCCGGAGCATCCCTATCTTTGGATGCAATAGGCACATTCCGCCTGCCTCAGAAGCCCTCGACTCCGTCTTTTGGATGTAACAGTCACCTTCAGGAGCATTAACGACGACATGGCGTCTCATCTTCACCCTCTGGAGCACTTCGTCAACAGAATGCACCCGAGAACCCGAGTTCATATTAGAAAGACGTGAGGGAATGAGAGGCCAACCTTCTCTCCATGCCACTATTTATAGGCCGGGCAGATCAAACCCATGCGCCAAGTGGATGGCTCTCCGAATTTCGTGCAATGAACTCACATTAAATGGATGAACCAGACGCCTCGACTTCAGCCAAACGGCTATTTAAAGCACTCGAGAAGCGAAACAGCCACATCATCAAAGACGTGTCGGATGCGCCGGCTGGACAGCGCATCATACCTCTTCAAACATCAAACATATGCGCCCTGTATCGAGCGCATCACAGGGGATGCGCCCCCATACGTCCCCATACGCCTAGTGGAACGTCAACCGATGTGCCCACTCAGCTGTCCATCGAATGTCACCAACATTAAATGCTGAACTGACAGAGTTGGCAGCACGCCTTCCCAAGTCTGAACGGCTGACAGCTTTTGCAGAAAACGAAGCGTCCACAACGTCAGCATCATCATGACTCTATCCCGACGGCTACTGCCACATGGCCACTCGACCACCCGCATGCGCCTCCGCGGCCATGCGCCCAAACCTGCATGCGCCTCAAAAGCCATGCACCTCAGACCCTTCACTGATCCCTAAAGACAGAAGAAGAGTCTCCAGTTGAAGCTTTGCATGCGCCTCAAAAGCCATGCGCCCTAGACTGATCTCTGATCCCGAAAGACAGAAGGAAAGTTGCTCGCATGCGCCTCAAAAGCCATGCGCCCAGAACGGCTCGTGACTCCTAAAGGTCATGAGCCAAAATCTCATCATGCGCCCAATCCAAGGCGCATCCCACCAAATCATCCCCCCACCAAATCAGAGATCTCCGAGCCATGGGTCGACGACACGTATCCTTTGACTCAACTCATCCAAGATCTCAGCAACAGAACGATCTTCTCCTCTGCTACGTGCCGGCTCACAACAGCAGTATGAAGAATTCAACCCCGCGAGTAGGGCGCATCATCCATGCGCCTCCATCAGCAATCTCCACGTGGCGTCCCCACGCACCGGCGCATCCTACATATGCGCGCATGAGCAGCCAACCTGCCCAGCTATAAATAGAGGGACCATTTCCTTCTGACACAGACAGAGAGACATATACGAACAATTCAGACAGATATCACCAGAGAGGCAGATACAGACACTCAACGTCTTCCTCCTCTCAGCCAGCTCCAGCAACCAGAGCAATCTACACCTTCAGAGAACCGATAACCGTCGTCAGCCCGTCAACGGAGTCAACGCATTACCACTCGCTCCATTGGCACTTAGGACCCAGATTAAACAAAAGTGTACTCCTAGGACTACATCTAAGTCATATATTGTAACACTGTTCTGTTTGTATTAAGATTTGCAATCAAACGATTTTAATGGCAAACAAGCTGGCGACTCTGCTGGGGACTTCTTTCTCCTCTTTCGAGAAAGTCGTGTCACAGGCCGACGACGTGAAGGTGGGCTCCTCCCACAAGACGCTGGTTGTGCGCCTCAATCAACAGGCGTACGAGGAGTTCATTTCTGAAGGAAGCGCGAGTCCTTCGAAGCGGCTGCCGAAGCCGAAGAAGACCCGCCGTGTCTGGGTGCGCAAGGTCGACGCCTCGGGCACCACCACTGAAGGGGATGCGCCAATCCAGCCCTCCCTTCCTGCTGACGTTCTCAGCAACCAAGGTGCGCCCGCTGATGCAGTGCATCTCTCGGGGAAACGTGCGGCTGACCACGTTCCCCAGCCATCTCCCTCTCAGGCGAGGAAGATGCGTCGACGGAGCAGGGGCGCAGCCAAAGCCCCGCACATCACCTCTGATGCGCCACAAAAAGTCTCTATCTTTGACAGACTCACTCGCTGTAATGGCGAAAAGAATTTGGATGCTGAGTACTATGTACCCCAGCGGGCTAGTACAAAGAAATCCAAGGCGGCACGGGCCATGCGCCACAAGCGTGCTATGCCAGCAGCAGGCCAGAGGCACGTGCTCACAATCACGCGCGCTGTCGATGGCAAGCTGTACAAGGTCGACTCAGGTGCTTCGGTACCAAAGACGAGTCGATCTTCAAAGTCCTCATCTCACTTGGGCGCATCTACTGCGTGCATAACCAAGTCGAGTACGGCAAATTCAGTGGTCTTGAACTCCCGTGCCTCCTCTGGTTGTGAGTTTGAGGTCCGTTCAAGTCACTTCAAATGTTGTTGTTCCTCCACTACTGATCATGATGCCTGCTTGGTATTAGATCATGGAGCGCAGCACTCACCTGTCCGCCACGGCGTTTGGCCTTGCCATGCGCCTGAAGGGGGTGTAAAGGTAGCACTCTCCTCCAATGACCTGCGTAATGTGATCACTCACAAGCGCCGGTCAGGAGAGTCGACCAACAAGCACGATGAGCCTCCCACAGGGCATACTTGTGCGGTGGTCACTATCAACTGCTGTGGCAAGACGGCAGTACCACCAAGGCAGTCAGTCTTCCAGCGACTGCAGTCATCGACACCCCTCCGACATCGCCTTGGGAAGAAGGTGTCA
Source organism: Iris pallida (assembly GCA_029216955.1). Classification (NCBI taxonomy): domain Eukaryota; kingdom Viridiplantae; phylum Streptophyta; class Magnoliopsida; order Asparagales; family Iridaceae; genus Iris; species Iris pallida. The sequence continues at coordinate 4,820,967 of JANAVB010022200.1, forward strand.
ACAGAAGAGGAGCCAAGAGTTGCTTCATGCAATGTGGTCTCCAACTCCTCATCTCTCCGGAAGGCGACCGGCAATTCCTCGTCCAAAAGCCAATCAAGGAGAACCAAGGCAGCAGTCTCGACCTCTGGGGTGTTCGAAGGCACTCGGTCGAAGAAGAAGTTCTTGGAGGAAGCTGGAGGTAGTCAGACCCTTGTTGAGCTTCCTTTCGAAGACGAAGATGTCCAAAGCACAGCTGCGGCGATCTTTATCCTCGAGGCGAAGTCAGCCTCCCAGAAGCACCTCGAAACGAGGATGTCCCCCAGGACACAGCTGGGGATAGAGACGAAGAGGCCCTTTAAGACGGAGCTGAGGACAATCAGGCCCTGGCAGATGCGCCCGTCGAGAATGACCTCCAGAATGTGGCTGGGGGTGGCCAAGGAAAGGTGACTCCCCCACATGAAAGTAAGGCCGAGAGCGAAGCCTCAACCAATCCATCCACTCCTGGCCGTGTCAGGACAGTATACATGGCTGGGGATGATGCCGAGTCTGATGCGCCACCGCAGGACATTGTTCAACGCATAGACTCATTAGAGGGAGGACTCAAAACCCTCTCCGCCTCTATGTAAGCACTGACTCAAGCAGTATTTGATATTCGGTCGGCCTTGACCAGAACACCTTCAACCGGTCCCGACCCAGGAGTTAATGGAGAGTCGAGTGTACCCCTTCAACGGCCACCTTCCGACACAGAAGCACCTCGGACGTCGGAACCCTCAAACGCTCCACTCCAGATAGTGCCACCTTCTCCGACTCCTAGCTCTACGGAGGATGTGGTCGAAATGATCAAGGACCTGCGGGAGCGCTTCGAGTCCAAAAATAGGCAAGAGGAGCGCCAGAAGATGGGCATTCCCAGCCTTATCCCCTCGAGTGGAACAAAGTGGTTTATCCTCCAAAATATAAACCATAAACACTCACGCCATACGATGGGAAGGACTCTCCGCGTCGATACCTGACATACTTCCAGTCACAAACGGGGCATCTTCTAAAGGGGGACGCGCTCCTCACCAGCATCTTTGTTGGGGCCCTAAAAGGGGTAGCGTATGACTGGTACTACAGCCTCCCCAACAATTCTATATCGTCCTTCGACGACTTGACGCGTCTCTTCCTCGATCGCTTCTACGACGGCGGAAAGGACATGACGATGGCATCTCTCATAGAGATACGCCAGAAGGAGAAAGAAATGGTTCGGGTGTTCATCGAACGCTTCCGACAAGCCTGCTTCAGGCTACCTCCAGGCATGCCAGAACATGCGCTCCTCTCCTCTTGCAGCATGAACATGCTGCCCGCAGTGAAGCTCTGGCTCAACTCTACTCCCCCTCCCGACTGGAGCTCCCTGATCATCGAAGCTGAAGCCGCAGAAAAGAAGGCGGCCAATGCACGTCTTCTGGGTGTCAGCTTCCCCGCCTTTGATGATAAGAGGAAAAGGTCAGCAGCCAACAACTCCGGGCGAGAAGCAAAGGGGAAACAGGCATTGACTGTTAATGCCTCGAAGGGCGCATCTGTGCCTACTCAGAAGCCTCTACTGGCACCGAGACCTAAGGAGGTGTATTCATTCAATGACGAAGACACCCTGCAACTCTTCGAAATACTGAAGCATGGTGACGAGATCAAGCTCCCGGACCCGAAGCGGCCCGATGAAGTTGGGAAAGTGGACAACCCGAGGTACTGTCACTACCATCGGTTTGTCGGACACCCGACCAAGGACTGCTACGTCCTCAAGAATTACATCCAGCGCATGATCAATGCCGATGTAATCTCCGTCGACTATGAAGAGAAGACGGTGTCAGCCAATGTGGTGTCACTTCAGTTCGGCACCTTGCCGCCGACCACCACACAAGATGGCGTCGTCCCCATCCCTAAGGCGACAATGGAGGTGGTGAACTTGCCACCTACCCGTGACAATGTGAGTGGACTCATCCCACTCACCACATCTCGAGGAGAGGTCCTCTGGGTTCACCCCGACCTCGTCTCCGAGGTGACTCAACCGGAGGTACGCTCTACCTCCAAATCAAAAGGCAGGAAGATCAAGTCTTGCCGTATGGTCTCTTCTTCAACAGAAGAGGCACTTCCAGTGCAGACGCGTGCACAACAGAACGCTCAGCCCGGCGAAGCTGCCGCCGAGGTGGTGCCTCCTGACACAATCCCTGAGGAGGGCCCGTCTAAACTCTTAGCAGCCAATAAGCAGAAGCAGGTGGAGGCTCGTTTCGACAGACCTCTACGGAAGGAGAATGCTTCGGGGCTAGCCAAGCCCCACAACTTTGACATTCTGGCACAACTGGCCAGTACTCCTGCGCGCTTGTCTTTGTTTGAGCTCCTGCGTCTTTCCAAAGACTCCCGAGAAGCTCTCTGCGAAGCTCTGAAGGACGCTGAATCCTTTCTCAGTCAGGTCAAGCAGCCTGAAGACCTCCCAACTACTTGTGCGTACTGTCATTGTGCGGATGAAGTTATCCCAAACATAACTTTCCCCCAACAAGACATGCTACTCAAGCACCACCGACATAACCGACCGCTGTATTACACAGGGTACATCGGTTCAGTCAAGGTGAGACGAATTCAGATCGATCCGGGGTCTTCCCTCAACATTATCCCGAAGGCGCTGCTATCAAAACTGGGGATCCCAAAGTACCGGCTGGCGCCCTCCAACACAACCATCAGTGGCTTCAACGCTAGCAAAAGCGAGCCACTAGGCAAAATCCGACTGAAGTGTCACATCGACAACCTCAAAACTGAGGTGACTTGTTATGTGGTGGATGCCGAGGTCAACTACAACATCCTGCTTGGCCGACCATGGCTACATGAGTACATGGTGGTGCCTTCCACGCTCCACCAATGCATGAAATATGTATCCACCAACGGCGTCATCCGGACGGAGTTCGCAGACATCGATCCTTTCAAAGGGATTGAGGCTTACTTCACCGATTCCGACTTGTACAAGCCACTTGACGAGGAGGAAGCCAACGATGCTGATGATGAGGCAGAGACGGAAACTGAGCCGGACACGGAGCCGGAGATGAATCCAGATGCCCCACTGAAGATCCGACTGAAGGGCAAACCACCCCAGAAGGTGCCTCCAATGAGCATCAAGCTATCAGGGAAAGCACCGTCTCCTGAGGCTCCCCTGAAGATACGACTCAAGGAAAAGCCGCCTCAAACATCGGCTCCCCTGGTCGCGAAATTACAGGGGAAGGCACCACTCACAGGAGGCGCAGTTGAGGCACCTTTGAAGGTGCGTCTTAAAGGCAAGCCCCCGCAGTCATCCAAGATGCCAGAAAGGGCTCACATTGCCCTCTCAGATCCCAAAGTCAAAGCTGTGGTGGATTCTCCTGATCCGACCCCAGTGCTTATAGATGAGGAGCTTGGCGAATATATCTCTGCTGATGTAGATGCACCCTCCTTAGACAATGTAATCCCACGGGATAAAATCTCGTACTTCATCAATAATAGAGTGTCTTTTAATTATTCTTGTCTTCCACATTGGAATGCCATGTATACATTAGATCACGCTCTACGGTCGTTGCAAACACAAATAACGACCGTTCATAATGTAAACCGAGTAGTCCCGTCTCAAGGAGTCTGTTTCATAAACCCTCCACGAAGCCGAGATGAAGGATCCGTCATTTTTAGCAAAGTCGAGCATCATCAAGACCTCCCGCCACTCGAGCCTGAACCTGATACCGGCAGAGTACAAGTCTATCGGTATATGGATACAGCAAAGCACATCATCCAGAAGATGGGCTACGACCTGAAAAGCAACAAAGGCCTAAACTACGGCAAGGGTCGACCTCTCCCTCTCCAGCTTTCAACACCTAAAGGAAGGCCACAAGACTACTACAACAAAACTCGACGAAGGATAGGCTATGTCACGCCGCCATCAACTCCAGAGAGTTCAGACGCAGAAGACGTAGAACATTCCCACTCGTTCGAAGCGTCGACTTGGGATTCTGATACCAGTATCGGATCAGTCTTCAGGAAAGTGCTGTCAGCTAACATGACGTCAGCACAACCTCAAAAAGGTGAAGGCGAAGACCAAACGCCGAAATCCTTCAAAGAAGAACCCTGGGCTCAATGCCTAGGAGAGCAATGGGAGTCTCGTTTTGAGTTACGTAAACCTCCCACCGAAGACGAAGTCGAGCAGATCGACCTTGGGGACGGATCATCTTCCAAACCCATCTTCGTCAGCAAAAGCCTAGAAGGAGAAGACCGAGAGGCTTTAATCCAGCTGGCTAAAGAGTATATCGACGTCTTTGCCTGGAGCTACGAAGACATGCCAGGACTCGATCCACAGATCGCAATGCATAGGTTGAACATCTTACCTGATGCCAAACCTATCAAACAACAACAGCGACGTTTCCGTCCGGACATCATGAATGCCATCGATCAGGAGGTAGACAAACTCTTGACTAGCGGCTTCATCCGTGAGAAACAACACCCAGATTGGGTAGCCAACGTCATACCTGTCACCAAGAAGAACGGGAAGATACGAGTCTGTATCGACTTCAGGGACCTCAATTCTGCTTGCCCGAAGGACGAATTCCCGCTTCCGATCACCGATGTGATGATCGATAACACATGTGGCTTTGAACGCATGTCCTTCATGGATGGGTATTCAGGCTACAATCAAATCAAGATGTTCTCCGATGACGCGAAACACATGTCATTCAGGACTCTAAAGGGTGTTTTCTGCTACACAGTAATGCCCTTCGGCTTGAAAAATGCCGGTGCAACATACCAACGAGCTATGAGCACGATCTTCCGTCAACATCTTTGTAAAACAGTCGAATGCTATGTTGACGACATCGTAGTCAAGAGCCGCCTCAAAGGAGATCACCTACAGGATCTGAAGACAGTCTTCGATCTCATGCGGGCACATCAACTCAAAATGAACCCCGAAGAATCTTCGAGAACTTCGAGGCTTACAGGGACGTCTGGCATACATCCGGAGGTTCATAGCAAACCTCTCCGGTAAATGTCAACCCTTTACTCAGCTCATGAAGAAGGGAGTCTCTTATGTCTGGACAGAGGAGTGCCAGAAGGCTTTCGACGACATCAAAGCCTACTTGACGAGCCCACCAGTCCTGGTGGCACCTGTCGCGGGCAAACCATTTTTTCTCTACGTCCATGTCATGGATCATTCCTTTGGCGCTCTGCTGGCTCAAAACAGCGATACAGGCTATGAGCAAGCAATCTACTACCTCAGTCGAACGCTCATCGGGGCCGAATACCGGTACAACCTCGTTGAAAAGGAGTGCTTGGCTTTGGTGTTTGCCATCCAGAAGACTCGTCGTTATGTCTCAGGCCAGACAATTCATGTCATTTCCCGAGTCAATCCACTCAGAGTCCTCATGACGAAGCCAGGATCATTAAACTCCAGGCTAGCCACATGGGCGATTTTGCTAACACCATATAATATGGTGTTTGTCCCGCAAAAAGCTGTTAAAGATCAAGCTCTGACTAACTTTTTAGCTGCACACCCAATCCAGAATCCTCAAAACTCTATGAAAACATCCCGAATGAGGTCCAAGAATCCAACGTCACCGAAGGAAGCTCCGTTTGGCGGATGTTTTTCGATAGCGCTTCGAGAACAGGCCCCAAAGGCCAAATCATCGCAGGAGTGGGGGTAGTCTTAGTCTTCCCCGATCAGTTGGTCATCCAGCATGCTTACTCACTCTCGAAGCCGTGCTCCAACAATGTTGTCGAGTACAACGCACTCGTCATGGGACTCCAGCTCGCACAACAGCTGGGGGTGGACCATCTGGAAGCCTACGGTGACTCAAAACTCGTCGTGAACCAGATTCGAGGGCAGTATGAGGTTCGCCATGAAGATCTGATCCCTTACCATGAAGTTGCATTGAACATCATTTTAACCTTCACCGGGTTCTTCATCGAATACGTACCTCGTCTACAAAACTTGGAGGCTGACGCTCTGGCTGGCCTTGCAGCCTCATTGGCAGCGCCCTTTGGGACTCAATACTATGTCACGGTAACAGGCCGAGACTTGATTTGTCCCAGAAATAACCTGTGCTTGCAAGTGGCCCACGCCATGTCGACGAATACTGGTGTTAATGTCCGAGACTGGAGGTTCCCGTTCATCGACTTCGCTGTCTACGGAATTCTTCCAGAGGACCCGAAGGAAGCCGTCTCAGTCAGGAGACGCTCTCTTCGATTCTACTACGACACAGCTACTAAAACGCTGTACCGACGCTCCTTCGATGGGCTCCTCCTTCGATGCCTGTCCAACGAAGAAGCAGTCGAAGCTCTCCGAGAAGCTCATGACGGAACTTGCGGAGCTCATCAACCCGTTCCTAAGTTGCAGGATCGACTGCGACGTATGGGCTACTACTGGCCAACCATGGCCGCCGACGCTGTTGAATATGCTAAGAAGTGTCACGCATGCCAACTCCATGCAGACTTCATACATACACCGTCTGAACCACTACATCCTACAGTCGCCTCCTGGCCCTTCGAAGCCTGGGGCATGGATATTGTGGGACCAATCACCCCTCCTTCATCAAGAGGACACCGCTTCATCCTGGCCATCACCGATTACTTCTCCAAATGGGCAGAAGCAGTCCCACTGGCGGAAGTAAAGAGCTCCAGGGTGGTCAGCTTTATCAAACACCATGTCATTTACCGTTTCGGAGTACCCCGGCGGATCATTCATGACAACGGTCCTCAGTTTATCAGCCACATTTTTAGCAGGTTCTGTGATAAGAATCGCATTGAAAATGTGGCATCCACCGCCTATAATCCGGCAGCAAACGGGTTAGCAGAGGCGTTCAATAAAACCATCGTCAGGCTACTCAAAATGGTCGTGTCATCCAATAAACGCGACTGGGACGAAAAGCTTGGCGAATGCCTTTGGGCCTACCGCACAACGGTACGGACCCCGACAGGCAACACACCATTCTCTCTGGTCTACGGGAGCGAAGCGGTACTGCCTCTCGAGATCCAGATACCCTCACTCCGTGTAGCAATAACAAACAAACTCACAGAAGAGGACAATCAACGTCGTCGTCTGCGGAAACTGGAGGCACTCGATGAGAAGCGTCTCCTAGCTCAACAACGCATCGAACTCTACCAAGCCCGTATATCACAGGATTTCAACAAGAAGGTCAAACAGAGGACTTTCCAAGTTGGCGACCTGGTTCTGGCAGTCAGGAGGCCGATGGTGTTAACTCACAAGACACCAGGAAAGTTCGAGCCCAAGTGGGAAGGACCTTTCATCATAGAGACGGTATACTCAAACGGTGCTTACCGCCTCGCCAAACCCAATGGAGACTTGTTTATGATGCCCATCAACGGCAAGTTCCTAAAGAAGTACTATTCTTGACATCCTTCAAACATGTACTTCCCCAAGGGGATCTGTGGGCCCAATCATCGGGATTCACAAACAATCTCCTTCCACAAACTCATCCGCTTCTGGAACCCAGCTGTTCCGTGGCTTCCTTCAGTAGAAAGACAACAACGTCCACATTACCTCTGAGTTGTTCCTCTACACCCTACAAAGCGAAATCTTACACTACGTAAGCCGACGCTATCCTTCATGTTTACCACGTCCACATTACCTCTGAGTAAACATCTCGTACAAATAACCCCTGCGTTGTCGTACATTGATCGCAGAACTTCCACGTCCACATCACCTCTGAGTTGTTCAGCGTATCCTCTAGGATCATTCCTACCACGTCCATCACACCTCTGAGTAGGATGATTCTATTATTTGAACCCAATGATTGCCATGTCCACATCACCTCTGAGCAAACATGTTGGTTCCTTCAAACTTATTATCTGTGCCTAAAAACCAAGGTGCGCAAAAGATAATAGGTCCACACAAATCATCAAGTTCATAATAACAAAAATGAACACATCACAAAAAGTTGCGTACTTTTTTATTTTTCTGAAAGAGAGAGTACAAAAACTACACTATCCCTCAGCAAAGGGTTGCAAAAGAACATAAAAAAAAAGGAAAAACTACAGTCCCTGAACCTCCCCAGGGTGGGCTGAGAGCTCCCTGACTCGAAGTCTTAGGTCGGCTGTACGGGCCTCCACAGTAGCCAGGACTCGTCGCTCAGCCTCTTGACGCATCAATTCAACAGCCCCAGTGGAAGTATCGCTCTCATGCTTCTCATCAAGCTGTTGTCGCTGCTGCACCAAGGCAAGAGTCCGCTGAGTAAAAGTCGCTTCTTCCTTCTTGAATGCTGCGTGTTCAGCCCGGACACGCTCGGCATCTAACTGGAGTCGGGTCCGTTGGTCCTCAAGGCGGCGCATCTGGGTGTCGATCTCCGCGATATCAGCATCCAATGCAGCTCGAGTTTCCGCCGTCGTCTTCATGGACTGAGACAACTACTCTATCGCAGCCTCAGTCTCAGCCACCTCGCGCTCCCAAAGGCCTACAGTGGCCTGGTATGAAGACTCGATCTCAGCAATCAGCTTCCCCTTCTTCGCATCTATCAGGACGGAGAGGTCGTTTCGCTGGATGCGCCGAAGTTTCGCGAGCCGCTCATCCAGCTCGATCACCGAAGCCTCCAAATTTTTGCCATATGGTCCTGGCCTTGGTGAATGCGGATCAGCTCGATACAGGGCATTGCCAGAGCTCTTACCGTCGCAAAGCTCCCGTTGGCATCCATCACAGCAGATACACCCTTCTGTAGTATTTTGTACACCAACCCTCGACTCTAAAGCCACCTGTCGGGTACATGACCTTCGCTGTCAACATCCGATTTGCAATATTGGGGCACTTAAGGGAAATGTGTCATTTGGAACTTCACTGTAGAGGCTCCCGGGACGCAAGGCTCGGTAACTGAACGAGGAACCGGCTCGTGAAGCAGCCAAAGTATCTCGCTGGTTCGAGGTGGCATCGATCAAAAGGGCACCTCCCAAGGCCCCTCCTTGAGAAGGAGTAAGTCCCAACCCATCCTTCTCTTCGAAGCCAGACGGTAAAAAGCCGTCAGCGGCAACTGGCGGTCAACCTGCCTCATGTATAGAACCATGCCTTTGGCAGTGAAGAACCAGTCTTCTTTGATCTTCAGTATCTTCGCTTCAGAAGAGACTAGTCGTTCGCCAAACAGAAAGGCAGGTTTTAAGAAAGTCACATCTTCAGATTCAGCAGACCTCAGTTTACCACTCTCCATCATACTCTGGAGGAAAAGTGGCAACTGGTTCTGGATTTGCAGCATTCTCTCCCGAGGTTGGTTCTGTAAGATAGAATCCTTTGCAGGGTTGATCACCGCCTCATCAAAATCAACCCCCATTTGGTAAAGAGAAGCATCCAAGAGGACTTCGTTCAACAGAGGGATCGTCATCGATACTGACACAATAAAAGTGGAGGTCAGGCAAAAAGACAAAAGGTATCAACAGATTGACGCAGCGTCAGGGCATAAACCCATGCGCGTCAGCTTCAGCGCATCACCCATATGCGTCGGCATTGGAGCTTCGGTGCATCAGCAGGGCATAAACCCATGCGCGTCAGTATTGGAGCTTCGGCGCATCATCAAGGCATGAGCCCATGCGCGTCAGCGAAAGCTTCAGCGCATCATCAGGGTATAAAACCCATGCGCGTCAGCAAACTAAACCTCGGTGCATGATAAAGGCCTGAGCCTATGCACGTCGGCAGGATAAAACCTCAGCATATCAAGGACAGAAGCCCATACGCATCGGCAGCAGAAATAGCAAAAGTCGACACCCACCTGTCACCCCGGGGCGAACATCGGCCGGAGTCACAATGGTGGCAGGAGCATCCTCGTCGACGAACTCTGCCGGCTCCTTCTCCTTCCCCTTTCCTTTGCCGGCACCGCCGCGAGGAGTCTTGGGAGCCATTCTAACAGAGAGGAAGAAGTTAGGGTTTTGAAGAAAGAACTCTAAAGGAGGCAAAGGCACAGAGTAGAAGAACTCTCTCTCTCCACCTCTCACCTATTTATAGGCCGTGGTCGCACGCGTGAACCGATGACGAGTGATCTCAGCCGTCGCCTCGGGTCTTGTGAAGATAACAGCAGATAAAACCAAAAGATCATCATTAATCTTATCGGTTACCGAGGCATTATCATATACATTAAATGAGAAGAGCATGCGGCTGAATAGGCATGCGCCCCAACAGTCATGCGCCCTGATCGCCATGCTTCTTATTCAAAGTATTCCAAAACTTATTCAAAAGTTTTGAAAACTTTGAAGGGGGTCTTGTAGAAGTATGGAATTTCACAACCAGAAAGACCATGCGCCAGACATTACATGCGCCAGAACTCAAACAGCAAAGTCAATAGCCAATAGACATTTGAAGAAGGACTTTTCATTTATATATAAAAGTCTATTACATGTCTAGAAAAGGTTGTACAAAGGAGAATTTCTACAAAGGAAAGATCCTAAGTCTACAGCCAGCGGCCACCATGCGCCTTCAGATAGGCGCAGCAGTCACCATGCGCCTCCAGATAGGCGCAGCAGTCACCATGCGCTGCCAGTTAAGCGCAGCAGATACCATGCGCCTCCAACCAGGCGCATCCCACCATCTCTTCAGCAGCTCAGTTATGTGCATCCAGCTCAGTTATGTGCATCCCTTCAGCAGCACAGTTATGTGCCACTCTTCCAACCAGGCTCACCTGGCCGAGCAGGATCCCAGTTATGTGCCGCTCTTTCAGCCAGGCTCACCAGATAAGTGCTTCGATTACACAAAGCATTTAACCCTCTGGCTGGAACCAAGGAAGAGAAGAGCACCGCAAATCTGTGGCCAGAGAAGGCTTCGAAAGAGCCTCCAAAGACCAAGAAAGACCGTGATCGAAATACGGCTAAAGGAGCAGCTTTCAGAGTGGGCGACACCCACTTTGAAGGAAGAGAGAGCCTAGCACCGCCATTCCGATCTACGGCTCTTCCGGAACAACGGAGACGAGGCCCGAGCATCCCTATCTTTGGATGCAACAGGCACCTTTCGCCTGCCTCAGAAGCCCTCGACTCCGTCTTTTGGATGTAACAGTCACCTTCAGGAGCATTAACGACGACATGGCGTCTCATCTTCACCCTCGGGAGCACTTCGTCAACATAATGCACCCGAGAACCCGAGTTCATATTGGAAAGACATGAGGGAATGAGAGGCCAACCTTCTCTCCATGCCACTATTTATAGGCCGGGCAGATCAAACCCATGCGCCAAGTGGATGGCTCTCCGAATTTCATGCAATGAACTCACATTAAATGGATGAACCAGACGCCTCGACTTCAGTCAAACGGCTATTTAAAGCACTCGAGAAGCGAAACAGCCGCATCATCAAAGACGTGTCGGATGCGCCGGCTGGACAGCGCATCACACCTCTTCAAACATCAAACAGATGCGCCCTGTACCGAGCGCATCACAGGGGATGCGCCCCCATACGTCCCCATACGCCTAGTGGAACGTCAACCGACGCGCCCACTCAGCTGTCCATCGAATGTTACCAACATTAAATGCTGAACTGACAGAGTTGGCAGCACGCCTTCCCAAGTCTGAACGGCTGACAGCTTTTGCAAAAAATGAAGCGTCCACAACGTCAGCATCATCATGACTCTATCCCGACGGCTACTGCTATGTGGCCACTCGACCACCCGCATGCGCCTCCGCGGCCATGCGCCCAAACCTGCATGCTCCTCAAAAGCCATGCACCTCAGACCCTTTACTGATCCCTAAAGACAGAAGAAGAGTCTCCAGTTGAAGCTTTGCATGCGCCTCAAAAGCCATGCGCCCCAGACTGATCTCTGATCCCGAAAGACAGAAGGAAAGTCGTTTGCATGTGCCTCAAAAGCCATGCGCCCAGAACGGCTCGTGACTCCTAAAGGTCATGAGCCAAAATCTCATCATGCGCCCAATCCAAGGCGCATCCCACCAAATCATCCCCCCACCAAATCAGAGATCTCCGAGCCATGGGTCGACGATACGTGTCCTTTGACTCAACTCATCCAAGATCTCAGCAACAGAAAGATCTTCTCCTCTGCTACGTGCCGGCTCACAACAGCAGTATGAAGAATTCAACCCCGCGAGTAGGGCACATCATCCATGTGCCTCCATCAGCAATCTCCACGTGGCATCCCCATGCACCGACACATCCTACATATGCGCGCATGAGCAGCCAACCTGCCCAGCTATAAATAGAGGGACTATTTCCTTCTGACACAGACAGAGAGACATATACGAACAATCCAGATAGATATCACCAGAGAGGCAGATACAGACACTCAACGTCTTCCTCCTCTCAGCCAGCTCCAGCACCCAGAGCAATCTACACCTTCAGAGAACCGATAACCGTCGTCAGCCCGTCAACGGAGTCAACGCATTACCACTCGCTCCATTGGCACTTAGGACCCAGATTAAACAAAAGTGTACTCCTAGGACTACATCTAAGTCCTATATTGTAATACTGTTCTGTTTGTATTAAGATTTGTAATCAAACGATTTTAATGGCAAACACAAGTTATCCTGGAATTATGCAATAAAGGATTCCTCAGCTCTTACTATGTGCAAGCAAGGCTAGTTTACCCAGTCAATCAATTACGCCAATCATGAATTAGACGAGTCCCAGCGAGACGTTCGTCATCAATATACAATATACAATAGATAATATCACCAGATACCGCTCCCTGCCCGTGTGGCAGATTTGCAGTATCTGTGGAGACCAACCGGCCTGTCGGGCACTTCTAGTCCCAAGAGGGCTGCCATGTAAGAACTCGGGAATCTATTCTCTCCATGCAATCATTATTTTATTTAACTTAATAGTCTCTATGTTGAGTGAAATCCCATGCCGTAGATCATGGTCATTCAAATGAGTACTTCCGTACAAGTACGGTATGTCCAACTCTACAACGATACCCGTACGGTTAGGTTGTAGGTCTTACATAACGTAATACAACAATCAAAACTAACCACGGAATAATGATGCCTTGACCATCAAGTACACATGCTACTTTTGTAGAAAAATAAATAAATAAATTGAAGCCTGCATGTGTGCCTGTATGTCAATATCCGGGATCGGCCAATCGATTATAATAGTTCATAGTTAATATGAACGTGTCTCATTCATTCAATTCAATAAGACGACTAGCCAGTCTCTTAGTTCCAACTAGGAACGCATGATCAATTATTAGTCAAGTAACAGTCGGGGTCAATTCATGACAAGGCATAAAGGTCAAATTAGTATTAAGCATGGTCGAGTCCATAACTAGTATAAAATAGTTGGTAACATATTCTTGAAGCCAAGGAAAAGATCTACAAATTTCATGTTGGGAGTTGGAAGAAATTCTAGCCATAATTCAGTCAAAATAGAACATATGATAGTCAGAAACAATCAAAATAGGCATATGCGGCCTATTCTGCGACATGATATGCGCCTACTGCGACATGCGCCTCATGCGGCTCAACTGCGACATGATATGCGCCTACCGCGACATGCGCCTCATGCGGCTCAACTGCGACATGATATGCGCCTACTACGACATGCGCCTCATGCGGCTCAACTGCGACATGATATGTGCCTACTGCGACATGCGCCTCATACGGCTCAACTGCGACATGATATGCGCCTACTACGACATGATATACGCCTACTGCGACATGCGCCTCATGCGGCTCAACTGCGACATGATATGCGCCTACCGCGACATGTGTCTCATGCGGCTCATGCGCGACATCATCATACGCCTACTGCGATATGCGCCTTAATGCGGCTCATGCGCGACATGATATGCGGCTACTGCGACATGCGCCTTAATACGGCTCATGCGCGACATGATATACGGCTACTGCGACATGCGCCTTAATGCGGCTCATGCGCGACATGATATGCGGCTACTGCGACATGCACCTTAATGCGGCTCATGCGCGACATCATATGTGCCTACTGCGACATATGCCTCCTGCTGCAGATGAATATAGAACGAACAAAATGCTTCTTCCATAACTTCCACAAAACAAATCGAAATCTAACTTTTCAAAAGCCAAACTTTAGTAGAATTAAATTCTCTACAACATGGAACCACTTATTTTTGAAAACAACAATGTTTGATAGATCAAAACCCTAAATTCATATGAAAACCAAAACTATGAAAAACCAAAACTTAAAACTTAGATCTATACCCAACCATCCATGGAAATCAAGAACTTCAAGTCCCAAACTTGTAGAGGAAGAGAAGATAAACAACATAGACTAAAAATAAATGGAGATGCATAAAATCCCTCATGGTGTGCAAGATGTACTTGCCTCTCCAAATGGGTTAGGGTTTGGTGGAGGAGTAAATGTGAATGAATGAAGAGAGAGAATGGAAGAAGAAGTTTTATATCAAGGTCAAGTGGATCTCCACCATTCATTCTCTCCACCAAATCCAAGCCATCCATTCCTTTCCATGTTGAACCAAACCATACCAAGTTGGTTTACCATGAACCGGAATGAACCAAGAGCCAAGAAAAAGCAGAAAATAAAATATAAGAAAATTAATAAGCGCAAAATTAAAGAATTTAAATACAGAACAAATACATGATAAATATTGAATAAATACATTCAAGAAGTACACGTATAAAAATACTTATTCTGGGAACGGGGAGTGACATCTCTACCCTCCTTAGAAAAATTCCGTCCTCGGAATTTCAGATCCAAGCAGGACAGAAATGTCAGAGCTAGACTAATCTAAGCACAAGTAATTGAGTAAACAATCATTATACAATACCAAATAGCAAGTAATATATCTATGTTTAACAATCTACGACATCAAGCAATTTTACTCATAAGGTGACAAGCATGAAGAGTTAAGACAATCAAGGTATATAGAGAGAGATATACCTTGTGAGTCAAACAGATGCGGATACCGTGATCGGATATCATCCTCATGTTTCCACGTTGACTCTCCTAATGAGTGATGATCCCAAGCAACCCGGACAAGGCTAATTGTTCGGTTCTTGAGTATCCTCTCTCTCTGGTCCAAAATAGACACAGGCTGTTCCTCGTAAGACAGGTTGGTACCAACAACCAGCTCGGAATGATCAAGGATATGGCTTGGGTCTGATACATACCTTCGCAACTGAGATACATGAAATACGGCATGCACCTCTCGTAACGAAGGTGGAAGGGACAGACGATAAGCAACATCGCCTACCCTATCAAGAATAACAAAGGGTCCCACGTATCGCGGACTCAACTTCCCGCGACGCCAAATCTAATAACCCCACGGGTAGGTGAGATCTGCAAGAACACGTGGTCCCCAACAGAAAACTCTAGCGGCCTACGATGTCGGTCCGTCCAATGACGATGTCGATCCTGCGCAACTCAAAGTCGCTCTCTAATTCCCTTAACCAATTCAACTGTCTGAACAATTATTTTCGGGCCTAACATCTTCCTCTCCCCGATATCATCCCAAGCTAGTGGCGACCTACACTTCTTACCATATAGTGCTTCAAATAGTGCCATCTGGATACTGGCTTGATAATTGTTGTTATAGGAAAACTCAACTAAGTGCAGGTGGCTCTCCCAAGATCCTCCAAAATCTAGGGTGCAAGCTCGCAACATATCTTCTAGGGTCTGAATTGTTCTTTCTGATTGCCCGTCCGTCTGGGGATGGTAAGCCATGCTAAATCTTAACTTGGTACCCAGACTATGATGTAAGCTCTTCCAAAAATGTGATGTAAAACGGGTATCTCGGTCTGACACAATACTGACGGGGACTCCATGCTGCCTGACTATCTGCTGCATATACAACTCTGCCAACTTTTCTGTAGATTGCCCTACTCTGAAAGGAAGAAAGTGTGCCACCTTTGTAAGCCGATCTACTATCACCCAAATAGTATCTTTACCACTTGGTGATCTCGGTAAACCGGTCACAAAGTCCATTATGATGTGTTCCCACTTCCATTCCGGGATAGGAAGCGGTTGCAATAACCCAGCTGGCCTCTGCTGTTCTGCCTTCACTTGCTGACATACCAAGAAACGGAAAACAAATCTAGCTATCTCCCTCTTCATCCCGTTCCACCAGAAGTGCTGCTTGATATCTTGGTACATCTTGGTCCCTCCAGGGTGTATAGAATATTGAGAACTGTGAGCTTCTGTCATAACCTCCTATCTGATATCTCCACTAGGCATACATAGACGTGATCCAAACCTAAGTGTACCATCTTCATGAATTCTCATCTCCTTTCTGAGTCCTGACTCACATTCTGTTCTAAGTTTCTAAATCCTTGGATCTTGTGCCTGAGCTGCCTTGATCCTGTCTACCAAGTCGGATTGAACTTGTAAACTTGTTAGAACTCCTACATCACTAGGAAGTATAACTTCGATGCCCATCTCCTGAAGGTCTTCTAAGATATGCTTCTGCGTTGTCAACATAAATGTGCCGCCTCTCCTGCTAAGAGCATCTGCTACCACATTAGCCTTGCCTGGATGATACTGAAGCTCCATGTCATAATCCTTGATCAACTCCAACCATCTTCTCTGTCTCATGTTCAGCTCCTTCTGAGTAAAGATGTACCTCAGACTTTTATGGTCTGTGTACATGTCCACTCGGTCACCATATAGGTAATGCCTCCATAGCTTCAAAGCAAATACTACTGCCGCCAACTCCAAGTCATGAATTGGGTAATTCTTCTCGTGGTCTCGAAGCTGCCTAGATGCATATGCTATCACCTTTCCATGTTGCATGAGGACACATCCAAGTCCTTTACCTGACGCATCGTAATATACTGTAAAACCTCCGGGTCCAACTGGCAATGTAAGAATAGGCGCTGATATCAACTTCTGCTTCAGATTCTCAAATGATGCCTGGCATTCTGCCGACCAGACAAATGGTACATCCTTCCGTGTCAAGCGGGTCATAGGTGCTGAAAGTCTTGCAAAGTCTGATACGAACCTTCTGTAATATCCTGCCAATCCTAAGAAACTCCACACATCAGCTACGGTCTTGGGTACTGGCCAACTCTCTACTGTTTCTACCTTCTTGGGATCTACTGCTACTCCAGCTCCTGATATGATATGACCCAAAAATGAAATGTGATCTGACCAAAACTCACACTTGCTAAGCTTGGCATACAACTGGTTCTCTCTCAGAACCTGTAACACTTTTCTGAGGTGGTCTTCATGCTCCTCTTTACTAGCAGAATATACGAGAATGTCGTCAAGAAATACAACAACAAACTGATCTAAGTATGGCATAAAGATGCAGTTCATCAAATCCATAAATATTGTTGGAGCATTGGTCAAACCAAACGGCATTACTAAGAATTCATAATGCCCATACTTTGACCTAAATGCTGTCTTGGGAATATCCTCCTTCCGAACCCTCACTTGATGATACCCTGAACGAAGATCTATCTTGGAGAAAACTCTAGCTTTGCTCAACTGATCAAATAAGTCGTCGATCCTGGGTAGTGGGTACTTGTTCTTTACTGTCGCCGCGTTAAGCTTCCTGTAATCAATGCACAATCTGGATGACCCATCCTTCTTTCCCACAAGTACCACTGGTGCTGCCCACAGTGATACGCTAGCTTGGATGAACTTCTTCTCCTTCAGTTCCTCTATGTGCTGATATACCTTGGCCTGCTCTGAATCTGCCATTCTGTAAACTCGATCTGATATTGGTTTAGTTCCTGGTGCCAATTCTATACTGAACTCAATATCTCTAATCGGTGGTAGCCCTGGAAGTTCTTCAGAAAATACGTCTAGAAATTCTTCAACTACCTTCGGAACTTGAACTTCTTCCATTGCCGTCACTACTCCCTGCTCTTATTGAGTTGCCTCTGATCTGACTAAGGTGAATCTCTTCATGCCTGGAATATCAAAAGATACACTCCCTCTACGACAATCTATTATCGTATGACTGTCTTTCAGCCAGTCCATGCCTAAGATAACGTCGAAATTTCTAACAGAAAATTCTATCAACCGGGCGGGTAAGGAATGCCCGCAAACTACAACGCTATACGCTAGAATAACTCTACTAACTCCTACGAGCCCATTGCCAGTGAGTATATTCAACCTCCCTGGCAATGCCTCGAACTCCATTCCTAGCCGTGTCGTAAATTGTGCAGATATAAATGAGTGTGATGCTCCTGAATCAAATAATGCTACTGCGGGATATGAGGCGACGAGAATATTACCTGCCACAACATCTCTCGATGCTAATGCCTCCTCTAAGGACAGAGTGAATGCCTGCCCTCGACCTCCTTGTTGGTTCCTATGTTGTGGCCTAGCATGGTGCTGCTGGCCCCTGCCTTGATGATGCTGGGGTGGTCTATGCTGGTGTTGCTGCATCGGCGGTCCCTGCTGCCGAAACATCTGAGCTTGTGGCATTAACGGACGCTGGGCCAATGGTCTCACTGCCACTGCGGGTCCTCGATACTGTCCTGCCCCTGGTGCTGGCAGAGCAGGAAACTGCTGCATTGGTCCTCCTGACCTCGAATTCATAGGACATGTGGTAACCCGATGATCTGGATTTCCACATATCAAATACAGTCCGTTCAATGCCCGACACACATCTCTAGTGTGCCTTATCTTCCCACAATAAGTGCAGCCCGCTGGGGGTTGCTGATTCTTCTTCTGTTGTTGCTGCTGCCTGGGTGGTGGTGCTGGCCCTCGCATTACCACATCGTGAATGCGAATGCCAAGGGATGGTGCTGTTGTTCGGGGCGCTGCTCCCCCTCCTCCTTCAATCTGACTGTGAGATCTCTTCTGACCTCCAGTCCTTGCTGTGATCCTCTGAATGGTGATCTCATGCCTTCGGGTTGCCGTCAATACCTCATCAAAAGTCTGGTAATTGTGCCCCTCTATCAATTACAAGAGCTCAAGATGAAATCCTTGCTGGAACCTCATAGCCCTCTGGCTCTCTGTTGCTACCATCTCTGGGGCAAACCTGCTCAATCTGCAGAACTCCGCTGCATAGGCATCTACCGTCATGTCGGCCTGCTTGAGGTTGATAAACTTCTGTTGTAGCTCAAACTGCGCCACAACTCCATAGTACTTCGTCTTGAACCTTGCTGTAAAGTCGTCCCAAGCAACAGGACGTCTGATGCCCACTTCCTCTGATTCCCACCAATCACGTGCGAGATCCTGAAGTAACAACTTCACTTGATCCACACATTCTTCTGCCGGCACCTTAGCTGCTGTCAGAATAGCCTCAATATCCTTAAGCCATGCATCTGCTGAGATGGCATCCTCCGTGCCCTCGAAACGGCGGGGGTTGTACTTGCAAAACCTAGCTGATGCTCCTGAATCTGGCCTTGCCCCTCTTTCCAAAGCTGTCTGCAACCCTTGATTGAGTAATACGTTCTGCTCCTGCAACTGAGCGTGCATGCGCTGCTGGGCTAACATCTGATGTTGCTGAGTAGCCATCATCCCTCTCATGATCTCCAGAAGAGCCGGTGTGTCCATTTTCGCAGGGGTAGGTGGAACTGTTGGTTGTGGTGGAACCTCTGGATACTGCGATCCAGCTGCTGCTTCCACTATTACTTCTTCTTGGATAGTCTCTTGAGTTATTACCGGCCCTTGTTGCTGACCAACATGGTCAGGTTGTCCGTGTTGCTTTTGTTGTTGTTGTCAAGTCCTGGCAGATGCGGACGAAGTGCCCATAAGAAAAGGGACAAAAGAACAATCAAACGATCGGACAGGAAAGATCAATAAAGTCAAAGGATATCGGAATGTCAAGTTGGAGTCGAGAGTAACGAATTATGAGATCAAGGGGGAACATGTGTGATTGAGACATCCTATAAATTAAAACACCCCACAAGTCTGAAATCAGACCTGCATGGGCCACCACTAAAACCTTGTCACGCCCCAGAACCAGAATACTGGAGAGCGGGAGAATGACTCAGCCAGCTACGTATTACGGGTAGATGAATACCGTATAATACGATCAATGCTGTCTAAAAGACGAGGGGGTACATACTACATGAAAGTCTCATTATGGTCTTTTTACATCTATTGTCTCAATCATTCAAATAAGAAACAGAAATAGAGAACATGTAAGATAAAGCAGTAAGGCATCCCAAACGCTCAGTCAAAATGTTCTTGATATCTGGCTTTACAAAACATAGCCAGATGATGTAGCAAAGTGTACACAATTGTTATCAGCTGCAGTCTGACTTAATTACAATTATGTAAAAGTAGGTACAAGACAATCCGACTAACATGTCGGTGCCAAACGGCAAGGTATTAAGTAAATAACAAAACGAGCGGGAAAGTAGGGAACCCACTCGAGTCCTCCTGCGATCATCCCTCTAGTATTGACCATCTTGGAGGGGGAAGTAAGCTGAGTCCTCGGGAACCGGCTCTAAATCTGGCCATGCAAAACCAGAGAGGTTAGACCTCTAATAGCAAGTACCACAAGGAAGCACGATATGAGGAATTAAAACCAGTAATAAGAAAATATGATAAGTAGATCTCTGCTTGCCACTGGGATTCACATAACATCACGACACTTCGAACCAACCTCCCAACCAAACAAGGACAGAAGTTGGCCCGTCATGCCCTGACATTCTGATCATCTCAGTTAGGTAACAGAGTAGATATAGTACACAAACAAATCAATTTAAACGGCCATGCAACTACTACGGCTTGCTACTGTGAGTTCCAAGTTATCCTGGAATTATGCAATAAAGGATTCCTCAGCTCTTACTATGTGCAAGCAAGGCTAGTTTACCCAGTCAATCAATTACGCCAATCATGAATTAGACGAGTCCCAGCGGGACGCCCGTCATCAATATACAATAGATAATATCACCAGATACCGCTCCCTGCCCGTGTGGCAGATTTACAGTATCTGTGGGGACCAACCGGCCTGTCGGGCACTACTAGTCCCAAGAGGGCTGCCATGTAAGAACTCGGGAATCTATTCTCTCCATGCAATCATTATTTTATTTAACTTAATAGTCTCTATGTTGAGTGAAATTCCATGCCGTGGATCATGGTCATTCAAATGAGTACTTCCGTACAAGTACGATATGCCCAACTCTACAACGATACCCGTACGGTTAGGTTGTAGGTCTTACATAGCGTAATGCAACAATCAAAACTAACCACGGAATAATCATGTCTTGACCATCAAGTACACATGCTACTTTTGTAGAAAAATAAATAAATAAATTGAAGCCTGCATTTGTGCCTGTATGTCAATATCCGAGATCGGCCAATCGATTATAATAGTTCAAAGTTAATATGAACGTGTCCCATTCATTCAATTCAATAAGACGACTAGCCAGTCTCTTAGTTCCAACTAGGAACGCATGATCAATTATTAGTCAAGTAACAGTCGGAGTCAATTCATGACAAGGCATAAAGGTCAAATTAGTATTAAGCATGGTCGAGTACATAACTAGTATAAAATAGTTGGTAACATATTCTTGAAGCCAAGGAAAAGATCTACAAATTTCATGTTGGGAGTTGAAAGAAATTCTAGCCACAATTCAGTCAAAATAGAACATATGATAGTCAGAAACAACCAAAATAGTCATATGCGGCCTATTCTGCGAAATGATATGCGCCTACTGCGACATGCGCCTCATGCGGCTCAACTGCGACATGATATGCGCCTACCGCGACATGCGCCTCATGCGGCTCAACTGCGACATGATATGCGCCTACTACGACATATGCCTCATGCGGCTCAACTGCGACATGATATGCGCCTACTGCGACATGCGCCTCATGCGGCTCAACTGTGACATGATATGCGCCTACTGCGACATGATATGCGCCTACTGCGACATGCGCCTCATGCGGCTCAACTGCGACATGATATGCACCTACCGCGACATGCGCCTCATGCGGCTAATGCGCGACATCATCATGCGCCTACTGCGACATGCGCCTTAATGCGGCTCATGCGCGACATGATATGTGGCTACTGCGACATGCGCCTTAATGCGGCTCATGCACGACATGATATGCGGCTACTGCGACATGCGCCTTAATGCGGCTCATGCGCGACATGATATGCGGCTACTGCGACATGCACCTTAATGCGGCTCATGCACGACATCATATGCGCCTACTGCGACATATGCCTCCTGCTGCAGATGAATATAGAACGAACAAAATGCTTCTTCCATAACTTCCACAAAACAAATCAAAATCTAACTTTTCAAAAGCCAAACTTTAGTAGAATTAAATTCTCTACAACATGGAACCACTTATTTTTGAAAACAACAATGTTTGATAGATCAAAACCCTAAATTTATATAAAAACCAAAACTATGAAAAACCAAAACTTAAAACTTAGATCTACACCCAACCATCCATGGAAATCAAGAACTTCAAGACCTAAACTTGTAGAGGAAGAGAAGATGAACAACATAGACTAAAAATAAATGGGGATGCATGAAATCCCTCATGGTGTGCAAGATGTACTTGCCTCTCCAAATGGGTTAGGGTTTGGTGGAGGAGTAAATGTGAATGAATGAAGAGAGAGAATGGAAGAAGAAGTTTTATATCAAGGTCAAGTGGATCTCCACCATTCATTCTCTCCACCAAATCCAAGCCATCCATTCCTTTCCATGTTGAACCAAACCACACCAAGTTGGTTTACCATGAACCGGAATGAACCAAGAGCCAAGAAAAAGCAGAAAATAAAATATAGAAAAATTAATAAGCGCAAAATTGAAGAATTTAAATACAGAACAAATACATGATAAATATTGAATAAATACATTCAAGAAGTACACGTATAAAAATACTTATTCTGGGAACGGGGAGTGACAATGTCAATGCTCGCAACCGGTGAGAAAATATGTGTATCATTATGAGTTAGGTTGCAATAGAACATTTGAATAGCATTGCGATATATAACCGAGTTGGTGGTGACAAGTTCGTCAAGACAAAGATCATGAAAAAGTGAATCATAGTAAGAGAAAATAGTAAAATTGATAGGATGACCCGCAAACACCGGACGTGTCCAAAAATTTCTAAACCATTCATTTGACGCGTCAAGTGATACAAATATCCGGTCGTCAAATGTGTTTGGGTCAAGTGGACGAGGTGGGTTGAACAACGGGTGGATAGGTGGTTGTTGTTCAATGGGCGGTTCAACACGAGGAGGAGCATTTGAAGAGGACGCTCCCTTGGTTCGAAGTCTCTTCCCTCGATTGAACAATTGTGGAGCCATAAAATAATAAAGATAATTGAGAAAATTGAGATGGAGAGAAGTGGTAAAATATACCTCAATGTGATAATAAACAATGAAGGAGATTGGTGAGGGAAGCCTTCTCCTTGAGTTTGAAGAATAGATATGCTCTAGGGAGGAAGAACTAGGGTTAGGATTTGGAGAAAATATGTTTGGAGAAGTGTAGAATGTGGCAATGGAGAAGAAAGAAGAAGAAAAACCGAATATATGTGTAAGGGTTCCAATGGTCGGAATAGATGTGGACCATTGGATCAAAATTTTGATCAGCGGCTGAGGCTGCTCCCGGTTCTGGGATGGCCAAGCCGAATTCGGCCCAAACTCTGGGTAAGACAGAGTTCGGCCCGAATTTCGGATTCTGTAGTCAGAACAGAAATCAGGCAAATTTTTTTTGATAAAAAGTGAGAGATCAAAAGAGTATGATAAAGGAATATACAAACTTGAGAAAGACTAAATTTGAGAAAGAAAAGTTAACGCTGAAGCAAAGTGAAGTATGGAAAATCTGAATTTTAGCATGTGATAAAATAAAAATGAACCATGTAATAAACAAGGAATTATACCATAATCTAATATTTTGAAGTTGCCATGGGTTAGCTGCAGGGGCCGGATCCCAGCTAGCGGTAGTCCTGAGGACTAGTGCACCGTGTCACTTAGACTTTTACGCCTTGTTGTCAGAAGGACCCTTTCGGCTTGTTGTAGAACCCTAGAGGGGGGGTGAATAGGGAAATAAAAATATAAACTACAACAATTGATGCAATAAAGACACTTTAAAGTAAAGAGTAGAAAGATCAAACGCAAATGCAAGGATGTATCCTGGTATCCTCTTTTGAGGCAATCCAGTCCCGGAACTCTCTCCGGCTTTAATCCACTATTATCCAAATAGTACACACGAGTTTGGATCCGAAGAACTCGCCAACTTCAACACGAGTTTGGATCCGAAGACTCGCCAACTTCTACACACGAGTTTTCTTACGAAGGCTCGCCAACTTCAAACAAAAGAGAATGAAAGCTTGTTGATCTTCTAACACTTGAAGATCGAAAGTGTACAACTCTTTAATACTCTAGCACTTAGGGAGAGGATGACAATGAAAAGCTTTGGAGAGTATTAATGGTGGAGCTCTTGGTTGTTGGAAAATTTATGAAGGAGTTGGTGAGAAAGCTCAAGAGAGAGAGAGCTTCCTTTTATAAGAAAACCAAGAGTGGGTGGCATTTAATGCTTCTGAATGTACGCAGACCGGCATGCTGTCGGTATGCCGCGGCATACCGTCGGTATGCCGCGGCATACCGCCGGTATGCCGTCCAAATAGCAACGGTCATATTTATGACCGTTCAAGAGCATTAAATGCGGCCATTAATGCATGTCAGATCAAATCGAAAACTGATTATTCGAAATTCGGTATACCGCCGGTATGCCGGAGCATACCGCCGGTATGCCGACAGAAGTCACAGAAAGTTTTTAGAGCTTCTAGAAACGGCATGCCGCCGGTATGCCGTAGCGTACCGTCGGTATGCCGACAAAAAATCACAGCAACTATTGTGTTGCTAAAAACGGCATGCCGCCGGTATGCCGCAGCATGCCGTCGGTATGCCGACATTTCGAGACAGCAACTTTCTGGAGTCCAAAAAGCGGTATGCCGCCGGTATGCCGAAGCATACCGTCGGTATGCCGCTTTTTGTCACAGAAACTTTTTTGGACGCGAAAACGGTATACCGCCGGTATGCCGGAGCATACCGCCGGTATGCCGTTCTGAATGACTTAATTTTCGATTTATGCTTTAAGTTATCATCCATCATTTAGTGATTACAGAAATACCTAGACCAGTACAGACTCGAAGACACTAAGCAGGAAGACGCCAACTTTATGCAGGAAACGCCGGTGACTGCTACAGTCTTCAAGAAGGAGGAAGTCCTTGATCTTCTGAGAAAAAATGAATCTGAAGGACAGAAGACTAAACTTCGAAGATGCTGTTAATTATTCAAAATAAAATATGCCAACAAACTCCCCCATTTTGATAATTGACAAAATAGAGAGATAGCATCTTCAGGGAGTATCTCCTCCGTAGGTAGACAGCTCCCCCTCAATACGATTTCTCCCCCTTTGTCACTTAGTCAAAGATGGGAATAACTAAAGGAGACAGTGCATTAAAAAAAATGAGAGTATAGATAAAAGCATGCATGAATATATTGAAGTAAGAACGATAATACATGCTTGACCCATACATAGCAATAAGATAAAAGACTCTCCATCATGAGAGTCAGACATCAAAGACAACCATAGATAATGTCCCCGAAGGACAGCAAACACTGAAAACAATCATAAACCGGTCCCCGAAGGACCACTAAAGACAACAAACAGAAAACACACATAAAAACTAGAACCACTAAAACACCGTAACCATCACCAAAGGAAAACCATCCCTAATCCTCTGCCGGATCATCATCACCATCATCATCCTGAGCCTGCTGGAGGGCGCCAAAAGGATCAATGCCGTCCGGGTACAAAAACCCATAGGCATTGGGGTCAGAGAAACGCGGGGCCGTGTACATGGGATCCTGAAGATTAAGATCCAGAAAGGCATCCCGGTCTTGCAGAGTGTGCTGGATGAAGTAGCCCTGATCGTGGAAGCGAGACTGGATGAGGGCGCCAAGTCCACGAGTGTGGGTCCTCATCTGCTCCTCCGCCTGGGCCATCCTCAGATCAAAGTGGTGCTGAGTAAGTGGCATATAGCGGCCCGTAGAGGGAGGGGTAGATGCAGGGGCAGCATGAGTGGAACCCGGTTGCTCTTGGGAAGAGGAAGCACGGGAAGAAGAGGCGCCAGCAAGGGTACGGGAAACAGCAAGAAATGAGGGGACCCCATCCGAGGAGCAGAGAGACAAGTCAACTTGTTTGGCCTCCATAAGCAAGGTGATAAAAGAGCCATAGTAGAGGTTCTGCTTCCCGGAAGGCAAGGTACGCCGAAATTGCAAAAGCAGAGTCTTTGGGAAGGAAAAACGCTTCCGGGCATAGAGATGATACATGAGGACAAGAGCATCACCGGTGATTGCGTTATAGTTTCTGCCCTTTGGAAAGAGAGTGTGGCACACGATACGATGGAGCTCGTAGTAGAATGGCTCCAGCTGGGCTGAGAGGGCCGGAATGGCAGGAGGGTTGGGACCCTTACAGATGATACGGCAGAAGTCGTCGAAAGGAGATGCCGCCGATGAGGTGAGAGCACCCAAAAGTGGTAACGCATCCCCTCTGTCCGAGACGCCCAAGATGGCCCCCACTTCTTTGGATGTGAGATGGAAGTGGCGGTCATTGACCATGGATTGGATGGCGGTAGGGTCGTCGTTATCCCCTCGCATGTTGCAGTAGAAAAGGCGGACAGCAGCAGAGTAGACAGAAATTTGCCGCCGAAGAAGGGAGGAGAGACCGGCATCGTCAAACAACGGGACGTGACCGGGGAAGAGGTTCCAGTTGATAGCCCGTCCTTTGAACACGTTCTGGTTGACGAAATGCTGGAACCAAAGCTCAGCCGCCAAAGCGTTGGAGAAAACGCGTTGGTCAAAGCCGGAGGGTAGCGCCACCGGGACGAAAGGGTTGAAAGAGGAGGAAGAGGATCGGAGGCGCTTAGGGTTGGCCATGAAGAAGGATTTTGGGCTTTGGTGTGAGAGGAAGAAGTAGTAGTGGAGGAGAAGGAAGAAGGAGGGTTTTTAAAGAAGAGGGGGAATATGAAGAGTTTTGTTTGAAAAAGGGTGGGGAGGAGGGAACGGTTAAAGAGGAAGGGTGATGGGGTAGTTGAAAGGGTGATGGGGTGAATTGATGTGTGGAGTAAAAAGAGGAGTGAAAAGGGAAAAGGTGATAAGAAGGGTAATTAAGAGGAGGGGAGTTGAGGAGATGGGTAGTTAATGAGGGATTTGATAGGATGGAAGGAATAAAGGAGGAGAGATACCAAGATAAAGGAGTGGGCCCGTATATCAGTTCAGGAGTCAAGTCCGCCGCCATCCGGCATGCCGGCGGTATACCGACGTATACCGACGGTATGCCGAAAATCGAAACAGAACATCATCCTGATTCGAAAAACGGCATGCCGACGGTATGCCGTAGTGTACCGACGATATGCCAAAAATCGAAACAGAATAAAATACTGCTTCGAAAAATGGCATGCCGCCGGTATACCGCAGTATACCGTCGGTGTGCCGGACAGAAAGAAAGGTTATGGATCATAGGATAAAATGCCTAGTTCACGGCAAAGGAAAGAGAAGCGGTCTTCCGGGAGAGGCTTAGTGAAGATATCGGCTAATTGATAAGTAGTATCAATAAATTCAAGACGGATATCTCCTTTCTGTTGATGGTCACGAAGAAAATGGTGTCTAATTTCTATGTGCTTCGTGCGTGAGTGACAAATCGGGTTTTTCGTGAGATTGATAGAGCTAGTGTTATCACATTTAATAGAGGTGCAAGAATTAGAAATGCCGTAATCTAAAAGTGTTTGTGACATCCAAAGAATTTGTGCACAACAACAACCAGCCGTAATATACTCTGCCTCAGTGGTGGAGAGAGCGACAGAGTTTTGCTTCTTACTGAACCACGATACCAAGGACTTCCCGAGGAATTGACATGTGCCACTAGTGCTTTTTCGGTCAATCTTGCATCCGGCAAAATCCGCATCCGAAAAGCCGTAAAGCTCAAAGGATGAGGATTTCGGATACCAAAGACCCATGTTAATGGTGCCTTTGAGATACCGAAAAATGTGCTTAACGGCACTCAAATATGATTCCTTTGGATTGGCTTGATATCGTGTACATAAACAAACACTAAACATGATATCCGGACGGCTAGCAGTTAAATAAAGCAAGCTACCGATCATACCTCTGTACTTACGAATGTCGACCGATGTGCCTTCTTCATCATTGTCAAGCTTGGTCGTTGTAGCCATGGGGGTCCTCATTGATTTGGATGAGACAAGGTCGAAACGCTTGAGGAGGTGCTTTGTATATTTTGCTTGACTGATGAAGGTTCCTTTAGGTCCTTGTTTGATTTGTAACCCCAAGAAGAAGGAGAGTTCACCCATCATACTCATTTCGAACTCTTCCTGCATAACTTTGGCAAATTCTACACACAGTGTGTTATTAGTAGAACCAAAGATGATATCATCAACGTAAATTTGAACTAATAAGAGAGTTCCATTATGGGATTTAATAAAAAGAGTGGTGTCAACTTTTCCTTTTGAAAAATCGTGAGAGACAAGAAAAGAGCTAAGACGCTCATACCAAGCACGTGGAGCTTGTTTAAGGCCATAAAGGGCTTTATGGAGTTTGAAAACATGGTTAGGAAATTAAAAGTCTTCAAAACCGGGAGGTTGTTTAACATAAACTTCCTCCTTAATAATACCATTAAGAAAAGCACTCTTAACATCCATTTGAAATAGCTTAAAGTCATTAAAGCAAGCAAATGCACAAAGCATACGAATGGATTCAAGACGTGCAACCGGAGCATAGGTTTCGTCGTAGTCAATGCCTTCCTCTTGGTTATAGCCTTGAGCAACCAATCGGGCTTTGTTATGAGTTACTAACCCATCTTCATTTAGCTTGTTGCGAAACACCCATTTAGTTCCAATAATGGAATGATTGCTAGGTTTTAGGACAAGTTCCCAAACCTTGCTTCGCTCAAATTGATTAAGCTCCTCTTGCATAGCTATCATCCAAAATTCATCAAGAAAAGCATCATTAACATTTTAGGCTCTATTTGAGAGATAAAAGCCACATTGGCACAAAGATCACGTGTGGCGGATCTTGTACTAACACTTGAGGAAGGATCCCCAATGATAAGCTCCTTAGGATGATTGGTGACAAATCTCCATTCTCTTGGGAGATCCTTTGGAGGAGGCTCGAGAGGAGGAGACTCTTTTGATGGGGTCACAACTTCATTGTTAGATGAAGAAGGACGATCCTCAATAGAGGAGTTCTCCAATCCAAACGAGATGTCATCAATATCCTCGGAAGAGGAGAGTGTAGAAGAGTTGAGCTCATTAAAAGAGACATTGATTGACTCTTCGACAACAAGACTTCTTTTATTAAAAATACGAAAACCTTTGCTATGAGTAGAGTATCCAAGGAATATTCTTTCATAGGCTTTTTCTTCAAACTTGCCTAGGTTATCCTTGGTATTCAAAATAAAACAATTGCAACCAAAAATCTTGAAATATTCAATAGAAGGAATTTTGTTAAACCAAAGCTCATAAGGAGTCTTCTTAGTAATAGGTCTAATTAAGACCCTATTAATAACATGACACGCCGTATTAACGGCTTCCGCCCAAAAGTATTGGGGGAGCTTGTATTGGTTTAACATGACCCGGGCCATATCGCCAAGGGTTCTATTCTTTCTCTCCACAACACCATTTTGTTGAGGAGTACGGGGACAAGCAAATTCATGTCCAAAACCATTCTTTTCACAAAATCTTTTGAAATCAACATTATCAAATTCACCTCCATGATCACTCCTAATTTTGTTAATAGAAAAACCTTGCTCATTTTGAACACGTTTACAAAAAGCAACAAATTCACGAAAGGTATCACTTTTGCAAGCAAGAAAAATAACCCAAGTAAATCTCGAAAAATCATCAACTAAAACAAAAGCATAAAGTTTGCCACCAAGGCTAGCTACTCTACTAGGCCCAAAGAGATCCATATGAATAAGTTGGAGGGGTCTAGAGGTACTCACAGAGTTGATGGATTTGAAGGATGACTTGGTCAACTTACTTTTCTCGCATTCTTCACATACCATATCCTTTTTGAAAGGGATGCTAGGAAGTCCTCGTACTAGCTTCTTGGAGGCGAGGCGAGAGATGGTATCCATGTTGGCGTGTCCAAGCCTCATGTGCCAAAGCCAACTCTCATCATTCTTTGCAACTAGGCACCTGTCATTGTTAGTACCTTCAACAAGATAAAGAACATAAATATTGTTTTCTCTAATGCCTTCATACACAATAGTTCCATTGGAGCTATCGGTAATGTAGCATTTGAGTTTAACAAACTTGATATCATAACCATTATCGGTAAGATGGCTAATGCTTAAAAGATTATGCTTGAGATTAGTAACAAGACAAACATTATTGATACAAGGGTAAGGAGGAGAACCGATATTACCATTTCCAATAATATAACCTTTAAGATTGTTACCGAAGGAGACGTGTCCTTCTTTCTTCATCGATAGCGTTGTAAAGAGTGAAGCATCACCGGTCATGTGCCGTGAACAACCGCTATCGAGAATCCATTTGCTTCTAGCATGAGAAGGATTTATCACCTACAACATAAGTTGAAGATGAACATTTTGGTACCCATGATCTTATGGGTCCATGAGTGTTAGTCTTAGGAACCCACTTAAGAACTCTCATGTCAACTTGTTTTCTTGTATAACAAAAGTTAGAAGTGTGACCTACCAAACCACAATAATTGCACATCAAGGAAGATTTAGAAGAAGAAGTGTGAGTGTTGTGCATGTGTGAGTTACTAGTGTGAGAAGTTCTACCATGAGTGTTATGATGATAGTAAAAAGCATGATGAGAGGTGTTCTTCTTGACAAAGGATCCTTTTCTTGTGTTAGAAAAGGAGTTGTGTGTAGTGTTCATGTAATGATTGTGCCTAGCATTGTGATGAGTGTGAGGGTGTCTTGGAGCATGCATGTGAGTGGTATTCTTATTACCTAAATTCTTACTTCGTGTAAGAAGATCATTATACTTCATGGAGGTGGAATATTCTCTTCTATTAGCATCTTGACATTTGCGCATGGCAAATTCATAGGAGCTTCTCATGGATTGAATCTCATCATCCTTTTTCTTGATGGTGTCAAGAGATTCTTGAAATTTGAGTCGCAAAGACTCCATTTCATCCGTGTCGGAAATAGGAGATTTTTCCTTCACATCAATAATGATGTTTGAGAGCCTCTCTACTTCAAGTTGAAGAGCCTCAACCTCCTTGAGAGATTTCTTGTATTTATTTCGAACACCTTTGTGTTCTTCATGTAATTCAAGAATGGCTTTCTCCAAATCATCATAGGTGAGAGTGTTTAAAGAAAAATCATCAAGTACCTCATCGGTTGCCATGAGACAGACGTTGGCATTGTGTTTGCACTCCTTGTCGTTGTCGGAGTCGCTTGCATCGCTTTCACACCAAATGCTAGTGTTGGCGAACTTTCTAGAGGATGAGCTTCCCTTGCTAGGTTTCTCGTACTTGCTTGAGTCTTTTCGTATCATCGGACAATCCCTCTTGATGTGTCCGGGTCTTCTGCATTGATAGCACGCCGGGTCTTCTTCATTGTCCCGTCTAGAGCGGTTGGCCTTGTTGAACTTTAAGAACTTCCGGAAGTGCTTAGCTGTGAGAGCTATTTCTTCATCGTCATCCGACTCATTGTCGTCGGAGCTATCCTTGGAGTAGGACCTTGAAGCTTTGAGAGCGAGAGTCTTCTCTTTTTCTTTGGTCTTCTCCTTCTCTTTCTCTTGAATGGAGGATTCCTCTTGATCCTTCATGTCGAGCTCGTGAGTCATTAGCTTACCCATGAGGGTCTCTAGGTTCATGACGGTTAGATCGTTTCCCTCAATGATTGCGGTAGCTTTAGGACTCCAAGCTTTCGTCAATCCTCTAAGAATTTTCCTTATCTTTTCATGAGCGGGATATTCCTTTCCAAGAGAAGAGAGAGGGTTAATAATGTCACCAAAATGAGTAAACATGCTAGCAATAGATTCATCATGCTTCATTTTAAAAGACTCATATTCTTGCGTGAGTCTACTAATCTTGGATTCCTTCACTTGTGAAGTTCCCTTGTGTGTGACTTCAAGTAACTTCCAAATCTCATTGGAAGTCTTGCAAGTAGAGATCCGATTGAATTCACTACTGTCAAGGGCACAGTAAAGAGCATTCATTGCCTTGGCATCTCGACAAGCAAGCTTCTTAATGTTTTCGGCAAGTGTTTCTCGAAGGGTGTCAGAAGCAATATCCTCAATAGCTCTGGAAGGAGTAGGAAGGCCATTTATCACGCAATCCCATAAGTCAAAATCTATGGACTTGAGATAAATGCCCATCCTAATCTTCTAGTAGTTATAGTTGGTACCATCAAATAGGGGAGGCCTATTTGTGGAGTGTCCCTCATTGTGAAACGTGTTGATGCTAGGGTTAGAGGCCATGGATCACTCAAGGGTGTAAATCCAAATCAAGAGAACGAGGCTCTGATACCAATTGTAGAACCCTAGAGGGGGGGTGAATAGGGAAATAAAATATAAACTACAACAATTGATGCAATAAAGACACTTTAAAGTAAAGAGTAGAAAGATCAAACGCAAACGCAAGGATGTATCCTGGTATCCTCTTTTGAGGCAATCCAGTCCCGGAACTCTCTTCGGCTTTAATCCACTATTATCCAAATAGTACACACGAGTTTGGATTCGAAGAACTCGCCAACTTCAACACGAGTTTGGATCCGAAGACTCGCCAACTTCTACACACGAGTTTTCTTACGAAGGCTCGCCAACTTCAAACAAAAGAGAATGAAAGCTTGTTGATCTTCTAACACTTGAAGATCGAAAGTGTACAACTCTTTAATACTCTAGCACTTAGGGAGAGGATGACAATGAAAAGCTTTGGAGAGTATTAATGGTGGAGCTCTTGGTTGTTGGAAAATTTATGAAGGAGTTGGTGAGAAAGCTCAAGAGAGAGAGAGCTTCCTTTTATAAGAAAACCAAGAGTGGGTGGCATTTAATGCTTCTGAATGTACGCAGACCGGCATGTCGTCGGTATGCCGCGGCATACCGCCGGTATGCCGTCCAAATAGTAACGATCATATTTATGACCGTTCAAGAGCATTAAATGCGGCCATTAATGCATGTCAGATCAAATCGAAAACTGATTATTCGAAATTCGGTATACCGCCGGTATGTCGGAGCATACCGCCGGTATGCCGACAGAAGTCACAGAAAGTTTTTAGAGCTGCTAGAAACGGAATGCCGCCGGTATGCCGACAAAAAATCACAGCAACTATTGTGTTGCTAAAAACGGCATGCCGCCGGTATGCCGCAGCATGCCGTCGGTATGCCGACATTTCGAGACAGCAACTTTCTGGAGTCCAAAAAGCGGTATGCCGCCGGTATGCCGAAGCATACCGTCGGTATGCCGCTTTTTGTCACAGAAACTTTTCTGGACGCGAAAACGGTATACCGCCGGTATGCCGGAGCATACCGCCGGTATGCCGTTCTGAATGACTTGATTTTCGATTTATGCTTTAAGTTATCATCCATCCTTTAGTGATTACAGAAATACCTAGACCAGTACAGACTCGAAGACACTAAGCAGGAAGACGCCGACTTTATGCAGGGAACGCCGGTGACTGCTACAGTCTTCAAGAAGGAGGAAGTCCTTGATCTTCTGAGAAAAAATGAATCTGAAGGACAGAAGACTAAACTACGAAGATGCTGTTAATTACTCAAAATAAAATGTGCCAACACTTGTACCCATAGCAATTTCATCATAAAAGAATCAAGACATACTCGATATTTACGCAGGTTTATTTTAATTAATAATAGCTTCGTCCAAACTTCCAAGTTCACGACAGAGAAAATTGAAGCGCTCTTCAGATAATGGTTTTGTAAAAAAATCTGCTAGCTAATGATCAATGTCAATAAATTCTAAATTAATAGTACCATTTTGCTGATAATTATGCAAAAAGTGATGATGTATTTCAATATCTTTCGTGCGTGAGTAACATATGGGGTTCTTAGTGAGATTTATAGCACCAGTGTGTCACAAAAGATTGGAATGTGCATAAAAGATAAGTTGTAGTCTTCAAGGGTTTGCTTCATCCACAGAATTTATGCACAACAATGCCCAGCTGCGATGTATTCAGCTTCTGTTGTGGATAGTGCGACAGAATTATGTTTCTTGCTAAACCAAGAGACTAAATCCTTTCCTAATAAATGACACATACCGTTCGTACTTTTACGGTCGACCTTGCATCCGGCAAAATCAGCATCAGAGTAACCAATGACGTCAAATGATGTTGATTTGGGATACCATAGGCCCACTGTAACCGTACCCTTAAGGTATCGAAAGATACGCTTAACCGCAGTCATGTGTGATTCCTTTGGATTTGCTTGATATCTAGCAAACAGGCAAACGCTAAACATAATATCAGGGCGACTAGTAGTTAAATAAAGTAGACTGTCTATCATACCTCGATACTTACGTTGATCCAAAGGTTTGTCGCTTTTATCTGTTTCTAGTTTAGTTGTAGTAGGCATTGGAGTGCTGATTGGTTTGACGTTGTCAAGGTCGAATTTCTTCAGCATGTCCTTTGTATACTTTGACTGACAGATGAAAGTTCCATTTGACATTTGTTTGACTTGCAGTCCAAGAAAGTAATTGAGCTCTCCCATCATGCTCATCTCAAACTCGGTCTGCATACACTTGGCAAAATCTTGACAGAGGGTTTCATCAGTAGAACAAATATAATATCATCTACATATATTTGCACTAAGAGAATAGTGTCTTTGAAAGATTTTATGAAAAGTGTGGTGTCAATTTTCCCTTTTGAAAAACCTTTTTCAAGCAAGAAATTGCTTAGCCGTTCATACCAAGCTCTAGGGGCTTGTTTGAGGCCATATAGCGCTTTCTTCAGCTTGAAAATATGGTCGAAAAATTTATAATTTTTAAAACCAGGGGGTTATTTTACATAAATTTTCTCCTTAATAAATCCATTCAAGAAAGCAATTTTAACATCCATTTGAAATAATTTGAAATTTTGAAAATTAGCAAATGCACAAAAGCATCCGAATGGATTCCAATCTCGTAACAGGAGCATACGTCTCATCGTAGTCGATACCTTCCTCTTGGTTGTATCCTTGGGCTACTATACGAGCTTTGTTGTGTGTAACTAAACCATCTTCATTTACTTTGTTTCTAAAAACCCATTTAGTGCCAATAATCGAGTGATTTGCCGGTCTAGGAACGAGTTCCGATACTTGGCTCCTCTCGAATTGGTTGAGTTCCTATTGCAAGGCAGAAATCTAAAATTCATCACTAAAAGCTTCTAAAATATTTTTCGGCTCAATTTATGAAATGAAGGCAGTACTAGCAATGGAGTCTCTTAATGATGATCTAGTAGTTACTCCGCATGAAACCTCACCTATTACCAAATTTTCAAGATGTGACGGCTTGAAAGAGAATTTCTTTGGCAAGCCCTCCAGAGAATTGGTTTTGGTGGTGGTATTTGTCACTACCACATTTCTAGTTTGAGGGTATTTTTGTCATTTTTTGGGGTTATTTAAATTTATGGGAATTTTTAGAATTTATTTTGGAATTGTTTGAATGAGGGTTGACTAGGTTGACTTTGACTAGCAATGACCATGGTAGACTAACCTAGGAGCTAACCCTAGTTGAGTTTGGACTTGGTTAGGTCATGTCACCCTAGTTAGACTAGAGTTGACCTATGGTTTAGTTATTTGACTCAAGTTAGAATATTTAGTCACAAGCCATGACTTATGGTTGAACCTAGATTAACAACTTGTCACATAGGAGCCCAAAGCCAAACCACTAGCTAACCCTAACCCTAACAATTCTTGGGCAGCCACCACACCCACATTGGGAATCCCTTCTATAAATATTCTCCTCCATTTTGGGCTAGCCTCTTTAGGAAAGAACAAGTTTAGAAAGAGGTATTTTCCCAACTTCATAAATCCCTAGAAAATCTATTTTAACTCCTTTTTAATCTAAACAAATTGCAATAGGTTCTAATTAGTGTTTTCTTGCTGTTGGAATTTGTTTATCTCAGTTTCTTAACAATTTGAAGGAGTTGGGTGGCTTTTGGGGATCCTCATTTAAGGAACTTTTGTGTTGAAGAACACACATAGGTATTTTCCAATCCACCCATTAAAATTAGGTTTTAATTGCATAAATGCCTAGCCCTAGGTGTCCTGGTTCTATAGGTATAGGATTTGTGGATTTTCGTGTCCTGTACGTGTCCGTATCGGACACGTATCAGTGATGTGTGTAAGTGTTTGACGAAATACCCCAATGGGCATTTCGATTTATTTTTGTGAAAGTGTTTGAATATGAAGTGTCGATTTGATATGGCTTACACGATTCTAGTGTTCTGAGTTTGATTCGGTGTCGTGTCGAGTCATTTTGACACATGTGCACACGCGGTTGGACACGCGCGCGCGGCCGGGGCGCATCTCCTGCTACTCGGGCCACCTATAGGACACGACACGGGTTCATTTGACACGAAATTTGGTGGACATGAGGGGGCATGCACGGACATCATGCCCCCAAAGTTTTATTGGATCTCGTGTAATGGTTAGGGAGAAATCAGTCGTACAATGGAATTGCACTGTTCTGCGCACAGTTTATTTAGGCCACTGATACGACTTTTTATATTGGACACGACGACACGTGGACCAAATTCAGGGACACACACCTAGCTGGACCCTAGGTGAACTACCCTGCACGAGGACACGACCCCATTCGTGTCGTGTCGAGTGCACAACACGCGTGCACTTGTGCACGAGACAGTGCACTGTGCAGTATCTGTGTGCCCGATTGGTGTTTGTTTGTATGTGGACACGCCGTGTCCGACTATGGTTGACACGAGACACTCACAATGACACGTGTAAACCCTATAGTTTCATTACCAACCATTAATTTGTATGAATATCATGTTTTTAGTAGTCGATTTCAAATTACATTTGTTAACTGATACATGTTTACATTCCCTAATTTTTCCAGTTTTTGAATATGGATTCTGTCATTCATTTTGATTAATTTAAATACAGTTAATTACATGTTTAAGTTCCTAACATTGTTCTCCTATATGTAATCTGCTTGTGTGCAAATTTGGGAGATGTTTGGTTGAGTTTGGGGTTCGAAAACAGGATTTGAATGGAAGGGACTGTTTCAAAAGTCTGAAATAAAACCTGAGATAGAGTAGGATTAAATTGAATTGATTTTCCTTCCTTTATCTGAGAGTATGTGAAAATTTACATATGTTGAAACCTGAGAAATATGGTCTGCACAGTCCCCATTTCCAGTTTTGAGCAATGTGTATTGAATGTGGGTTGATTTGTGAAAACCAAGTTTTCTTTTTATGTTAAATCTGAGATATAGAACCTGAGTTACTGAATTTGATTTCCTTTTCTTTTCTCACTGATTTTATATTAAAATCTGAGTTTTGTTTAATTCTGAAAACTGTTACGAGGTTTCCCTTACTATTTTCTGAAGACTGAAAACTGAAATGGGGTTCTCTAAATTTCAGGAACTAAACCTATGTTATTTTTCTTCTTACACACAAATGTGGACACCCCCTCTCTCACTCACAGTTCACTTATGTTCACACACAAGCAATCACGCACACACACATGCTTTTCTGCCAACACACGCACATCCTATATTTTTCTGTCATACAGGAACAGTCCCTCTCACTTACTCTTCACACATACACACACTCACTCTCTATACCCTATTTTCCTAATATAGGTATATGTATATATGTAATGTATATATTATGTAATGTGTTTATATATAATATAAGTATGTGTAATATATATGTATATAGTATAGATACTTGCAATGGATGTATAGATTATATTATGTATATATGTAAGTATCATATATATATATATATATATATATATATATATATATATATATATATATATATATATATATATATATATATTGTAAGCCCACTTCCCAATTTTTTTTAATTTTTTTAATTTTATTTGTTTATGATTAATTTTATGGCCATTGTGAGTCATGTCAAAGCTTGTCGGTGGACTATGACCATATTAAGGTCATATGACCTCTAGATATCTTATATATGTATTATTTAGCTATTTTATGTTTTTCTACAATTTTTGGATATTTGTAGGTATTTAATATTTAAGGTTTTATTATTTTTAAGGACTTTCAGGATTTATTGTAAGGTCATATGGGGGTATTTCGGGACCCAATATTTTATTTGGGCTCTAAATGACTAAAACTATTTTCTAGAATATTGTAGAATTTTTCTGGATTTTTTTAGAATTTCTGAAAATTTTTATATAAATAAAACCTATAGAATTTGTATTTTATAGGCTTTGGAAATTTACTGTGAGGTTAAATGATGATATTTTGTGTTAAAAATATTTTATTTAGATTCTAGACACTTAGAAATATTTTCTAGAATTTTCTAGAATTTTTCTGGATTTTTTTGCAATTTATTTTGATTTATTCGGACTTAAAATGATTTTTAAATGATTTTCTGAATTAAATAATTAATAACCCAGAAATTTACCCACGGGGGACCCACCTGTCGGCGCCCAGCTGAATCGCCTCTCTCTCCTGTATATATATAGTATTATATTCGAAACCCTAGTAAAATTTCAGCCGCCTTTTTTAGTGAGAGTTCCAGTAGAGATCTCGACTTCCCGAAGCGATTCCCGCCAACTCCGACGTGCTTTTCGTGCGTCGTTTTTTTTGTTGGAAGAGTATTGAGGTATAGTTTAGGAATATCAAATTTATTTTTGTAATTTCTGAACCTGAATTTCTGGAAAATTCGTAGAGTGTCGGTTGTCCGAAACTTGACACGTTTCGGTGTTTTCGAGATTCCGGGAGAACCAGAAATCGAAATCATGAACCGTTTAAAGTTTCAAAAAACTAACACAGAGACCTAAGACAAATATTTTATCCAAAAATTATTTCGTTCATTTAATATTTTATTTATTCTGTTGAACTCAGAACTGATCGGTTGATACCCGTTTTGGTCACGATTAGCCATAACGGTGATATCTTTTGACCAAAGCGTGATTTTAAGGCACGGTCGATTCCAGCGCACTCATGGTGCTGAAATCTACCAAGGTGCACTTTCAAATTCTAGAGTTCATAGCATTTGACCAAAAGTCAATGGTACGTCTCGATTTGCGTGTCATAGTTTCAACAATTGAGAAACATGACTTTTGATGGTCAAACTTGTATGTTTAGATTATATTCAGATTATTATTAGGTTAAATTAAGTTTTTAAGTAAATTATTATAGAATTAATTATTATTAAATTAGTAACCCAACTAGCCACTATTTAGAACTAGAACATTAGAATTAATTTGTGGTTTTCGTGCACTGTTCGTGGTGCGATGTATGTTATAGGTTGACAGCTTCTAGATCAACTTTCCTTCACCCTCGGTTTATGACTATGGTTTGTGCAAGGACCTCAGGCAAGTGCACTTTCTGATTGCTTTCCGATTCATAGTAGTCTTTTCATTTCATGTTTATACATATATCTTGCTGCTTGTTGACACGCTCGTCACACGGAGTAGTCGGAAGGGGAAATATCTTAGTACACATGTGGACTACCCAGAACTATCCCAGTGTCTCTCGTGAATGCTAGCCGCTGCGCACGACACGTGCAGTGTGCCTTATTTATCCCCTAGCCGTTCACATGTTGAAAAGGATATTTCACACCACCTAGATAGATGTCTTTTATTAGTTTTTCCTTGTTATTTTTCTATCATGCTATGTCATCAGTTTTCTTACCAGCTTTCATATTCCATATGCTATTTTTATGTCTTGTTAATTCTATTGTGTTTTGCATTGTCGTCGGTTTGTGTACTTGTTCCAATCCTGACTGGATAACCAACATTTTTCAGGTTTAGCCGCGATTATTCTTTGTACTGGGAGAACTTGGGTTATGCTGAAGACAGCCTAGAAATAGAAAACAATTGTATCGATTTCATTAATTATAAAATCTTGTATTTCTTTTATTTTTTAAATGATGTAGCTGTTGTAATAAATTAGAATTGTGAATGAGCATCAATGTTATTTCTTGAGCATTTATTCCTTGCGGGCTTGACAGCGTTCTACCGCCGACTCTGCGGCGTAGGCTGGCTTGGACACGTCTTGTATCCGAAAACCGGGTACGGGTCGTGACATATATAACTTGTGTGTGTATAGTATATATGTATACATATATATATGTATTGTGGGAAATTAGTTATTAGCCTATGTGTAATCTATATTAGATTGTGTGATATAGCAATATGTGTGTGTCTGCTTGACTAGTGAGTCTAGATTAGACTTGGTTAGCCTTGTTTAGACTAGTATGGACTAGTTAGACCTAGAATGACTTGTTTGACCTAGTTTGACCATAGTTGACTTAGGTTTGACTTCTTGGTTGACCAGAGTTGACCAAGAGTTGACTTTGGTCTAGATTGACCTAGATTCATGTAGAATATATTATAGTGCTTCATTTTACCATTCTGGACTTGTTATGACTTGTGCTGTTCTAAATAGGAGCCAGATACCACTCCTCGGACAGTACTTTCATCTTGGACACTCAGATACCAGGCGAGTACATTCTCTGATCATTTTATATCCTTTTAGAATTAATTTTCTGCTTTAGATTACTTTACTTGATGCTGTCACGTTGGTAACACGGATTAGTACTATATAGATCCATTTTTGAGATGTTATCCCCTCAGGGAGCATCGTATACTACATGTTTTGTGCGTTTCACTTACATGGTGTATCACTATGCTTCACGATTCATCGATTACTTGTGACATGTACTCTCATGATCACAGAGTCTTCCCTGAATCACCCATTTATGGGCATTCCTAGAATCACCTATTTATGGGCTATCCATGTATCACCCCTTGTGGGCCTTTGTATGGAATCATAACATAACCTGGCTGGATCCTTGTGTATTGATTGGGGGTACGGAGGAGTAGAAGTAGACATGTGAATAATATCCAAGTAGTGTAGTTCCCAGAATCACTCCATAGTATAGTTCCCAGAATCTCCTATGCCATTCACATGTTTACATTGTACTCTGACTCACTAGCCACTGTTAGTTCTCTATTTACAGTGTATATATTTCCATTACAGTTTTCTCTGTTTACATTCCATACTTCTTCCAGTTTCCTGTATCTTACTCTACTGTATGTTTATATTTTCTAACCTGCTATGAACTGTTGAGATGTATTGTGCTCGCTCCTGTCCTGACTGGACCTGTTGAAAATATTACAGAGGACGAGGAGGAGGCTGGTGTGGATACCTATTACGGTGCTACCTTAGATGAGATGTTGGACCTAGACCAACAACAGGTCCCACTAGCTGTGGATGACACACCCTTAGACTAGGATGTTTTCATTTACAGTACTCTTGGATGATTGTATATATTTGATACTGGGGATATGTATTTATCTTAGACACTTAGACTCTCTGTTGTACTTGGGATTTCCTTTCTTTTCATCAGTTTTATCTATCTATCTATCTTATCATCTGCCTTAGTTGTGATTGAGTTTACTTTCTGCTATGTCACCCCCATTCTGGGAGTATAAACTGTTTAGCTTTATATTGTTAGATGTTGTGACCTAGGACAGTGTTCTACTACCGACACTGCGGCGTAGGCTGGACGTACCCACATCTCGTACCCTTACTCTA
This sequence comes from Iris pallida, assembly GCA_029216955.1. Taxonomy (NCBI): domain Eukaryota; kingdom Viridiplantae; phylum Streptophyta; class Magnoliopsida; order Asparagales; family Iridaceae; genus Iris; species Iris pallida. The sequence continues at coordinate 4,862,534 of JANAVB010022200.1, forward strand.
GGGTGCGGGTCGTAACACGTTTTAGTCGTGGCCCATGCAGGTCTAGATTAGAAATATTGTGGTATTCGATCTAGAATATCGCTGCAGCCTGCAGTAGAATTAGGAAAAAAAATTTGAGGTACTCAATCACATTAGGACAAACTCTTTATCAGATTCCGTATATCTAAATTTTATTGCTTATTGTCTTCCTTTGAATTTAAACTGTCCTCCTTTGATATTTCAACTCATTCTCAGAAATTGTTTTCTTTTTGATCTGTGTCTCCAGGATGGTTGAGATGAGGTCGCATCACCGGGGCCAGAGGGACGCCGATGAAAGGTCTGCCAGCTCTCATACTCAGCAGCCAGTCCCTGGTACCGCAGCCCCAGTTATGCCAGTTGGGGTAGGCGTTTCGGCAGCTTTCGGAGGAGCCCCACCACCTGTGAGGCATGGGCCGAGTCCGCTGATTCCGGATGCGCTTCAGCAGCAGCAGCCACCTGCGGGGACAGTTGACGCCGTTCAGCTGTTAGCCTTCTTCCGACAGTACATGGAGGCTCAGCAGACCCAGCAGCAGAGGCATACAGCAGAGCTCACATGAGACATTGAGCTGGCAGTGACTGCGGTAGAGAGAGTCGTAGCTCAGCCAGCGGCATCCCCGCAGCCACGTCAGCCACGGGAGAAGGGCATCCAGGATTTCCAGAAGATGCACCCGAGAGACTTCCGAGGGACATAGGGGATCTTGTATGCCGACGAGTAGATTGAGCATATAGAGGATATTTTCAAGTTGGCTGAGATCCCGACGAGGCTCCAGATAGAGGCAGCGGCCAGTATGATACAGCATCTAGCCCGTACATGGTACCAGACCGATCCGAGGGTTGGCACAGCAAGACAGACTTGGACAGCATTCAAGAAGCTGTTCAAGGAGAAGTTCTTCCCGGACGCAGCGCTGGGAGCCCTCGAGACCCAGTTCGAGGCCCTAGTCCAGGGGAGCCAGTCCAGGGGAGGAGTACGCAGGAGAGTTCTGCCACCTGAGCATATTTATGGAGGACTTATCGGAGACGACGAAGGCCCGGAGTTTCCGGAAGGACTTGGTAAAGGAGGTCAAGTCCTACACCAAGAATGCCCGCAGTACTACATTTGAGGAGATCCTGGTGGACGCACTAGCTGCAGAGGATGATCTTGAGCTTAGGCTCAAGAGGGGGTGAGACTCCCAGGGAGGCAGCAGTAGCGGAGGACCGGCCAAGAGGCCGTACTTTCAGCAGCAGCAGCACCAGCAGCAGAGGTTCCAGCCGCAGCAGTTCCAGCAGCCGAGGCACCAGCCAGTGTAGTATCAGCAGCAGAGGGTACAACAGCAGGCACCGAGGCAGCAGGCCACCACCTGTGCTTATTGCAAGAAGCCAAGGCACGGGTGGAACGATTGTAGGAAGAGGCTGGGCAAGTGTCTGGTATGTGGCTCAGGGGACCACCAGATGAGGGAGTATACCTTGACCACGGGACGAGCAGCTCAGGAAGAAGGAGCCAGGGCAGCAGCAGGCCAGCAGAGGGGACCAGCCCTGCCGACCCAGCAGCAGACATTCGTTCAGCACCAGCAGCAGGCCAGGGGAGGCCAGTAGGGGCAAGCTTTTTCCATGGTAGCTGAGGACACAGAGGTGATAGGAGAGCTGATCGCAGGTTCGATTCTCCTCGACTCCAGTCCAGCTTTTGCATTATTCGATTCCGGTGCTTCATATAGTTTCATATCAGTATCTTTTGTGATTAGACACGGTATTATAGCTAAATCGTTGCCTATGACTTATAAGATCACGACCGGGGGTGGCATTATCCTCGTACGTGATGTTTGTAAGGGTCGGAGAGTTGTTTTGGGAGGCCGTGAGTTGGAGGTGGGCCTGCTTGTAATGCCATTGCCGAAATACGATATAGTACTCAGTATGAATTGGTTGAACAGGCACCACGCCAGCATTGATTGCAGAGGGGGTAGAGTTCTCTTCAGAGTGTCGGGGGATCCAGAGTTTGAGTACTCCAGACGTCAGGCGGAGCAGAGCAGCAAAGTTTTTTGCGGAGTCTCGGTTGAGGAGCAGGCGATTCCATACCCCTTGGTAGCAGAGTATATAGATGTTTTCCACGAGGAGTTGCCAGGATTGCCATCAGACAGAGACATTGAGTTCTCGATAGACTTGGTTCCAGGAGCGGAACCCATCTTCCAGCATGTCTATCGAGTGAACAATAGTGAGCTGGTGGAGCTGAAGAAGCAAGTGGATCAGCTACAGGACAAGGGCTTCATCCGCTCGAGTTCGTCGCCATAGGGTGCACCAGTGTTGTTTGTGCCAAAGAAGGATGGGTCAGTACGGATGTGTATTGACTATAGGGCACTCAACAACCTCACGATCAAGAACAAACATCCACTGTCGCGGATCGACGATCTTTTTGACTAGTTGAGCGGAGCTCGGATATTTTCCAAGATTGATCTAAGGTCAGGATATTACCAGGTGAAGGTGAAGGGGGAGGATATTCCTAAGACCGCTTTCAGGACGCGATACGGGCATTTAAGTTTTTGGTTAAGCCTTTTGGGCTAACCAATGCACCAGCAGTGTTTATGAACCTAATGAACAAGGTGTTCCACTAGTACCTGGATCAGTTCGTGGTGGTGTTCATTAACGACATCTTGGTATATTCCAAGACTGAGGAGGAGCACGAGGAGCATCTGCGGATAGTGCTGGAGACTCTCAGGAGGGAGCAGCTTTATGAAAAACTCTCCAAGTGTTAGTTTTTCTTGGACCGGGTGGACTTTTTGGGGCATGTAGTGACTGGAGATGGTATCTCAGTTGACCCTAAGAAGATAGTAGCAGTTGAGGCATGGGCAGTGCCGACTTCAGTTGCAGAGATCAGGAGTTTCCTGGGACTGGCAGGATATTATCGGAGATTTGTGCAGGATTTCTCCCGGGTTGCAGAACCGTTGACTCGGTTGACCCGGAAGGATACTGAGTATGTTTGGTCAGAGGAGTGTCAGGCAGCTTTTGATGAGTTGAAGAAGCGGCTTACGACAGCTCCGATTCTGACATTGCCTTCAGGATCAGGTGGTTTCACTATTTATAGTAACGCTTCAGGGAAGGGGCTGGGTTGTTTCTTGCTACAGCATGGGAAGGTGATTGCCTATGCTTCCAGGCAATTATGTTCCCATGAGAAGAACTACCCTACCCATGACCTGGAGCTGGCAGCAGTGGTATTTGCTCTGAAGTTGTGGAAGCATTATCTGTATGGGAAGAGGGTGGAGATCTTCACAGATCACAAGAGCTTAAAGTATGTGTTCACTCAGAAGGAGTTGAACATAAGACAGCGCAGATGGCTAGAGTTGATGAAGGACTTTGACATCCTACTTCAGTATCACCCAGGGAAGGCCAACGTGGTTGCCGATGCCTTGAGTAGGTATCCGACAGCCATGTGTTTGACCATGGATCGACACTTTCTTGCAGATTTGGAGAGCCTTGGGATTGAGGTGATCGTGCCCGGAGTGCAGATGCAGATATGGGACATGCAGTCAGTCGGACTTGGTGGAGAGGATTAAGGCGACTCAGTTTGAGGACGTTGCGCTACAGTGTCTCCGAGAGCAGGTTCGAGCAGGATTGGTGGACGGCGAGTTTTCTCTTGCAGATGATGGTGCCTTGAGGCACGGTGCCATATTATGTGTGCCCAGCGGAGAGCTCAGGGAGCAGGTTTTGCAGGAGTCCCACAGATCTCAGTACTCCATACACCATGGTGCCAACAAGATGTACCGAGATCTGAGGGAGCATGTTTGGTGGTCCGGGATGAAGCGGGAGCTGGCTCGCTTCGTAGCTAGGTGCTTGGTCTGTCAGCAGGTCAAGACAGAGAGGCAGAGGCCTGGTGGATTGTTGCAGCCGTTGCCCATTCTCGAATAGAAATGGGAGCATATCACTATGGACTTCGTATCAGGATTTCCGCGTACACCAGGAGAAAAAGATGCGATTTGGGTCATCGTTGACAGGTTGACCAAATCGGCCCACTTCTTGCCATTCAAGGTGGGTACGTCTACAGAGAGGCTTGCGGAGATGTATATACGGCAGATAGTCAGGATTCACGGGGTTCCGGTCAGTATCATCTCAGATCGAGATAGTCGCTTTATTTCCTATTTCTGGAGGAGTCTGCAGACTAGCTTGGGCACTCAGCTCAAGTTTAGTACTGCATACCACCCCCAGACGGACGGACAGTCGGAAAGGACTATTCAGACACTTGAGGATATGCTGCGGACATGCGTCTTGGACTTTGGAGGTTCCTGGGAGGATCATCTTCATTTGGTAGAGTTTGCTCACGACAACAGTTTCCAGGCCAGCATCGAGATATCACCTTTCAAGGCTCTGTACGGGCGTAGGTGCCGTACACCCTTATCTTGGGATAATGTTGGTGAGCGAGCTTTACTGGGGCCAGAGATGGTTGTTGACGCAGCCGAGAAGGTGAAGTTCATCAGGGACAGACTTTGCGTGGCGCAGGACAGACATTGACACTGGGCCGATAGCCACCGGAGGCCTTTGGAGTTTGAGGTACAGATTAGAGTAGGATTAGATTTAGGTTTGATTGTTTGTATTTTATTAATCATGTTTGTTTATCATAATTAATTGAGACCTTGCTTGTGATTAGGTCGGAGACCAGGTTTTCTTGAGAATATCTCTGAATCGTGATACGATACGTTTTGGTGGAGGCAGAAAGCTTAGCCTGCGCTTCATCGGCCCTTTCGTTATCAGCGGGAGAGTCGGTGACGTGGCATACAGTAGACTTGCCACCTACACTAGTGGGGGTCCACAACGTATTCCATGTATCACAGTTGAGACGGTACGTGGCTGACCCTAGCCATGTGCTTGATCATTCAGAGATTGAGGTAGGGCCTTCTCTCAGCTATCCAGAGCAGCCAGTGGCGATTCTGGATCGACGGGAGAAGGTTCTGATGAACCAGGTGATACCTTTGTTCGTATCGCATGGAGGCATCATTCTCCAGGAGAGTCTACCTGGGAGCGGGAGGATGAGATGCACGAGCGATACCCATATCTTTTCGGACCTTGAGGTATACTTTCTATGCTTCTCATCAGTTGCATTTCGCCTTTCAATTTCGAAGACAAAATTCTTTTCAGGAGGATAGATTTGTCAATACCACATTTCTAGTTTAAGGGTATTTTTATCATTTTTGGGGTTATGTGAATTTATTATAATTTATTTGAATTTATGGGAATTTTTAGAATTTAATTTGGAATTGTTTGAATGAGGGTTGACTAGGTTGACTTTGACTAGCAATGACCATGGTAGACTAACCTAGGAGCTAACCCTAGTTGAGTTTGGACTTGGTTAGGTCATGCCATCCTAGTTAGACAGAGTTGACCTATGGTTTAGTTATTTGACTCAAGTTAGAATATTTAGTCACAAGCCATGACTTATGGTTGAACCTAGATTAACAACTTGTCACATAGGAGCCCAAAGCCAAACCACTAGCTAACCCTAACCCTAACAATTCTTGGCCGGCCACCACACCCACATTAGGAATCCCCCCTATAAATATTCTCCTCCATTTAGGGCTAGCCTCTTTAGGAAAGAACAAGTTTAGAAAGAGGTATTTTTCCAACTTCATAAATCCCTAGAAAATCTATTTTAACTCCTTTTTAATCCAAACAAATTGCAATAGGTTCTAATTAGTATTTTCTTGCTGTTGGAATTTGTTTATCTCAGTTTCTTAGCAATTTGAAGGAGTTGGGTGGCTTTTGGGGATCCTCATTCAAGGAGCTTTTGTGTTGAAGAACACACATAGGTATTTTCCAACACACCCATTAAAATTAGGTTTTAATTGCATAAATGCCTAGCCCTAGGTGTCTTGGTTCTGTAGGTATAGGGTTTGTGGATTTTCGTATCCTGTACATGTCCGTATCGGACACGTATCAGTGATGTGTGTAAGTGTTTGACAAAATGCCCCCAATGGGCATTTCGATTTGTTTTTGTGGAAGTTTTTGAATAGGAAGTGTCAATTTGATGTGGCTTACACGATTCTAGTGTTCTGCGTTTGATTCGGTGTCGTATCGAGTCGTTTTGACACATGTGCACACGCGGTTGGACACGCACGCGCGGCCTGGGCGCATCCCCTGCTACTCGGGCCTCCTGTAGGACACGATACTGGTTCATTTGACACGAAATTTGGTGGACACGAGGGGACATGCACTGACATCATGCCCCCAAAGTTTCATTGGATCTCGTGTAATGGTTAGGGAGAAATCAGTCGTGCAATGGAATTGCATTGTTCTGCGCACAGTTTATTTAGGCCACTGATACGGCTTTCTATATTGGACACGGCGACACGTGGACCAAATTCAGGGACACACACACCTAGCTGGACCCTAGGTGAACTACCCTACACGAGGACACGACCCTATTCGTGTCGTGTCGAGTGCACGACACGCGTGCACTTGTGTACGAGACAGTGCACTGTGCAGTGTCTGTGTGCCCGATTGGTGTTTGTTTGTATGTGGACACGCCGTGTCCGGCTATGGTGGACACGAGACACTCACAATGACACGTGTACACCCTATAGTTTCATTACCAACCATTAATTTGTATGAATATCATGTTTTTAGTAGTCGATTTCAAATTACATTTGTTAACTGATACATATTTACATTTCCTGATTTTTCCACTTTTTGAATATGGATTTTGTCATTCATTTTGATTAATTTAAATACAGTTAATTACATGTTTAAGTCCTCTATCTGAAATAAAACCTGAGATAGTGTAGGATTAAATTGAATTGATTTTCCTTCCTTTATCTGAGAGTATGTAAAAATTTACATATGTTGAAACCTGAGAAATATGGTCTGCACAGTCCCCATTTCCAGTTTTGAGCAATGTGTATTGAATGTGGGTTGATTTGTGAAAACAAGTTTTCTTTTTATGTTAAATCTGAGATATAGAACCTGAGTTACTGAATTTGATTTCCTTTTCTTTTCTCACTGATTTTATATTAAAATCTGAGTTTTGTTTAATTCTGAAAATTGTTATGGGGTTTCCCTTACTATTTTCTGAAGACTGAAAACTGAAATGGGGTTCTCTAAATTTCAGGAACTAAACCTATGTTATTTTTTCTCTTACACACATATGTGGACACCCCCTCTCTCTCTCACAGTTCACTCATGTTCATACACAAGCAATCACACACACACAGGCTTTCCTGCCAACACACACACACATCCTATGTTTTTCTGTCACACAGGAACAGTCCCCCTCACTCACTCTTCACACATACACATACTCACTCTCTATACCCTATTTTCCTAATGTAGGTATATATATATATGTAATGTGTATCTATATATATATATAATATAAGTATGTGTAATATATATGTATCTAGTATAGATACTTGCAATGGATGTATAGATTATATTATGTATATATGTAAGTATCATATATATATAACTTGTGTGTGTACTAGTATATATGTATACATATATATATGTATTGTGGGAAATTAGTTATTAGCCTATGTGTAATCTATATTAGATTGTGTGATATAGCAATATGTGTGTGTCTGCTTGACTAGTGAGTCTAGATTAGACTTGGTTAGCCTTGTTTAGACTAGTATAGACTAGTTAGACCTAGAATGACTTGTTTGACCTAGTTTGACCATAGTTGACTTAGGTTTGACTTCTTGGTTGACCAGAGTTGACCAAGAGTTGACTTTGGCCTAGATTGACCTAGATTCATGTAGAATGCATTATAGTGCTTCATTTTACCATTCTGGACTTGTTGTGACTTGTGATGTTCTGAATAGGAGCCAGACACCACTCCTCGGACAGTACTTTCATCTTGGACACTCAGATACCAGGCGAGTACATTCTCTGATCATTTCATATCCTGTTAGAATTATTTTCCTGCTTTAGATTACTTTACTTGATGTTGTCACGTTGGTAACACGGATTAGTACTATATGGATCCATTCTTGAGATGTTATCCCCTCAGGGAGCATCGTATACTACATGTTCTGTGTGTTTCACTTACATGGTGTATCACTATACTTCACGATTCATCGATCACTTGTGACATGTACTCTCATGATCACAGAGTCTTCTCTGAATCACCCATTTATGGGCATTCCCAGAATCACCCATTTATGGGCTATCCATGTATCATCCCTTGTGGGCCTTTGCATGGAATCATAACATAACCTAGCTGGATCCTTGTGTATTGATCGGAGGTACGAGGGATTAGAAGTAAACATGTGAATAATATTGTCACGACCCGATCCCAACTAATTGGGTCGAACCGGATCATGCCCAGCCTGCACCGTTGTTGAGACGGCGGCAGTAAGTTGTTCCATTAGCAGGTAACCATAACAAAAACATCTATATTTGTCACAACTCAAATTCGGGAAATGAAACTTTATTAAACTTTGAAATCAAATACAACTGAAATTTTAAATGAACTGAAATAAACAACTGAATTCAAATAAACAGAGTTTTTATAAACAATAAAGCTGGAAAAAGAAAAAGCTATCTAATCAGCCGGCTCATCGGCCTCAGTCCCAATGTCCTCCAATGGGGACTCTGGCAGCACTACAGGGTACAGAACAGGGTCGTAGTAACTGCTGTATAACAGCTCAGCATCCTCAATGTCCCCTAAAAATGTATCTCCAATCATGAGGGAGCAAAGTACAATTCATGCTAATTTAAACAGTTAAAATAAATAATAGAATCATGCGCTTTTAAACAGTTTAGAAATGAACGGTTTTCTAGCAGTAAAACAGTGTGATTTGAATAGACAATGAATATGACCGGCTTGGGATGTACAGTTGTATCCTATTGATACGATTCGGCTTATCCCCATGTGTATGAGGGTTAAGCTAATACTGACCTAAGTTACAGTTGGATGTGGTCATAAACATTACTCTATTCCCCCAGTCCCCAATCAGTTGCAGTCAGTACTCTCAGGGAGAGTTTCGTGTTTGCATCGTGGTTTAAACTTGCAATAAAACGATTATTAAAATAACTATAAAACTAACACAAACTATACTTGCCTCAAAATAGACTGGACTGGAGAGGATGAAGACTTCGAGATGGGAATTTAGGATCGTCCTCGAATTCCTACATTCGAGAAATTGACTCAGAAACCAGGGTTACCAATCTAGCTACGCTAGTTGAAATCTCTAATTGTGTCATAATCCATTTTAATTCTTTATTAATAGACACGAACAAAACACGATTATTGGTGCGTTGAATTTATAACGAGAAAAAGATCGTTTTAACTTTGTATTTTGGAAAACTCGTCGTCACCAAGTTAATTGATTAAAACTTTGTATTTTAGTAACTATAAATATAAAACTAAATTTCTTATTTTAGTGAGAAATACATGGTCGTTGTTTAAATATTAAAACTTGTAGATTTTATGTGAGAAAACTTTATTATTTTTTATATGAAAATAACTTTTATCCGATTTATTCGTATGCTACAAAAACTCGCAAAATCAGCAAATAACCAGAAATCCTACACTACCAATTTACAGTTACAGAACCAACAACCAGCTGGGCTTATGCCATTACAATTTATTTACATAAATTGAAATAAGACAGAAACGGTCGTTAGGTCTAAACTTCCTATAATTAACTATGAATAAATAAATAATAAAAATAAATTAAATAATAACTAGTCTCAGATATGGTCCAATCGTCAACTAGGCTAATGCTTCAACGTCCGGGCGAAGCCGATTTCGTTTGCACTTAGCCGGGGCCCATTGACCGATACGGTCGTCGCCCAAAATCCAAATATTTAATATATATATATATATATATATATATATATATATATATATATATATATATATATATTTCTGAAATCCATTTTAAAATCATTTTTTTAAAATATAATTAAATTTACGGAAAAATCTGGCAACATCTCCTCTGTTTTTGGTCAACCCAAAAACTGGAAAATATGCCAATAATTTTTACTGCAAATCCCAAACCAGGGAATCCCAATATATATATATATATATATATATATATATATATATATATATATATATATATATATATATATAATAATCTACAAACATTCCACAGATTATTTCGAAATGACTCGAACTAAGTTCGGAAGTCCGAATCCAACCAAAACATTCACAGTACGCTACCGAAAAAATCCGAAAACCCAAAATATATCGAAATCCATTTTCCAAAATGTTTCGGAAAAACAAAACAACCAACAGAACTATTCCGAAACTACGACGTCGCTAAAAACCGAATTCCCAGGAGGGAATCGGGGACCAATCTCATCACGGACTAAAGAAAATGGAACGGGACAGGGGGTTATACCTTGGGTTGTTCGGCTAGAGCTCTCAGATGCAAAATTAATAGAAAAGAAATAACGAGAACAGCAAGTCGGGAACAGCCGAAGCGCTGGACAAGGCCACGAAAGCGCGGGAAGGCGCTGCGGAAACGACGAAGGGGCGCTGGAAAACGCGCCGGGGAGGTGCCGCACAGGGGCTGCGCTGGGAAACGTGCCGGGGAGGCGCTGCTGGGGGCCGGCGAAGAACGCCGAGCGGCGTTGGGCACGGCGCCGCTGGGGGCTCGGGGATGCGCGGCTGGGGGAGGCCTCGGGGGTCGGCTGCGCTGGGAGGTCGGGCTAGGGGCGCCGGCGGGCTGGATCGGGTCGGGGAGGAGGCCGGCGGGGGCACGGCCGGGCGGCGCAGGGCTGCCGACGAAGGATCGGGCCGAAGAGTCGGGGCGCGCCGGCGGGCTCGAGGGGGTTTGTGAGATGAGATGTGGAAGAGAGGGAGTAGAGGGGCTGGGGTTTGGGTTAGAGTGCTGATAGGGGTTTGCCCTTCTGGAGTGAGTTGGGGAATGGTGTTCTGTGGGGAAAAGGAGAGAGGGGAGTTATAAGGTGGATGGAGTTGGGGGTTGGAAATGAACGTGGGGTGTAGAGGGAAAGTGGGAGAAGGAATAGGAGAATAATAGAACGTGGGTTTGAACGAGAGTTTGCTGGTCCAATTTGGACCAGCTCAAAAAGGTTTTTATTTTTATTTTTTTTATTTTTTTTGTATTAAAGACCAATCAGATCCAAAGAATAGGACTGGGTCTGGGTTCGAAAATTGGGTCCGGGCTCGGGTCTGGGTCAACATCCAAAAGTCCATGTTTTTAAATTTTGAAATTTATTTTAACACTCAATAAATAATACTAATAATTATAATATTAACATAAATATTAATCTACAAAAATTGGGTTTCACAATCTTCCCTCCTTAGAAAATTTCGTCCTCGAAATTAAAGATAGGGTTAGAGGGTAGGATAAACTCAAATCAAGCAGGTACGAGTACTACGTCCGTGACTCTGGTCCAACAATAAGAATTTCCAAGGCAGTCGTGGATGAGACGATTGAGGGACAAGTTTCTTTTATGATATCATCCATGCAGAAAAATACAAAAGCGAACCAAAGTATACGAGGTTGATCAGACCATCATGCACCGGTCCTAATTAGATAATATATTAGTGGGTGCACCCAATAAAATACTGTCATGATCAAGCTTGATAAAGAGATAGCTTGTAAAACTAGGCTGACTTAGCAGCATCAGTCAAGTTTAGAACGAAAAGATAAGAAGTAGGAGTTTATGTGATGGCTCAATTTCTGATCTTCTTCTCACCTCTGACTACGCTTGCAACTGGTTTATCTGGCACTGAAAGGTCGAGTCCAATCTTCAGCTCTGAATTTTCCAATATATGACTCGGATCCGGAATATAGCGTCTGAGTTGTGATACGTAGAAGACGTTGTACACTCTCAAGATTAGCTGGTAGAGTTAACCGGTACGCTACTTCCAACTCATCTTAAAACTTTCAATGGCCTGATGCACCTGGCCTCAATTTCCCAGTTCCGTCAAAACTTATCGTTCCTCTAGTAGGAGAAAACTTCACGGTAATGCTACCTCCTTCTTTAAACTCCACTGGTCGACGACTACTATCGATCCTATGCTTCTGTCTGTCTTGGCAATCCTGAGCTTACATTCACCTTCTCTACTGCGTCAGTCATGTAAAACCCCTAAATTTCTACTATTTTTTTTATTATTTATTAAATTTAGTACCGATTTAAAATTTTGTATTGTACGTCGCGTAGTCGTATTTTACGTCGCGCACGAAATTTTATTTTTTGAAATTTCTCGACGAGTGCGAATATGTGCGAGCGTACATATTTTAGAAAAACATTTTTGTTCTATTTTTTCCTAAGTTTCTAATAATAGATAATAATTAGTTTTGCTATCATTTTTACGCTTATTATTTTTACGTCATTTCTAAAAAGGTTATTAATGATAGATAATATTTTTACTAGAAAAGGGCATAATCATGTATGTATTATTTGTGCACACATATATTTCATAATTAATTATTAGTCTATTTTAAATAAAAATATAATTTTCAAGATTTATTAATATTAATATTTTATTATTCAAAAAGATATTTAAAAATATTTATTATTTTTTAAAATTATTATTATTATTATTTTGGAAAATATATTTTGAATTTATTGTAGCAATTTAAATCTCGATTTGATATCATGAATTGATTTAATTAATATCTATATTGAAATTAAAAAAATTTATTTGAATTTATACTAAATGATGGATTTTAATTATATTCAAATTGGATTTGAATTTAGATTTGATTGGTTTAAATTTATTTAATTTAATAATGGATTTATCTAAAGGGGATTAAAATCCTCCTACTCCTTATCCAATAGGGATTCCCACCTCCTATAAAAGGAGAGGTACTTGCCCTCTTTCTCAATAAATTCCACAAACCCATCAAACTCAATAGCCAATCATGTGCACCGTGTCTGTGTCCATCTTTCCTTCCCATTATATTTTTACAATTACATTGTTTTATCGTGTCCGACACCCCCGGACACATCTCTACGTCCCCTTTCCCATGTCGGATACAACCTAACACCATTCCAATTATATTCCGACACCACCAACGCCATCACCCACATCGTGCCTCACCAGTCTGCAACACCCTCGCCACCCTCCGACCGATTCCCTCTGCCCTCGCCTACGGGATCTACCAGACCGACCAGCCCTGGCCAAACACACCCAGCCATCATCCCGCCATCGTCGACACCCCCATCGAACTCCGGCCCAACCCATCACCACCATACTCTTTGCCACCATCCCACCGCAGCTACCACCGCAGCCCCGGACTCGCCACCACCATCAGTGTCACCCCCGTCGCCCTTACCACCACCACCGCTCCGAACCACCCCCAAAATTCCAAAAAAACCAAAACTAAATTCACCTCGACACCACCATCATCACCGTAAAACCAAAAGAACTCACCCGAACTCTGGCCTCCGTCGTGTCCGCCACGGCCGGGCATGTCGGAGTATCCGTCGGCCAAGCCCAGCTGCGTAATGCTCCCCGTCCTGGACCACTGACCGACGATTTATTAATATTAATATTTGCAGTTCGTGCCACCTTGATCATCGCAGCACACCAGACGTCCTACAGGTAAGTATGTAACACCCAGTTTTTGAAATAAGGGTAATTTTGAAATTTTGTATTTAAATTATTTAATTATGGTAATTAGTTTAATAATATAATTTTTGGTGATTTTTAATAATTTCTAAACTATTTAAAACTGTTTGAGTCATGACTTATGATTTTAGGTGTTTTGCTAGTGAGCCGTAGTGACTGTCTGCCCTAGAGCCTAACCATGTGGGTAGAGATTTGTTTAGTACATTTAGCTTGAGGATAAATTGGTTATCTTGAATTTATTTGAATTTATTAAAATTATTTGAAATTTAATGTATATTATATTAAATGGTGTGATTTAATATTATTTAATTAATTGCCATGTGATTGTTTTAGCCCTAACCTAGAATTGCCTTAACCTAGGTTAGTCCCAGTTAGTCATGGTTAGACTAAGTTAGAAATTGAATTGGTCATGGTTAGTCATGACTAGTTAGAATGACTAGGTTGCAACTTGATTAAGGGGGAACTTGATTTTGACCCTTGAATAAACTAGATGGAATGAGAGCTCTTAGATTGATTCTCCAAAACCCTAAACCTAGCAATGATGGCCAGCCACATAGGGCACCTATCCCTATAAAATCCCTCTTGAAACTTGTGCCTCTTTTCACTATTTCTACCATTCTAAGAACAAGGTTTGTTCCTTTGAAAATTCTTCATAGTTTATTCATTAATGATCCATTTTCATTGAGACTTCTTCCATAGTGATCTAAATTTCATTCCCCTACTGTTCATGGAGGATAATCTCAGGTTTGGACCAATTTGGAGCCATTGGCTAGTTTGAGGAGATCTCATTTTTGGGGCTTTTCCTTGTGAAGGAACACACCTAGGTAACTTTCTATTCCCTCCACCAAATCTCGATTTCTTTGCATGGTTAGGAAGCATTAGGTGCCCTCTCCCTGTTAGTATAGGCATTGTTAGGGTTCGTGTCCAATACATGTCCGTATTGGACACGTATCAGGCCTTGGTCGTAGGTGTTCGACGAAATGCCCCAAAGGGCATTTCGTTCGAATTTTTGAATTGTAATTGAATAGAAATTTAGTTTTTGGTGTCGCTTATCCATTTATGTAACTCTGAGATGATTTCGTGTTTGTGTCGTGTCGTTTGGACACTCGTGCACACGTACTTGGACACGCGCGCGCGGGGCTACAGTAATCCCCTGCATATCGGGGTCTCCACAGGACACGACACGAACTCTTTGGACACAAAATTTTGTGGGGAGTTAGGGGCATCATCTGTCATCCCTCTCCTAAAATTTCACGACATTTCATGGTCGGGTTTGGGAGATATTGGCCGCGCACGAGGAATGCACTGCACTGTGCGCGGGCTGCTACTAGCCACTGATACGGCCTTGGTTCACGGACACGGCGACACGAGGACACGTTTCAGGCACATGAACACGAGCACCTATACCTAGACTAAGTAGGGACACGAGCACGAGGCTTGGGAAGGCTTGTGTCGGGTGCACGACACGCGTGCACACCCGCACGAGACTGTCCAGTCTCTATGTCTTGATTTTTTTCTATTTTGTATTTTGATTTGAATGGACACGTTTGTGTCCACTTTTGTGGACACAAATCACTTGTATGACACGTACACATTGTGTATTGTTATTACCAACCATTAAATTCTCATTTTAAATTGATTTTCTAGATCAATCTCTCATTTCCCATTTTTCTGAAACCATGGTATCAGTCATTTTCCTGATTTTCCAGTTTTGCAAAAATGAGTTTTAGCAATCAATTAAACCTATTTAACTCAGTTTATTACTTGTGATTAAGGCTCATATAGGTGCACCTATGTATTATCTAGTAGTGTGTTGAATTTGGACTGATTTGGTAATGTTTTGATTCATAAAATCTGAGTTCTAGTTGATACCATTGAACTGATTTAAATTGATGATTTATTTCTATTTTAGATTCCTGAACACATGTATTAGTTCATTATTAGCAGCCATTGAACATATGCCTAAGCTTGAGTTTAATTCCAGATTTTCTTAAGCTAGTACACTGATTTGTTCCTTCCTTTATGAACTGAATTTTGATGGGTTATGTGTTTTCATTAAACAGTCACTGGGTTGGGTTTCAGTTCTATATTAACTGTAATAGAATGGTTTAATCCATCCCTTAACATCCTAAATTATTTTCCTTTCCCTTTTTCTAACTAATTGGAATGAAGGCACTGATTTTCTTCCTATTGGTAATTGTCAAAACTGAGAATTTCAATTAAGGATTTTTAGGACTGTTTTGGTTCAGTTTTCACTGAGTTTAAGACTGTTTAAAATGATTTGTGTGTTATCATGAGTTTGTGAACTTTGGTGTAATATTTAAATCTGGAAATTCAACTTAGGACTGTTTTAAACTGTAGAATGGAATGTGACTATTGATTGATGAGTTTTAGTTCTTGAACTGAAATATGGGATTATGTTTTAGGAGGGGGAGGATTTCCTGTGTAAAACTGGAATGGTAATGGTTTAATTTGTTTTGTGTGTTCTTGTGAGCTGTTATAAGTGTTCCCTCAATGTAGAAACCTGAGAAATCTGAGAACAGATTAGGGAATTTGTTTGATTCATTTTTTTTGCACCAATGAATGTTGAATTCATTTGTAAACCTGAGAATAGCTTTAACTATATTGTTTAGTTGTGAATGAAATGGTTTTCTTCTCCTCACTGTACTGTACAGCCACACATTTAACACACATCCCTCACATTGCCTCTCATGTATATGTACACATTGATACTCTAAACTGTTTTTTCCTGAATTGATATCTTTTTCTTTTCGAATGGGGATTGAAATGATTTACTAATGGGATAGCTGATACATGTGGTTGGGCTGTCCAACTGAGAATTGATTTCATTCCTTTGTAAACTGATTCCATGATTAATTCTACATAAGCATTGGTTTTGATTCACATGTTAACTGTCTAAATTTTCCTATTAAAACTGTCTAAATTTCCATTAGAACTGTCAATGTGAATACATGTTCCCTCGCTGTTTTTCTTTCTACTTTCTGTTTACACACTGATTTCTATTTGTACACACAAGTGCCTTCACACACACATTCATGTGACATGCCATAGCTCACAAACACTCTATGTGACACTCTAATACTCTCAAGCCTAACACACACTCTTGCACACCCATGAACACACACATACAGACCATCCTATTCCAAAACCTGTTTTTCCTCACATCCCCCTTAACACACTGTTTCACTCTAAAATCTCACACACACACATATACATTGATACCCTCACATGTTTGCACACCTACACTCTTCCCTTCCCTCTCTACATCTATATATATATGTGCTTAATAAATCAACTTGTATATATATGTTAAGTCTATATATAAATGTAGTGTGATGATTCCTAATGAGTATAACTATAACCTTGTAATATTAGAAGTGTATATATATATATATATATATATATATATATATATATATATATATATATATATATATATATATATATATATATATCTATGTAATGTGAATGTGCCTATTTCTATGTATATGTATATGGGGTTTTGTTATAGATTACCTATAGGCTATATGCCATATTCTAGCAAGTGTAGATGTGGGATATATTCATGCTATACAAGTATACATGGATATTGGTTAGCCTAGAATTGTTTAACTTAGACTTTGTTAGACCTAGTAGAGTCTAGATTAGTCTTGTACAGTCTTGTTAGACTTGGAATAGGCTAGTTAGCCTAGGTTAGACTAGTATAGACTTTATTAGCCTAGATTAGTCTTGTTTGACCTAGTTCGACTTCTAGAGTTGACCAGAGTTGACCAAGAGTTGATTTTGGTCTAGATCGACCTAGATTCATGTAGAACTCATAGTAGTGCATCTTATTACCATTCTAGACTTGTTGTGACTTGTGTTGCTCTAACTAGGAGTCAGGTGCCTCATCTCGGACAGTACATTTTCACAGCTATTCAGATACCAGGCGAGTACATTCTCTGATCATTTTATAACTTGCTTAGAATTATATTCCTGCTCTAGTTTACCTTATTTGATGTTGTCACGACATTATCACGGATTGGTACTATATGGATCCTTGCTTGAGATGTTATCCCCCTCGGGAGCATCAGATACATTGTGTCATGTGTTTCATGTACATCGTGTATTCCTCGCTCTCATGTTATCCATGTTTATCATGTGCTTCATGCTCGTTCATGCTTGCTTGTGTACTCTCATGTGCTATCATGATCGGTCGTGTTTCCTATGAATCTCATGTATAACCTATACTTCATGTGCACCCTTCGTGGGCCTTCGTGTGGAATTCATGTGCACTCAGTTCTCTGAGCCTCGTGAATACTTCATGTATACCCATCTATGGGCTTCATGTGAAAATCATGTGCGTAACATAACCTGTCTGGATCCTTGTGTATTGATTGGGGCTTGGGGGAGTATAAATAGTCATGTGAACAATTCTAAAGTAGAATAGCCATGTACACCTTTTTAGTTTAGCCATGTGCAAATCAAGCCGTTCACATGTCGACTTTGTACTCTAAATCACTAGTCACTGGTAGCTCTCTACTTATAGTAGATATTTCTATTACAGTTCTCTCCCTGTTTACATCATGTATTTTCTTTCAGTTTCATGTATCGTACTCTCTTGCACGTTTATATTTTCTAAGATATTATGATCTGCGTGAGATGTATTGTGCTCGCTCCCGTCCTGACTGGACCTGTTGAAAATTTTACAGAGGATGATGAGGAACCCTGCACCCCTTACTTTGGAGCTTGCCTAGATGACACTCGCGACCTGGACCCCTGGGGAGGTTCAGGCAGCTGCTGAGGATAGCACCCTTGCATAGTGTAGTTAGCTTAGTCTGTTCTTTTCATGTTTAGTTGTTGTCTTATTTCCAGAGTTGTATATTTTAGAGATATTAAGACTATTAGATGTTGAGACTTGCATTTCATTTCTGTTGTACCCCAGTTGAGGATTCTCTTATCTATTTTATCGTGCCATATTCTACCTCTAGATTGTGATTGAGTTGTACCTCTGTGTTGGCCTCCTTATGGAGAGTATTCATATTATGCTATTTATAGTTCATGACCTAGAACATCGTTCTACCGCCGACACTGCGGCGTAGGCTGGGCGTTGTTACGTTCTCGTACCCTCACAGTGGGTGCGGGTCGTGACAAAGTATACCTTGCTAATTAAACTGTCATATTATTTATTTTCAGCATTTATTTACTTGTTTCATATTTGTTATTTTTATTTGTTATAAACTGCGCGTCCAAGCCATACTTGGGTGCAAGCGACTTTATTAGTCGTTATTTTATTTTATGCATGATGACTTAGAGTTAGCGGACTACCTTCTTGTTGGAGGTATCCTTATATCTTCTTTGGCTGTGACACTCACACTACACGGTTTAAGGCATTTTATTAGGGGCACGACTTATTGACTAGCTATCTCTAAAGTCGTGTGACGGTAGATATTTGTAACTGCTATGACTAGGATTTTAGAGACTCAAGCAGTTACAAAACTGAACGAGCCATGGACATGACTTGAACAGTGTGGGATATATTGGGGGAGGACAGTCGCTAGTGCGTATGGAAAGCCAAACAGGTAAACCACAGTCTCCGGATGGAACTGTGGCGATAAATTTGCAGATACCCTCTGACGTTTTGGACGTTACGGCCGGATACAGATGACTGGATGCCAGTTACGTACACATAGCCAAAAATCCCACCCATGCGCATGAAAGTTGTCCTCTAAATTGCACAATAGGCGGTTAGAATCTCCTTTGCATATTTATGTCTAGTTTATATATTATCTTATTCTGACAGTTCATATTAGCTTATTCTTCCTGTATCTTGCTACGTCCGTCTGAGGACCTGGTTTTTCCCCAGGTGTGTGTTCATGTCTTCCACAGGTATTCTAGCCAAGGCCGTGGTCTTCTCCATTCCTTCGAAGACGCTTGCGCTTGGTTTGTCTTGCCATTTTTATCGTTCGATTTCTTGTACATTTCTTCCATTGAGATAGTTGGTAGTGGACTTTGTCTCCGCCCAACGATTGTACCAAAAATATTCAAGTTCATTTTTATATTATTATTCGTTTCATTGTGGATGAGATTTAGTTGTCTTGGATTACTGCATTTTACAGCTTATGTATTCATACGAGACCTATGTATTTCGTATGAATACAGCTGGCATGTCTACGTACTTGGTCCTACGTATTTTGGGACTAGGGCGTTACATGTTTTTGTGGTGGCCCATGCGGGTCAAGATAAATTGTTTGGTTACTTTACCGTACCAAGCAAGCCTGCGTATAGGATTAGAAGTCTAGAATCTCATCCACATATTTGACCTCTTTCCTTGATTTATCTACCGTTTGACTCATCAATTGCATCTTGCTTGCTTCCTTCCATCCCTATTCTTATCTTCCCTTCGTGCTTGCTAGAGATTGACCCTACTAGTTAGTTGTCCTAAAACACCATTAGTTTAATTCTTTAAGTTGGGTAGAATACCCTATAAACTAGCCTTATGAACTAGCCTATTGAACTAGCAACCCCTTTGACCTAGTGACCTATATTAGCAAGCTTATTTAGATCCTAGAATCTAGAGGACCTAACCCGTCTAGCCAACCAAGGACTTGGACAAGAAGACTATAGGACGACTGTTTGACTTAGAATCATTCTACCTTCTTTAAATTTTAACCTCTCGTACCTATGTATTTACCGTTTTGACTAATGATACTAATGTAGCCTAGTTTTTGCAAGCTTATTCTTTATCGAGTTTGTTCATGACATATGCTATTGAGCGCTCAGTAGTCTATTGTCTAATCAGAACCGGTGCATAATGGTCTGATCAACCAAGTGCACTTTGGTTCGCTTTTGTCTATTATTCTACGTGGATGGGGACATAGCTAAACTTGTCCTTTAGAGTCCCATCCGCGATTGCCTTGGCAATTTCTTTGAAATTTTCGGTCGTCCTTGAATCACGTACTCGTATTCGATAAAATCGTCTTGAAAACTCCTTATTGCGTTCGCCTTCACCTATTTTATAAAGACGAAGGCATTGTACTAGAAACTCCTCTAGCCTTCCTATCGAATAGGACCATTATCACTCGATGTTGCTATATCTTCATCCTAAACTACTCGACCGTATCTAGACCCTCTAATCGCTTAATTTAAGTGAATCTATTTCGTTCTCTTAAATCGTGCCCTCAACCTACTCTCAAGAGACCATAACTTTAAGATCTCTAATTTAATTCTTGACACCATACCTTTCGTTATTACGCGTTATCTTAACCATTTTCCTTCTTGCGCGAATCCGTGATTATCTTCGCCATTATTGAAATCACGACTCTAATGCATGTTTTCATTAAACGTCGTTTTCTTGTCTCTCCCAATGATTTGACTGTGCTTCCTCATCGCTACCCCTTGTGTCTTCTCACCCCCTATTAAATCCTTAATTTTGAGGCCGAAATTCTTTTAAGTTGGGTAGGATGTAAAATCCCTAAATTTCTACTATTTTTTTTATTATTTGTTAAATTTAGTACCGATTTAAAATTTTGTATTGTACGTCGCGTAGTCGTATTTTACGTCGCGCACGGAATTTTATTTTTCGAAATTTCTCAACGAGTGCGAATATGTGCGAGCGTACATATTTTAGAAAAATATTTTTGTTCTATTTTTTCCTAAGTTTCTAATAATAGATAATAACTAGTTTTGCTATCATTTTTACGCTTATTATTTTTACGTCATTTCTAAAAAGGTTATTAATGATAGATAATATTTTTACTAGAAAAGGGCATAATCATGTATGTATTATTTGTGCACACATATATTTTGTAATTAATTATTAGTCTATTTTAAATAAAAATATAATTTTCGAGATTTATTAATATTAATATTTTATTATTCAAAAAGATATTTAAAAATATTTATTATTTTTTGAAATTATTATTATTAGTATTTTGGAAAATATATTTTGAATTTATTGTAGCAATTTAAATCTCGATTTGATATCATGAATTGATTTAATTAATATCTATATTGAAATTAAAAAAATTTATTTGAATTTATACTAAATGATGGATTTTAATTATATTCAAATTGGATTTGAATTTAGATTTGATTGGTTTAAATTTATTTAATTTAATAATGGATTTATCTAAAGGGGATTAAAATCCTCCTACTCCTTATCCAATAGGGATTCCCACCTCCTATAAAAGGAGAGGTACTTGTCCTCTTTCTCAATAAATTCCATAAACCCATCAAACACAATAGCCAATCATGTGCACCGTGTCTGTGTCCATCTTTCCTTCCCATTATATTTTTACAATTACATTGTTTTATCGTGTCCGACACCCCCGGACACATCTCTACGTCCCCTTTTTCGTGTCGGATACAACCTAACACCATGCCAATTACATTCCGACACCACCAACGCCATCACCCTCATCGTGCCTCACCAGTCTGCAACACCCTCGCCACCCTCCGATCGATTCCCTCTGCCCTCGCCTACGGGATCTACCAGACCGACCAGCCCTGGCCAAACACACCCAGCCATCATCCCGCCATCGTCGACACCCCCATCGAACTCCGGCCCAACCCATCACCACCATACTCTTTGCCACCATCCCACCGCGGCTACCACCGCAGCCCCGGACTCGCCACCACCATCAGTGTCACCCCCGTCGCCCTTACCACCACCACCGCTCCGAACCACCCCCAAAATTCCAAAAAAACCAAAACTAAATTCACCTCGACACCACCATCATCACCGTATAACCAAAAGAACTCACCCGAACTCTGGCCTCCGTCGTGTCCGCCACGGCCGGGCATGTCGGAGTATCCGCCGGCCAAGCCCAGCCGCGTGATGCTCCCTGTAGACCTTTAAAAATGACAGTCACGCTGAGTTGATCAAGACAGAGTCAAAAGTCACGCTCAGTTGATCCAGACAATATTTTACAAATCACGCTGGGAGACAGCTCATCATTTGTCAGAGAGTCATTATGACTGACAGCACGACAGTCGAAGAATGTCTCTTCGTATGCCACGTATGTACAGAACTCGAGAGATCACCGCCGTCTATTGCGTGACTTTCGAAATCTTCTTCAGCAAGACTCAGCCTTCATCGAGTTGGCGTACCAAAAAGGGTTTTTTGTCATTTAATGCGACTGACAAAGCAATCACTGTCAGAGATTTTGTGTCAGTCAAGACACGCCAAATCAAGACAGCTGGCAGTCCTATCTCAAGTCTGCGTGTATCTTTGAGTTCTTCACCTCAAGTTTGCGTGGATTCGGAAGTTTTCTTCCTCAAGTCTGCGTGGATTTTGAAGCTTTTTGCCTCGAGTCTGCGTGGATCCTGAAGCTTCTTGTCCCAAGTTTGCGTGGATTTTGAAGCTTTCTACACCGAGTTTGCGTGGATTTCGTCTTCAACAAGTCTGCGTAGATTTCATCAAATTGGAGTACGTGGCAGCCATGCCACTGATCTCTCGCCTGCGTGTCCTGTAACTTGCACACAACTCATGCATGATCGCCATTGGTCCAACAGTTACAGGCCACGTCCAGTAACTGCTCACAACCTTGCGTATGTTAAATCTTGCGTGATTTTCAACTAAGCACTGGCTGTGAAGACAGTTATCTTTTCAGTTTTATTTTCGACTCTATAAATAGAGTTCTTTTTCTCATTCATTGTAGAGATACACTGATATCTACTGTCAAAATTTTGAGAGCTTTTCTTCTTCGCATAGTCCAAGGGATAAAGCGATTGTCTTCTAGATCGGATTCCTACAGTTGTAATTTTCCCAGAAACACAACAAATAAAGAGAATTTCTTTATGGAAAACAAATTGGCGACTCTGCTGGGGAAAACCATCTCCTCTTCTGAGATGGCAACAACTCAATGCGACACTTCGTCAATCGGCTCGACGAAGAAGGTGATGACGATCAAACTCGATCAACTCGCCTATGAAGAAATACAGCGGGCTAAGGGTGGCAAGCCCACTCCAGCCTCCATTACCACTGCCAAATCGAAGGGACACTCTGTCTATGTCCCTAAGGATCAGTTGGTAGTCAATGGTGAAGTCTCTGCCATAGTGTCTACTCCTAACACTGGCAAGAACTCTACTGCAAGCACGCACACTCTTGTGCGCTCGAAGATGACAGCATTCAAAAGTCATGCTGACAGCACTGGTTCTTTAACCAAGTCTGTTCCAGTGTGCAATCTCACACCCAAAAGTCACGCTGACAGCACTGGCTCCTTAGCCAAATCTGTACCAGCGTGTCTCTCTAAAACCAAAAATCACGTTGACAGTACTGGCTCCTTAGTCAAATCTGTTCCAGCGTGTAATTCTAAAATCTAAAGTCACGCTGACAGTACTGGCTCTTTAGCCAAATCTGTTCCAGTGTGCAAATTCAATCCCAAAAATCACGCTGACAGTACTGGCTCCTTAGCCAAATCTGTTCCAGCGTGCAAATTCAACTCTAAAAATCACGCTGATAGTACTGGCTCCTTAGCCAAATCTATTCCAGTGTGTAATCCTACATTCAACAGTCACGCTGACAGTACTGGCTCCTTAGCCAAATCTGTTTCAGCGTGTAATTCTAAATTCAAAAGTCACGCTAACAGCTCTGGTTCTTTAACCAAGTCTGTTTCAGCGTGTATTTCATCCAAGAAGAATGGCTCTTTAGCTATCTCTTCTTCTTTACCAAGTTCTCCTAGAACTGGGGGTGGTCTTCCACACAAAGTCCCTTCGAAAGGGAATAACTCTTTAGTTGTTTCTTCTGCTCCTGTAGTTTTTACTTCAGGAACAGCTTTGACTGACACTTTTATTAGTCAAAGGAAAGGAGATGGTCTTTTGACTACTCTTCCTTCTGGACATTCTATGTATCAAAAATTGAATGAGTCTAAGAAGAAACATTCCTTAATGTCTTCTTCTATGACTTCTTCAAATTGGGCACAGAATTTGTCCATAAAAAAGGGTCTGTTACCAACTCCTAATCAAAGGGATGGTTCAACTCTTCCTTCTCTGTAAATATCCAGATCAATGGAAGAAAAACTCCATGTGTTACCTACAACTGATCTAAGAACAAAACTGAACACTTCTGGCGTTAAGAAACTATACCAGTTGGAAACAAGGATAAGAGATCCAGATGCAGAGTATGCAAGAAACTATGTGGCTCATATTAATCACTCTCTGTATAATCAAGAGCCATCAAGACCCAAGAACAGGAAATATACTCCTCAATCTTCACAAACAGATTTACGAGAACATCTTCAACAGAAGAGAAGGAGTAATTCTATGACAAAAGATCATGCTGAATGTGACTTCTATCTAAGAGTCATAATTCAGTACAGATGTCAATCAATCGTTCAAAACTATGGTGATCATGAATGTGACTTCCAGCCGAGAATCACAATGCAATGCAGATGTCAAACTAAACGACAATCTGTCTTTAATAGGATTCAGTGTGAACCTATGCCTGATGAAGATGAGCCTTTGTTTGCTTCTGTCAACATGACCTCTCGGGATGCTGGGGGTAGAAATGATAGTCCAGATGGAGTATATAGAGGTACCAGATCAAGAGTCCTGGCTTCTAGTCAAAGAAATTTGATCTCTGTAGATGACTCTGAATTTCTGGGAGAATCTAATTTCCCACCTCTTCCTACTGGGGGTAGTTCTCCTCTAAGTGACTTTGATGCACGAAGCAGTGATTCAGAGCATACAATATCCACAAGTTCATCAATAATCCCTCGTACAGTCACAACATATATGGTTGATGGGAATACTGACGAACCTTCTTCTTCCATGACTCCTCAAGAACAAAGAATTGCTTCTTTGGAACAGCAAATGAGGTCTATGGCTGATAATATGAAGTCAATGTACGAACTCATGGCAGCCCAACTGCAAAATCAACAGACTGTACCAGAAGCTACACCAATTGACACTGGTGTAAGTCCAGTACATGTTCCTCCAGCAGTCCAGTCCAATACTCCTGGGCAAGTTCAACCAGTTCCTAGTCTCTCTGGAGCTGGGGGTAGTGCTTACAATGCTGTTCCCCCTCCCAACTATTCTCTACAAACTACAACTCCACAATCCTCCGGAGTTGTTAATAAAGAATTGAGGAATCTCAAAACTCAATTCGAGGCATTCAAACAGAAAGATGGTTTACAAAGGTTACGCATCAAGCAACCTTATCCGATAGAATGGAAGCAAGTACCGTATCCTCCTAAATACAAGTCTCCTACTATCTCATTCTATGATGGAACCACTTCTCCAAGTCAGTTTATTAATCACTTTGAAGTGATGACTGACCAATTGCAACCAAGTGATGTCCTCCTTACTCGGGTATTTATTGGATGTCTCAAGGGAACTGCTTATGAATGGTATAGAAGTCTCCCAGATGGGTGCATTACTTCATTTGCCGGTTTCAAACAGATGTTTCTTGAACGGTTCTATGAAGGGCTCAATGACATGACTATGTCTACTCTTATTAGAATCAAGCAGAAAAATAATAAAATTACAGAGGATTACATTGAACGGTTTCGAAGAGAAGCTCTGAAGATGCCTCTTGGAACTCCTGATGCTGTCACCATTGACACATATAAATCAAACTTGTTGCCAATCATCAGCATGTGGACAGGATCCACCCAATTTCAAGACTGGCCTTCTTTCATAGTTAGTGCCAAAGCTGCAGAAATTAGTGCTGAAACCTTCAAAGACTTAGGAGTGCAGATGACTCCTAAAGAAATAGGTCAAGGTGCTAACAATAAAAATAATGCTCGCAAGGGAAAAAAAACTCTTGAAGTTAATCTTCAGAGCAAAGATGCATCAACTGTTCAAACTCCTGCCTCTACAACTCAACAATCAAGAACACCACGTCCCAAAGAAGAATATTCTTTTGACGACGACGATGTCCTTGGTATCTTTGAATGTCTGCTGAAAAGTAATAAAATACAATTACCTGAAATCAAGAAACCTGATGAAGCTGGTAAGACAGATCATCCCAAATACTGTCCATACCATAGAATGTTGGGTCATACAATTCGTACATGTTATGTACTGAAAGGAAAGATCCAAGAAATGATTAAGTCTGGAGCTCTCTCTTACTCCAAAAGAGAAGACCGTCACTTCCAACGTCGTCTCTATGCAATTTGGAGATTTTTCTCCTCAACTCCTTGAAAGTGGGATCGTTCCTATTCCCAAGGCAACTCTTGAAATAGTAAATGTTCCTCTTCCACAGTCTGAAGGATTGGTGCCAATCACTTTGAAGACTGGAGAAATCATGTGGATTCATCCTGATCTAGTGGCAGACTTTGAATCTCCTTCTCCTCAAAAGTCCAAGAAGTCTGGAAAGATTAAATCATGTCATATGACTTCTCTCGGATCTACCTCTGACACAGAGCCAAAAGATAATGAAGAAGCACTTGTTAGTGCTACTCGAACGGGGAAACCTTATCTAAAGGATTATTCCAAGAATCCTGAAGATACTCCTGATATCCCTTCAGCTAATAAAGATGCTCCTAATGTTCCTCCTGAAGAAGAATCATCTACTGCACCTGTTCCTTCAACTACACCGGTTGAACCTGTTCCTCCTAAGCCTACAGTTCTGGAGAAAGGCAAACAATAGGCTCGGTTTGATAAACCAATCAAGAAGTCTCCTCCTCTTGGACTTCAGAAGCCTTATAATTTTGACATTTTAGCTCAGCTTGCTAATACTCCAGCTAGAATGTCCCTCTTTGAACTTCTACGTCTTTCCAAAGAGACTCGGGAGACGTTAAGTGAAGCACTTCTTCAAGCTGACTCTTGTCTTGCTCAATTAAAGAAGCCAGATGCAGAACCTGCCACTTGCTTACATTGCAACAGTGTACTGGAGATTATCCCAAATATCACCTTTACACAAGACGACATGCTACTGGAAGACAATCGACATGATCGGCCTCTCTATTACACCAGTTATATCGATACAATGAAGATAGATCGTATCCTCATCGACCCAGGGTCTGCTATAAGCATAATGCCAAAGAGTCTATTGGATGAACTAAAAATCCCTCTTCACAAGCTCTCCAAGACGGTTACTACTATCCTGGGATTCAATCAAAGCCGAAGCGAGCCTTTGGGAAAGATTCATCTGAAGCTTCAGATAGGTGATTTCAGATCTAAAGTCATTTTCTATGTGATTGAGATCGTGGGATCCTATAATCTTCTTCTGGGGAGGCCCTTTCTTCATGAAAATAATGTGGTGCCTTCTACTCTTCATCAGTGTTTTAAGTACATTGACAGCAATGGAAGAGTACAAAAAGAAGTTGCTGATATAAATCCCTTCCATGGGGTTGAAGCTTATTTCAATGATTCCCGGATGTACAAAGAAGAGTATACAAGGATCATACAAGCCATGAAGAAAGAGGATTCACAAAGTGAGACCTTAATAATCCCTATTAAAAGTCGAACTACTCAACAACAATCTCCCAAACTCTCTGGAGAAGGTTCTTTAATCATTCCAGTGAGTGGACGGATCTCTCCACTATCTCAGTTATCTACTCAAGATACTCTGATCATTCCTTTTGGAGGGCGGACTACTCTTCCATCTCAAGTTTCAAGGGAGCTCACCTCTTCTGAGCCATTTGTTATCGATCTTAATCGAAACAAAGCTTCTTCTTCTTCTTCTTCTTCCCCTTTAGTCATTGACTTGGCTAAAATCTCTAAGGCCCAGCCTTCTCCCAATGTAAATACTGCTGCTTTTACATTTAATGAAAAGTCTCCACCTTTGCAGTACGCTGATGTATGCAATTATGTTCATAGTTATTTACATCTGTTAGATGACTTGAGCACAATAACTATTGGAGTTGTACAGACTGTTCATACAGATGTATCCCTAGAACCTGTACAATCTTCATATTTTCTAGTTCCCAGCAGAAAGCCAGGAGACATTCCAATATTCTTCTACAAAGGGCCCCAAAATCCTTCTGATTTAGAAGATGATGACAGAAATGATGATACTGGAAGATTACAACTACGCCGTTATAGTCAGCAATCTAAAGACATCATCAAAAATATGGGCTATGACTTCAGGACTGGCCTCAATGATGGAAAAGGAAGAAAAATGCCTGTTCGTATTCCTCCTCTGAAATATGGAAGGACAAAATACGGATTGGGCTATATTGCTCCTACTCCTTTTATCAATATTATCCATGAAGATCCTGAGTCTGACGAAGATAAAAGATCTGACTATTCTAGTACCACTTCTTGGGATTTCGATACGAGTATCGGGGACTTCTACTGTAACATTCTGTCTTCCAACATGGTTTCTATTGATCATTCTGAAGAAAGTGATGAAGACGAAGAAGAATTTAAAATTTCACCTGAATCAGAACAATGGGCCCAAAGGTTAGATAATCAATGGGAGTTCCGTTTTGAGCAAAAAGAACCTCCGACTGAAGATAAACTTGTTCAAATAGATGTTGGTGAAGAGGGATCTCCCAAACCAATATTCATCAGTGAAAGTCTTTTAGAAGCTGATAAGCAAGACATGATCAAACTCATTCGTGATTACATCGACGTCTTCGCTTGGAGTTATGAAGATATGCCAGGGCTTGATCCACAAATTACAACTCACAAGCTCAATATCTTGCCGAATGCTAAACCGGTCAAACAACAACAGCGACGATTTCGTCCAGATATTATGGATGCAATTGAACCTGAAGTCAATAAACTCATTACCTCCGGGTTTATTAGAGAGGAACAACATCCCGATTGGGTGGCTAACATAGTTCCTGTTCTTAAAAAGACTGGCAAGATCAGAGTTTGTATAGACTTCCGCGATCTTAATGCGGCATGCCCTAAAGACGAATTCCCTCTACCAATCACTGATGTCATGATCGATAATACCTGTGGATTTGAACGGATGTCATTCATGGACGGGTATTCTGGGTACAATCAGATTAAAATGTTTCCAGACGACGAGAAGCACACTTCTTTCAGAACGCCGATTGGTACATACTGTTATACAGTTATGCCATTTGGTCTCAAGAATGCAGGAGCAACTTATCAACGAGCTATGAGCACTATATTCCGTGAACATCTGCGGAAAATAGTCGAATACTACGTTGATGATATTGCAGTTAAAAATCGACAAAAGGAGGATCACATCCAAGATTTGAAGACTATTTTTGATCTAATGCGTAAGCATCAATTAAAGATGAACCCTACTAAGTCCTTCTTAGGCGTCTCTAGTGGTAAATTTTTCGGCTTCGTCATTACCGCTAAAGGTATACACATGGATCCCGAGAAGATCAAAGCCATCCAAGAGATGCGTCCTCCACGCTCCTTAAAAGAGCTACGAGGACTTCAAGGAAGAATCGCTTATATCAGGAGATTCATCTCTAATTTATCAGGACGCTGCAGACCATTCAACAAATTTATGAAGAAAGGTGTCTCTTTTGTCTGGAATGATGAATGTCAGAAAGCATTCGATGATATAAAACAATATCTGATGAGCCCACCAGTATTGGTACCTCCCATCTCAGGAATACCGTTCCTTCTGTATACCCGAGCAATGAGTCATTCATTGGGTGCATTACTTGCTCAAAAGAATCAAAATAGTCATAAACAAGCCATCTATTATCTCAGTCGCACTATGACCGGAGCTGAACCTCGATATTCACCGGTCGAAAAAGAATGTCTAGCCTTGATGTTCGCTGTTCAAAAGACACGACATTATATCATGGGCCAGACTATTCATGTCATCTCCAGGATATTCTCCACAGCATCCACATCACCAATGCCAGTTCTGAAGAAAATCTTTAGCCGAGCTTCTGCAGAAAACAGCAAGGAAAAAGAGAATTAATCAACAGAAATGTCATTTGACACGCACTGGCTGGTCAAGCGTGCATTGTTCAATCAGAAACAGATATCTTCAACAGCAAAAAAAAAGTACGCGTACTATACTGGACTTACCTTCAAGTTTGGTGCTAAGGATTGGCAAATTCATGTTTGATACAATATGCAGAAATCGAACATTAGAAGGCATTGCTTTCCTGTTTGAGAATGAAATCTCTCAAAAATTTCGTTCTCAGAGAAGAAGAAGAAGAAGAATGAGAGATGAGTATCTTTGAAACTCAGCTGCCTATTTAAAGGACAAAGTACGTGTCTATTCTTGGAAAAGATCCGCGTAAATAGCGTTCGTAAACCATGGAATGGATGACGCGCGTGCTTTGGAAGACAACGCAACATTGGAAACAGTCAAAGAGTGCCACTTAACATTTTTCATTAATGCACGTTGTTCAATACAAAAGTTGTACTACATTCTTCAAGACAGGCACTGATGGCCTTACAAAAAACAAAACAAAAAGAGTGCAATAAGAGCATGAAAGACACGCTCTATTTCCCAGAACGGCTGAGCTTAGTGCCCAGTTCTTCTACGCTCTTAACCCCCATGCGGTGTAACAGAGCCTTCAACATTTCACGCTGCTCTACAAGGCTGCGTCCATCAGAAGAAGACGAGCCATCCAGACCAAAATAGCTCAGGAAATTCTTGGCTAAATGCATGGGATCGTTTTTGAACTCGAAAACCAGAGGCTCCGGTTCTTTACCCTCAAAAGTGGGATCACCATGGGAACAAAAGCCCAACTTGCGTGCTTCTTCCTCAGCTTTCTCCTTTGGTGTCATGTCGACGTAAGATGAAGATTAAAAATAAATCTTCTCCCTGCTTATATAATAGAGTTCGCCGGCGGTTCATATTCCACCATAAATTGGATGCAATCAGTCTCAAAAAATGAAGAGTCATCATGACATTTAAAGAACTTCGAAGTCTTTTCGACTTCCGAAAAATTTGAAGTCATATCAGCGTGACTGATTCCATTTTATCATCTTTATTTCAAAGTATTTCGAAATAATTTATCATTTTTCGAAAACTTTGAAGGGAGTTTTGTAGACCTTTAAAAATGACAGTCACGCTGAGTTGATCAAGACAGAGTCAAAAGTCACGCTCAGTTGATCCAGACAATATTTTACAAATTACGCTGGGAGACAGCTCATCATTTGTCAGAGAGTCATTATGACTGACAGCACGACAGTCGAAGAATGTCTCTTCGTATGCCACGTATGTACAGAACTCGAGAGATCACCGCCGTCTATTGCGTGACTTTCGAAATCTTCTTCAGCAAGACTCAGCCTTCATCGAGTTGGTGTACCAAAAAGGGTTTCTTGTCATTTAATGCGACTGACAAAGCAATCACTGTCAGAGATTTTGTGTCAGTCAAGACACGCCAAATCAAGACAGCTGGCAGTCCTATCTCAAGTCTGCGTGTATCTTTGAGTTCTTCACCTCAAGTTTGCGTGGATTCGGAAGTTTTCTTCCTCAAGTCTGCGTGGATTTTGAAGCTTTTTACCTCGAGTCTGCGTGGATCCTGAAGCTTCTTGTCCCAAGTTTGCGTGGATTTTGAAGCTTTCTACACCGAGTTTGTGTGGATTTCGTCTTCAACAAGTCTGCGTAGATTTCATCAAATTGGAGTACGTGGCAGCCATGCCACTGATCTCTCGCCTGTGTGTCCTGTAACTTGCACATGACTCATGCATGATCGCCATGTGTCCAACAGTTATAGGCCACGTCCAGTAACTGCTCACAACCTTGCGTATGTTAAATCCTGCGTGATTTTCAACTAAGCACAGGCTGTGAAGACAGTTATCTTTTCAGTTTTATTTTCGACTCTATAAATAGAGTTTTTTTTCTCATTCATTGTAGAGATACACTGATATCTACTGTCAAAATTTTGAGAGCTTTTCTTCTTCGCATAGTCCAAGGGATAAAGCGATCGTCTTCTAGATCGGATTCCCACAGTTGTAATTTTCCCAGAAACACAACAAATAAAAAGAATTTCTTTATGGAAAACACTCCCCGTCGTGGACCACTGACCGACGAGAAAGCCCCCACCAGTGCCTCGTCGGTGATGCCGGACCCGAACCCATCTCCGCCTACGCCCCATCTCCGCCGAGAGCCTCCGACCGCCTCCAACCGCCTCTGACCGCCTCAAAACCCTCGCGTGCCGGCCTCGTCGAGCCGCGTCGAGCTCCGCCTAGAGCCGCACCCCTCCGCTCTTCCCTCCAGCTGTGCCGAACCCCCGCCTGGCCCCCTTCTCCGGTCCTCCTCTGCAAAACCCTATCGTCGCACCACCCGCCACGCCGCCGGAGTCGGCGGTAACAAACTTCCCCTCCGCCGCTCGTCTTCCCGCCGCCTCTCCAGCCCTAGCTCCCCTCTTCTGCCCAAGTCCTCGCCGAAAACCCCCTTCGATCCGCCACCGCTCACTTTCCTCCGGCAACTCCGCCCCGCGCCGAGCTTCGTGAGCGACCACTCCCCGCCGGAGCCGAGGCCCAGTTCCCTCTCCGTCTCTCTCTCTCTCACGAACGACTCTTCCCCGCCCACTCCTCTTGATTTCTCGATTTCCCCTATCCTCTCTTTCTTCTCCTTCTTCCTCCTCCTCATTTCTTCTTCTAAATTTTTTTCATGAATGTTGCTTCTCTCTCCCCGAGAAAGAAGCTTGGGGGGGATTGGGCCGGGTCTGGCCAGCCGGCCCAGGGACTAGGCTCTGGAAAAAAAAAGGGTCAAGGAAATAAAAATTGGGTTTATTTTTGGGCTGGGTATTGGGCCAATTCAGTAAGCTTGGTTTTTATTTTATTTTGTTTATATTTTTTTGTTAGTTTGTTTTGACCTATTGATCCCAGGACCACATTTTGGGCAGATTGGACCAGACTGGACTTGTATTCGTTTTACTTAGTTAGCAATTTTAATAAGTTATGTTTTATAAGTAAAAGTATTATTTTAAATTCTTAATTAATAGTTTGAAATTTTATTAGCTATTAGTAGTTATTAGTTGCTACTAATTTTACTCCATGGTTTTCCTAATTATTTAATAATACTAATTACTATTTGGAAATTATATATTGTTATTACTTTCAAAAATTATATTGTAGCAAAAAAATATATATATTGTATTTAGGACTTGGATTAGAAACCTAAATATATTATTATATTGTTTCATGGCTTTACCCTAAAGTTATGTTTTTACAAACCAAGGTCTTAACCCTAAGATGATTTTTTGGTTTTTAAATTTATCTGCAAATATGTTGATATAAGTTTATAAATAAATTTATAAGTATTTTTTTTCTAGTCTGGGCCTTAGTAATTTCAATGATAAGCTAAATAACTATGGGCTTTTTCCAATAATTTTATGTATATACATATTATCAAATCAAAGTTTTGGGCTTTTGTATTAATAAAGGATGCTTTATTTAATAGTTTTATAAATGATTTCTAAATGCTATAACTATTTTTTGGAAATATTTTTTACCAATTTCTTTGAATATCTATTCTTGTCCGTGACTAAATCCTTTTATTCATGTTCCCTCGCCAATTCTATCCTTCCTTACGTCCACCCTAACTAATCTGACTGTCCTAGACCCAATAGAATAGTCCATGCCACCATCAGAGGCCACATTGCGTAGTTGTTACACCGAAGTTGCAGTTCGTGCCACCTTGATCATCGCAGCACACCAGACGTCCTACAGGCAAGTATACCTTGCTAATTAAACTGTCATATTATTTATTTTCAGCATTTATTTACTTGTTTCATATTTGTTATTTTTATTTGTTATAAACTGCACGTCCAAGCCATACTTGGGTGCAAGCGACTTTATTAGTCGTTATTTTATTTTATGCATGATGACTTAGAGTTAGCGGACTACCTTCTTGTTGGAGGTATCCTTATATCTCCTTTGGCTGTGACACTCACACTACACGGTTTAAGGCATTTTATTAGGGGCACGACTTATTGACTAGCTATCTCTAAAGTCGTGTGACGGTAGATATTCGTAACTGCTATGACTAGGGTTTTAGAGACTCAAGCAGTTACAAAACTGAACGAGCCATGGACATGACTTGAACAGTGTGGGATATATTGGGGGAGGACAGTCGCTAGTGCGTATGGGAAGCCAAACAGGTAAACCACAGTCTCCGGATGGAACTGTGGCGATATATTTGCAGATACCCTCTGACGTTTTGGACGTTACGGCCGGATACAGATGACTGGATGCCAGTTACGTACACATAGCCAAAAATTCCACCCATGCGTATGAAAGTTGTCCTCTAAATTGCACAATAGGCGGTTAGAATCTCCTTTGCATATTTATGTCTAGTTTATATATTATCTTATTCTGACAGTTCATATTAGCTTGTTCTTTCTGTATCTTGCTACGTCCGTCTGAGGACCTGGTTTTTCCCCAGGTGTGTGTTCATGTCTTTCGCAGGTATTCTAGCCAAGGCCGTGGTCTTCTCCATTCCTTCGAAGACGCTTGCGCTTGGTTTGTCTTGCCATTTTTATCGTTCGATTTCTTGTACATTCCTTCCATTGAGATAGTTGGTAGTTGACTTTGTCTCCGCCCAACGATTGTACCAAAAATATTCAAGTTCATTTTTATATTATTATTCGTTTCATTGTGGATGAGATTTAGTTGTCTTGGATTACTGTATTTTACAGCTTATGTATTCATACGAGACCTATGTATTTCGTATGAATACAGCTGGCATGTCTACGTACTTGGTCCTACGTATTTTGGGACTGGGGCGTTACAAGTCACCATCTTTGGACCCAACAGTACTCTCTCTCCTACGTCGTCCCATGCAAGTGGTGTACGGCAACAACGTCCATAGAGAGTTTCAAATAGAATCGTACCAAATGCTGGCTTGGTAGCTGTTGTTGTAAGAGAACTCTACCAAGTGAAAATGGTCTTCCCAAGACCCTCCAAGTTCCAATACGCAAAATCTCGGTATGTCTTCAAGCATCTGGATTATTCCCTCTGATTGCCCGTATGTCTGGGAGTGACAAGTAGTGCTGAACTTCAATTGTGTTCCCAAGCTGTCATGCAACTCTTCCAAAAGTGAGAGGTAAATCTCGTATCTCTGTCAGATACAATACTTACCGGTACTCCATGAATCCGGTAGATGTGTCGTATATACAGTGCGGCCAATTTCTCTGTAGATAAACTAACCTTGAAGGGGATAAAGTGAGCTGACTTCGTCAGTCGGTCCACGATAACCCAAATGGCATCCTTCCCTCCTTGGGATCGAGGCAGTCCTGATACAAAATCCATTGTTATGTGCTCCCATTTCCACTCTAGAAATGTCAAGTGGCTGCAATAGTCCTGCTGGTCTCTACCTGCTAGCCTTCCCTTGTTGACAAATTAACATCTAGCAACATACCTGGCCACGTCTTTCTTCATTCCAAACCACCAAACAATGGTACGCATATTCCGATATATTTTGTTGACTCCAGGATGTATGGAATACTGCGACTGGTGTGCTTCTTGCATCAGCTCGTTCTTCCGTTTGCTAGTTGGTACACAAAGCTGCGTACCATTCTTCAGCGCTCCGTCACTGACGGTTGAGAATCCTTCAAGTGTTCCTGCCAGCACTTGATCTCTAAGTTTGCAAAGTGTCTCGTCTTGAAACTGCGTCTCCTTGATTTTGTCCATCAGACTCGAGCTCACTTGCAACTTCATCAACAATGAATCAGCTTCCAGCTCCTTCCTTCCAGGCAGTATAATCTCCAGTCCAAGCTTCTCGATGTCCCCTAGCAGGTGCCGCTTGTAAGACCCAGTTTTCTGAAATTGGGATTTTTTGAAAATTTATTATTTTTATTATTTAATAATGGTGTTTTAGTCATAATATGATTTTTGGTGATTTTAGTTAATTTAAAACTATTTTCTAAGTCATGACTTATGACTTTGTGATTTGACTGGTATAACCCTAGTGTAAACCCTAGAGATTTCATAACCTAGAAACTAACCATGATCATGTGAGCCTAGCCATAGGTTTAGAACATCAAATTAGGGCTTTTTAGCCTAAAGGGTATTTTGGTAATTTTCTAGGATTTATTAGGAATTATTTGGATTTATGTGTTTTTATTATTATTTAATTAGTGGATTAGTGTCATGTTAGCCCTAACCTAGTTTAGCCTAATCTAGAGGTTAGCCACTAACCTAGAAGACTAAGTGGAAGATATTGCTTTATGTCATAAATATCTAAGGTTAGATAAATATCTAGATACTATGTATACCTAGATATTTAGGTAGACCTAAAGAAAGATCTATTGGTCTTTACCTTAGAAGCTAAGTTACTTCACCTAGAAGGAACCCTAAATATCTACCCTACCCCCCCATGGCGGCCACACCCTACCCCCTTCCATATAAACACACCCCCCTCTTCATTCATGCTATTTTCCATTACACTAAAAACCTAGTTTCCCTACCACTTCAACCCTTCACCACTTAACCAATTTAACTCCAAATTGAGCCTAGTTTCTTGCATTAGACTCCCCTACACTAGAGGATACCAATTGTGGCTTGCTAGCAAGGATTCGTGAAGCTTTGGACATTGGGAGTCGAAGAAGGATCTCATTCAAATAGGCCTATATTTGAGGATTTTGCACTCATAGGTAACATGCCCTAAAACCTATTAATATTGTGTTTTCTCTTCATAGTTGCATGCATCTAGGTACTAGGGAACTGTGGGTCAAGTTTGGTAGGATTTAGACTTGGTT
This sequence comes from Iris pallida, assembly GCA_029216955.1. Lineage (NCBI taxonomy): Eukaryota > Viridiplantae > Streptophyta > Magnoliopsida > Asparagales > Iridaceae > Iris > Iris pallida. The sequence continues at coordinate 4,899,617 of JANAVB010022200.1, forward strand.
TGGTGTCCGTATCGGACACGTATCAATGGTTTTATATAGGTGTTTGGTGAAATGCCACATAGGACTTTTTATTCAAAATTTTCCAAACAAAATATATTTTTGGGTAGCCCTAGATGTGTAGGACACGATTCCCTAGGACTGAGCATGAATTGGACACTGTTCGTGTCCAAAACAGGACACGAACCCACTGATTTTAACACACTATTTTTACTGTGCACACTGTCAACACGCAAGTGTTTGACACTTCGTGTCGTGTCCACACGTGTTGTGGACACGATACAGTGACCTAGACACGTACCCTGACACCTCACCTATCCTAGGACACGACCACGAGGCCCTAGGTGACACACACGTGGCACACGACCCTTCAACACGCGTGCACGAGACTGTGCACGCTGTCCTGCTACCCGACACGAATTTCTTTGTGTCCACGCCACGTGGACACGTGCCACTTGGCACGAGGGTAGGGGCACCCTCTGACAACCCACCCACGAAGTTTCATGTGACCACGTGTCGTATCGGACACGTAGTTAGCTCTGCACTGATTCGTGCACTGTGCTAACACGCACACAGACCCTCACTGATACGCCTCTCTAACTCGGACACGACACGACCCCGACTCGATTCAGGGTGCTGGACACTTAGAGTAACCCTAGGCGAACCTAGACACGTGACCACGAGACACGAGGACACGTGTGCTGTGTCCTACACGCGTGTGCACCTTAGCACGACGCTGTGACACTGCACAGTGTCTGAATTTACCCGATTGGGTATTTTGACACTTGGACATGTTGTGTCGTGTCGTGGTGGACACCTAGGGACACCTACGACACGTGTACACATGGGGACACGGTTACCAACCTTGGGATACGAGTCTTAGCTCGGTTTAGCGTGTGGTTTTGGGTTTACCTGTTTTCAATTACACAGTGCAATATTTCCTGATTTTGGGATTAATTTTCCAGTTTTTCAAATCGAGATTCAAATCGATTTTGAGTATGATTTATACATATACATGTGTATTTTCAGTGTATATATATGTGGTACATATGTATATGTGTGTGTATGTGAGTTTTTAGGGTGTATGGTGGTGTGTGTGTGTAGTTGTATATATATACATATGTATGTATATATGTATCCTGTGTGTGTGTGTGTGTTGGGGCCAGGTTTGGGTCCAGAATTCCTGGAACCCTCCCCCTCTTTCTCACTGTCTCTCACTCTCTCTCTCATTCAGTCTCTCTCTCTTTCCCTTTGTCTCTATATATATATAGAGTATATATATATATAAGTTTATACATTTATGTATATACATATATGAGATATATGTATATATATTGTACTAGTTTACTTTAGGTCAATATATATATATATATGTATGTGGTTGTATTATATATGTTATATATATTTGGGTATGGGTATATACATATTGACCCCTATATATAGGTATAATGTATAGACCCTATTATAGGTGTAAACCTATGAACCCTATAGCCTTGACCTAGGAATATTAACCTATGGGCTATGATACTAGCCTATGGCCATTAGGGCTAACCCTAATTGACCAACAGGTCTAGTTGACTAGTTTGACTATAGGTTGACCATTGTTGACCATGGTTGACCAAAGTCAACTATAGGTCAAACCTTGACCTAATTGACCTAGAATGGACTTAGATGGACTCTAAATGACTTGGTGACTAAGGTTTGACTAAACCCTAGACTGTAAACTAGTTGGTTAGGGTTTTGACCTATATAAGGGTATTATTGTAACTTGAGTTATATGGGTAGTCCCATGTAGATGAAGATATGTATGGGGTTAAGTGAGATAATAGGAGTTGAGTCTTGATTTGAGTTAGAGTATGGATTTGCTTGATTATAGGGTTAAGTTTGGTTTGTACTATATGTATTTGTGAGTGATATACCTTGTATAGGAAGTTGGTTATACCTTAGCCTAGTATTGTAGTATCTTAGGTATTCTAAGACAGGTTAGCCTATGTTTGGTTTTGAGTTAGCCTTATAGGGTTTGACTGGATGTTGACCATTAGTCAAGATTAACCTAATTATCTTATTGACTAGTCTATGATTAACCAATACCTTAGTTGGTCTAAGTTTGACCTAGACTTGACCCAGATTGATCATGTTGACTAGTATTTGACTAGTTTGATTAGAGTGTTGACCAGGAGTTGACTTTAACCTAGATTTGACTAATCTTGACTTGTTTGACCTTGTTTGACCTTGTATGACTTAGTTTGATTTCCTGTGACCTAATATGATTTGATTTGACTTAGTTTGACTGTAGAGTTGACCAAGTTTGACTTTGACCTAGATTGGCTTAGAATTCATATAGATTGCATTGTAGATTCTATTTACTTCATTTTAGACATGTCGTAACTGTATTGCTCTATTTTAGGACATTGTGACCCTGGTACAGACATCTGATATTACACTACTCTTTCCAGAGTATCAGGCGAGTACATTCTCTGATAGTTCTCTCATTTATTTGTCGATTACTGTATTTCAGTTCTAGTTAGTTCTATGTGATTCTCTGTATCAACACGTATGGATATTTCTGGATTCATGTATCGACACATACCTTACTTGCTGGCCTCTATTACTGGAGTCATTTGTATCATTCCGGAATCATTTCTGGAATCATCACGTATTGGCCAGACTCATCTCGATTCTTTTTGTCGATTTTGGATTCACTTGCTGGGCGGGGAAATATTGAGTAAGACATGTAGACATACCCCAAATCCGGAATCTCCTACTGGAATCTACCGGAAGCATAGCCATCTCTTGCCCGATCAGTGAGAGATGTGCCTGATACCTACAGCCGTTTGCATGTCGACCTCGGTATTTTAAAACACACTGTTAGATCATAGTTGGACTCACCTGGTTTCTTTGATCACTGTTGGACTCATCTTGTACTGGAAATTATCTGGTATCAGATTATATGGACTGGACTCACACTGGGATTATATTAGACTTATGTCGTACTGTCTGGACTCACACATGATATTCTAGTTCAGTTAGCTCTTATTACAGTCTTCATTGCCATGATTCTTCTCTTGTTTTAGTTACCTTTCTTTTCTTGTATCTTACTGCCTCTCTATGCCATCATTACCTGTATAGAACTGCCATGCTCATCAATAAAACTGTCTATAAACTGCTTTATAGTTCTTTGCCATTTACTTGGGTTTATCTTGATGAGTTGTACTCGTTCCCGTCCTGATTGGACCTGTTGAAAATATTACAGATGATAATCCTGTGGACACCTGCCCTACTTCCCATGGACCTGGCGAGGGATTAGCTACCTTTGGTTCTGACTCTCAGGAGTGATTCAGGAGATTAGCTAGTAGACTACTTTAGCTTTCATGTTTTGGCTTGTTGTATTAAAGTTAAGATATTGAGTCTGTATTAAGTTGGTTTGAGATATTGGTGTATTATTTTAGTAGTTAGTTGTTGTTGTCTTTAATTCCTTAGGTATAACTTCTGTGTTATCTTTTCGCGCTTAGATTGTGTTTGAGTAGATCATACCCTTTACTTGCCCTCCATTCGGAGCTGATATTTGGACAAGTACTTTTTATATTCACTGCATGAGATTAGTTAGCAACCTAGAACAGCTTACTACCGCCGACACTGCGGCGTAGGCTGGACGTAACCACTTCTCGTGCCCCTATACAGGGTGCGGGTCGTGACACATTTTTAGTGGTGGCCCATGCAGGTCTGTCGACTAAATTGTTTGGTTACGTTATTGTACCAAGCATGCCTGCAATTAGGAACTTAAGGTAATTAGACAACATTAGGAATGACGCTTAGAACACCTAGAGGAATACTATGATTGCAACATAGGAAATACATCACATGCTTGCTATTATAATTTGATTTTCTTGTCTATGATTGTTCTGCTTTAAGAGTCCTTATAAGTCTTTTTATTGTAATTAGATGGTGCTTACTCGTTCATCCCAGCATGTCACACCTGAGAATGACACACTCCCCATCCAGTCAGCTGACCAGTTGACTGATACACCTCCACCTCCACCTACCACATTCCCCCACTCCACAGATCCACAGACCCAGATGCCTCCACCACCTCCCACATCCCAGGCCCAGCAGGACCCAATACTTCCACCACCCCCTATCACTATACCTACCCAGGCTTCCGTCACACTCGACGGGAACCAACTGCTCATTCTGATCCAGGGGTTCCTAGCAACCCATCAGGAGCAGACCACCCTACTCCGCCAGAGCATGGAGCATTCTGAGGGACGTACCGTGGTCCCACCACCTGTAGAGCCACGGCAGAGAGCAGGGACGATCAAGGACTTCATGGGTCTGAATCCCAAGGAGTTCTTAGGGACTGAGGGCATAGTAGTAGCAGATGACTGGTTAGACTCGGTAGAGAGGAAGCTCATTGGAGTTAGGATGCCAGATGACCTCCAGGTCGAGGCAGCGGGATTTTTGCTGATAGACTTGGCAGGAGTTTGGTTCCGGAATGAGCCGTTGTTTGCGAGAGGGAGAGCCACTTGGGATCAGTTCAAGACCCAGTTCAAGAAGAAATTCTTCTCGACCACCGCTAGGGTAGCCATGGGGCTACGATTCCAGAACATCCAGCAGGGGACCCGTTCTGTCGATGAGTATGCAGCAGAGTTTAGTCGCCTGAGCCATTTCGCTCCTAGCCTAGTTGCTGACCCTGAAGAGATGACGCGTAGGTTTTGCCGTGGTCTAGTTCCAGACATTGGCATTCTTATAGTGGCGAACGGTATGACTGACTACTACCAGAGCTTAGAGTTAGCCCGGAGTATCGAGGACCGTCTTCTGTCTTGCAAGAGGCCGGCTTCTGTACACATTGAGGGACCCTCCAAGCGTCAGGCTTTCCAGCAGAAAGTGCCGACGCTACACCAGCAGACATATCATCCACCCATACCACATCATTCGACCCCGCCAGTTAGAGCCCCGGAACCCCGGCAGCAGAGGCTATTTCAGCAGATGCAGCATCAGTATAGAGGTCAGGACCCGAAGACGATCAGTTGTTCATACTGCAGGAAGCAGGGACACATCAGGGAGCAGTGTAGGAAGAGGCTGAAGGTTTGCTATACCTGTGGGTCCGATACTCACCAGAAGATGGATTGTCCTATTGCACCTCCTTATATGGGGGCTAGGCCACCTGTAGCTCAGCACCAGAGGGGTGGAGCTTTTGCGATGACGGTCGAGGAGACCAACGCTGCAGGTGACGGGTTAGCAGGTTTGTCTTTTCTGTCCTTCCTTTTCCATCTTGTTGTATGATTCCATTAGTACCTGTCAGGATATGCTTGTGATGTGCAAGATAGTATAGTTACCCTGTTCGAGACTGTGGAATCACGACCAGTAGGACTATGATTGCATGTTATCTTCTGACTCTGATTGACTGGGGGTTTGACCTAGGAGGAGTACGACTATCTTAATTTCGAGGACGAAATTTTTCTAAGGAGGATAGACTTGTAAGACCCAGTTTTCTGAAATTGGGATTTTTTGAAAATTTATTATTTTTATTATTTAATAATGGTGTTTTAGTCATAATATGATTTTTGGTGATTTTAGTTAATTTAAAACTATTTTCTAAGTCATGACTTATGACTTTGTGATTTGACTGGTATAACCCTAGTGTAAACCCTAGAGATTTCATAACCTAGAAACTAACCATGATCATGTGAGCCTAGCCATAGGTTTAGAACATCAAATTAGGGCTTTTTAGCCTAAAGGGTATTTTGGTAATTTTCTAGGATTTATTAGAAATTATTTGGATTTATGTGTTTTTATTATTATTTAATTAGTGGATTAGTGTCATGTTAGCCCTAACCTAGTTTAGCCTAATCTAGAGGTTAGCCACTAACCTAGAAGACTAAGTGGAAGATATTGCTTTATGTCATAAATATCTAAGGTTAGATAAATATCTAGATACTATGTATACCTAGATATTTAGGTAGACCTAAAGAAAGATCTATTGGTCTTTACCTTAGAAGCTAAGTTACTTCACCTAGAAGGAACCCTAAATATCTACCCTACCCCCCCATGGCAGCCACACCCTACCCCCTTCCATATAAACACACCCCCCCTCTTTATTCATGCTATTTTCCATTACACTAAAAACCTAGTTTCCCTACCACTTCAACCCTTCACCACTTAACCAATTTAACTCCAAATTGAGCCTAGTTTCTTGCATTAGACTCCCCTACACTAGAGGATACCAATTGTGGCTTGCTAGCAAGGATTCGTGAAGCTTTGGACATTGGGAGTCGAAGAAGGATCTCATTCAAATAGGCCTATATTTGAGGATTTTGCACTCATAGGTAACATGCCCTAAAACCTATTAATATTGTGTTTTCTCTTCATAGTTGCATGCATCTAGGTACTAGGGAACTGTGGGTCAAGTTTGGTAGGATTTAGACTTGGTTTGGTGTCCGTATCGGACACGTATCAATGGTTTTATATAGGTGTTTGGTGAAATGCCACATAGGACTTTTTATTCAAAATTTTCCAAACAAAATATATTTTTGGGTAGCCCTAGATGTGTAGGACACGATTCCCTAGGACTGAGCATGAATTGGACACTGTTCGTGTCCAAAACAGGACACGAACCCACTGATTTTAACACACTATTTTTACTGTGCACACTGTCAACACGCAAGTGTTTGACACTTCGTGTCGTGTCCACACGTGTTGTGGACACGATACAGTGACCTAGACACGTACCCTGACACCTCACCTATCCTAGGACATGACCACGAGGCCCTAGGTGACACACACGTGGCACACGACCCTTCGACACGCGTGCACGAGACTGTGCACGCTGTCCTGCTACCCGACACGAATTTCTTCGTGTCCACGCCACGTGGACACGTGCCACTTGGCACGAGAGTAGGGGCACCCTCTGACAACCCACCCACGAAGTTTCATGTGACCACGTGTCGTATCGGACACGTAGTTAGCTCTGCACTGATTCGTGCACTGTGCTAACACGCACACAGACCCTCACTGATACGCCTCTCTAACTCGGACACGACACGACCCCGACTCGATTCAGGGTGCTGGACACTTAGAGTAACCCTAGGCGAACCTAGACACGTGACCACGAGACACGAGGACACGTGTGCTGTGTCCTACACGCGTGTGCACCTTAGCACGACGCTGTGACACTGCACAGTGTCTGAATTTACCCGATTGGGTATTTTGACACTTGGACACGTTGTGTCGTGTCGTGGTGGACACCTAGGGACACCTACGACACGTGTACACATGGGGACACGGTTACCAACCTTGGGATACGAGTCTTAGCTCGGTTTAGCGTGTGGTTTTGGGTTTACCTGTTTTCAATTACACAGTGCAATATTTCCTGATTTTGGGATTAATTTTCCAGTTTTTCAAATCGAGATTCAAATCGATTTTGAGTATGATTTATACATATACATGTGTATTTTCAGTGTATATATATGTGGTACATATGTATATGTGTGTGTATGTGAGTTTTTAGGGTGTATGGTGGTGTGTGTGTGTAGTTGTATATATATACATATGTATGTATATATGTATCCTGTGTGTGTGTGTGTTGGGGCCAGGTTTGGGTCCAGAATTCCTGGAACCCTCCCCCTCTTTCTCACTGTCTCTCACTCTCTCTCTCATTCAGTCTCTCTCTCTTTCCCTTTGTCTCTATATATATATAGAGTATATATATATATATAAGTTTATACATTTATGTATATACATATATGAGATATATGTATATATATTGTACTAGTTTACTTTAGGTCAATATATATATATATATATATATGTATGTGGTTGTATTATATATGTTATATATATTTGGGTATGGGTATATACATATTGACCCCTATATATAGGTATAATGTATAGACCCTATTATAGGTGTAAACCTATGAACCCTATAGCCTTGACCTAGGAATATTAACCTATGGGCTATGATACTAGCCTATGGCCATTAGGGCTAACCCTAATTGACCAACAGGTCTAGTTGACTAGTTTGACTATAGGTTGACCATTGTTGACCATGGTTGACCAAAGTCAACTATAGGTCAAACCTTGACCTAATTGACCTAGAATGGACTTAGATGGACTCTAAATGACTTGGTGACTAAGGTTTGACTAAACCCTAGACTGTAAACTAGTTGGTTAGGGTTTTGACCTATATAAGGGTATTATTGTAACTTGAGTTATATGGGTAGTCCCATGTAGATGAAGATATGTATGGGGTTAAGTGAGATAATAGGAGTTGAGTCTTGATTTGAGTTAGAGTATGGATTTGCTTGATTATAGGGTTAAGTTTGGTTTGTACTATATGTATTTGTGAGTGATATACCTTGTATAGGAAGTTGGTTATACCTTAGCCTAGTATTGTAGTATCTTAGGTATTCTAAGACAGGTTAGCCTATGTTTGGTTTTGAGTTAGCCTTATAGGGTTTGACTGGATGTTGACCATTAGTCAAGATTAACCTAATTATCTTATTGACTAGTCTATGATTAACCAATACCTTAGTTGGTCTAAGTTTGACCTAGACTTGACCCAGATTGATCATGTTGACTAGTATTTGACTAGTTTGATTAGAGTGTTGACCAAGAGTTGACTTTAACCTAGATTTGACTAATCTTGACTTGTTTGACCTTGTTTGACCTTGTATGACTTAGTTTGATTTCCTGTGACCTAATATGATTTGATTTGACTTAGTTTGACTGTAGAGTTGACCAAGTTTGACTTTGACCTAGATTGGCTTAGAATTCATATAGATTGCATTGTAGATTCTATTTACTTCATTTTAGACATGTCGTAACTGTATTGCTCTATTTTAGGACATTGTGACCCTGGTACAGACATCTGATATTACACTACTCTTTCCAGAGTATCAGGCGAGTACATTCTCTGATAGTTCTCTCATTTATTTGTCGATTACTGTATTTCAGTTCTAGTTAGTTCTATGTGATTCTCTGTATCAACACGTATGGATATTTCTGGATTCATGTATCGACACATACCTTACTTGCTGGCCTCTATTACTGGAGTCATTTGTATCATTCCGGAATCATTTCTGGAATCATCACGTATTGGCCAGACTCATCTCGATTCTTTTTGTCGATTTTGGATTCACTTGCTGGGCGGGGAAATATTGAGTAAGACATGTAGACATACCCCAAATCCGGAATCTCCTACTGGAATCTACCGGAAGCATAGCCATCTCTTGCCCGATCAGTGAGAGATGTGCCTGATACCTACAGCCGTTTGCATGTCGACCTCGGTATTTTAAAACACACTGTTAGATCATAGTTGGACTCACCTGGTTTCTTTGATCACTGTTGGACTCATCTTGTACTGGAAATTATCTGGTATCAGATTATATGGACTGGACTCACACTGGGATTATATTAGACTTATGTCGTACTGTCTGGACTCACACATGATATTCTAGTTCAGTTAGCTCTTATTACAGTCTTCATTGCCATGATTCTTCTCTTGTTTTAGTTACCTTTCTTTTCTTGTATCTTACTGCCTCTCTATGCCATCATTACCTGTATAGAACTGCCATGCTCATCAATAAAACTGTCTATAAACTGCTTTATAGTTCTTTGCCATTTACTTGGGTTTATCTTGATGAGTTGTACTCGTTCCCGTCCTGATTGGACCTGTTGAAAATATTACAGATGATAATCCTGTGGACACCTGCCCTACTTCCCATGGACCTGGCGAGGGATTAGCTACCTTTGGTTCTGACTCTCAGGAGTGATTCAGGAGATTAGCTAGTAGACTACTTTAGCTTTCATGTTTTGGCTTGTTGTATTAAAGTTAAGATATTGAGTCTGTATTAAGTTGGTTTGAGATATTGGTGTATTATTTTAGTAGTTAGTTGTTGTTGTCTTTAATTCCTTAGGTATAACTTCTGTGTTATCTTTTCGCGCTTAGATTGTGTTTGAGTAGATCATACCCTTTACTTGCCCTCCATTCGGAGCTGATATTTGGACAAGTACTTTTTATATTCACTGCATGAGATTAGTTAGCAACCTAGAACAGCTTACTACCGCCGACACTGCGGCGTAGGCTGGACGTAACCACTTCTCGTGCCCCTATACAGGGTGCGGGTCGTGACACCGCTCCCTGGTCAAAACATCGCCATAGGGTATCGACTAAGTGCAACTGCGACCACCTTAGCCTTACCCGGGTGGTACTGTAGATCGATGCCAAAATCCTTCATCAGCTCCAGCCATCTTCTTTGCCTCATGTTCAGCTCCTTCTGAGTGAAAACATACTTCAGACTTTTGTGGTCTGTATATATTTCCACTCTCTTTCCATATAGATGATGCTTCCATAATTTCAATGCAAATATCACCGCTGCAAGCTCCAAATCATGTGTGGGATAGTTCTTCTCATGAGTCCGTAATTGCCTAGATGCATAAGCAATCACTTTTTCATGTTGTTGAAGAACGCAACCCAGTCCTTTACCTGAGGCATCGCGGTAGATTGAGAAACCACCAGTTCCTGCGGGTAGCACAAGGATTGGTGCAGTGGTAAGTCTCTTCTTCAGCTCCTCAAATGATGCCTGACAACCTTCCGTCCAGATGAACTCTTCATTCTTCCGAGTGAGCTTCGTCACCGGCTCAGCAATTCTGGCAAAATCCTTCATGAACTTCCGGTAGTAGCCAGCCAAGCCCAAGAAACTCCTGATTTAAGCAATTTGGCTCGGGATAGACTACTTCTCAACAGCGGCTATCTACTTCGGATCCACTGGAATTCCTTCTCCTGTGATAACATGGCCAAAAAAATCCACCTTATCTAGAAAGAATTCACACTTGGAAAGCTTACCATACAGCTTCTCCTTCCTCAAAGTTTCCAGAACTTTTCTGAGGTGCTCTTCGTGCTCCTCTTCTGTCTTTGAATAGATCAGAATGTCATCGATGAAGACAACGACAATTGATCTAGGTATTCATGGAAAACCTTGTTCATAAGGTTTATGAACACCGTAGGAGCATTCGTCAGTCCAAACGGTATGACCAAGAATTCAAACTGCCCATACTTGGTGTTGAATGCCGTCTTGGGAAAATCTTCCTTCCTGACCCTGATCTGGTGGTAGCCAGATCTAAGATCATTCTTCGAAAACACTTTGGCTCCGCTCAATTGATCAAATAGGTCATCGATCCGGGACAGAGGGTACTTGTTCTTGATGGTGATATTATTCAGCACCCGGTAGTCAATGCACATCCGTACTGTTCCGTCCTTCTTGTGCACTAACAAGACAGACGCTCCCTAGGATGAAGTTCCATCCTGGATAAATCCTAGAGCCTTCATTGATCTGGTCCTTCATCTTCCTGTCCTCCTTCGGGTTGACTCTATGGTGTCCTTTTAAAATATGGGAGAGCCGGGGACTAGGTCAATAGTGAACTCTATGTCTAGATCTGGGGTAATCCGGGAAGACTATCAGGGAAAACATCTGCCACAAAGGTGTAACTAAGAATTTTATTCATGAAGGAGAATTACAGCAAGACTCTCATGATTATTCTAAGGACATCCTGTTACAACTTCCTATAACAATTGATAATGCTATTCAGCAGTCCTAGGTATTAATCCTCATGGCTCTGGCTCTTGTACGAGCAGTCTCCAACTGCTTCATATTCTTCTATGATCCTCGAGTCTGCATCATGCCCTTCTGCAATGGGTGTAGGAGGCAAGGTCTGCTCGATAGGAAGAGAGTCCCTAGGTTGCGGCGTAGCAGGTGTTGCTGGAATAGGTGCTCTGGTATAATGGAGAGATAAGAGGCAGTTCTTTACCCGATGTTCAGCGGATCCACATGCCAAACATTGTCCCAATCTCTTGCGGCAACTAACGGCCTGATGACCTGGCCTCTTGCAGTAGTCAAGCCAATAGCCTCTTACGATAAGACTGTCGGAAAGTAGAGTACTTGATGGGACCCAAATATCTTCTAGATTCAGGGGTATACCTCCTAGGGTGAGGTTCCGCTCCAACTTGGTTGGAGATAGCTAAGGCTACATCATTGACGCTCTTCATGACTTCTCTCGTGATATCTATCTGTTTGTGCTGGACTTCAGCTTGAGCCTTCTGGGATTCAGGATTTCTTGAAGTAGGACAACCATTTGGGAGGTATTCGCTGGCACTGGTGGAGCATCAGGAATGGGTACTTCCTTCAAGGAAGTGCAGCTCAGTTTGAGAAGAGGTAGGATCCGCCGGTGTAGTAAAAACTTCACTGGATACATTATGGGGATGGTCAATCAGCTGCGAGAGAATAAACCCTGGACTTGGTTGAGGAGATGGGATATGATCCGGAGATGACACCTCATCGCCAGCAGGATTGGTCTTGTCTGTAGGATCGTTGAGCACCTCTAGAGGGGGGGTGAATAGAGTGCGTGTGTGCAGCGGAATATAATCACCAATTAAAAAATAAACAATGGCAGATATGTAAGAGACAGTAAATAAAGATAGAGAATTCAAACTCAGTGACACAGCGATGTATACTGGTATCCCTCTGAGAGGACTAATCCAGTCTCGAGTACTCTTGTTCGATGTTAATCCACTATGGCACAAGCTTTAACTGAGAGCTTGCAATCTCTTACAACACCGTGCTTGGTGACAAGCGCACGACCAGCTTCACAACACCGTGCTTGGTGACGAGCGCACGACCAGCTCCACAACAGAAAAGTTGTTGAAACTTGAACGACCTCTTTACAACTCTTGAGTAACCAAAAGACTCTAAATCAACTCAGATAGTACTGGCTTTTGGCTAAGAGATGTGTAGGTGAGATTTGAAAATCTTAGATTGTTTTGAAAACACTTGAGTAGTAGAGAAGAGAAGATGAAGAATGAATTGATTGATTTGAAACGAAAAGTTCTTCTCTATTTATAGGTGTTTTCACCAACCGAACTCGGGCAGAACTCGGGCAGAGTTCGGGTGCAAATATCTCGCAAAGAGACGTTGCTCGCAGATTTGGAGGCAACAGAAGTTTGAATACAAACTGACCGAACTCGGTCAGAGTTCGGACCGAACTCGGGCCGAACTCGGCTTGGAGTTCTGTCAGGAGATATTTGAAATTCTTTTGTAAAAACAGTTTTCAAACATGTTTTTGGTTATTTGTAAAATCATTTGAAAAGACTATTTTCGAAATATGTTTTTGAAATATTTGTAAACGAAAATACGAATGGTAAAAGTAGGCTTTTGAAATGAGGACAATTTTAACCCTAAGCCAGTATTACCAAAATTGATTTTACAAAGTAATTCCTAGACTCAATAAAATATAAAATACAGAATAAAAATGAGAACTGAGTCTTCAGTAGATTTGATGATGTTGACGCTTTGATTGATGTGGTACATCGTCCGTTGAATATGATTTCATGAATCCTGAAATGATTAGCAGCATTTTCTATATTTTGTGTATTGACTAAAGTGTATGTTGATTTATCGAAATCGGATGTGACCATGGAATGGGCCAACAATCTCCCCCATTTTGATAATTGACAAACTTGAGTCTATACCAAAATATATTTATATCAAAATAGAACAAGATATCAAAATACCTGAAAAATTTTGTTTGGATTTTTGTTTTTGGATATCTCGCTTTGGTATAACTCTTTGTCTCCCCCTTTGTCAAGTAGTAAAATGAGTAGGCTCCCCCGTAAATCGTGAAGCCAATAATAGAAAAGACAAGACAAAGTGAAGCAAAAAGAAATAATCACAGCATAGACATATATGGAAACAACTGGAATAAAATGAACTATCTCATAATAAACTAAAATATCATAGAAGTTTCCACTAGAAATCAAAAAGTACAACTGATAATGTCTAACTAAACAGTTTAGACATGAAATGAAATAAAACTACTATATCAACTGCATCAACTAATCAAATCAATATCCACTATCCCATGGCTAAATCCACGTCACATCGTGGGGTCGTCCGCACCTGGAGGATCATGAGGGAAGTATGCTGTGGTCGGGTCGAAATACTGAAAAGTAACCTCATCAGTAAATCGAGGACCAGGGAAAGACGGGTGAGGAAGGATGGTGACCGGATGGACTGGATCCTGAGCCAGGCTATAGTGAAGGTTAGCAATACTATTTCTCAGCACCTGGGCCTGAGAAATGTGCCTGAACTCTGAGTCCTGATGACGTTGCGTAGAGACCGCAACAAAGTCATCGAAGCGCTGGTAGAAAGTCTGATCGAATCCTGGGGCAGGGGTCGGAGCAGGAGGAGCATCAGCTGCAGGGGCCTCAGCATCAGCAGCTGGAGCAGGAGCAGCTCCAGGAGGTGCAGGAAATCGACGAGAACGAGTCAGCTCAACAGGTGGAGAGGAGATGGCACATGTCTCAAGATCAATCTCAAAACGTCAAAATATCGAAGCAAGGTGCATCGGATAAACTAGATTCCTGCCTGCATTTTTGCAGTTAAGCATCCAGTTCATCATAGTTTTGGAAACGGAGAAAGGAATGCCAAAGTGGATGTGATATAGGGCAGAAAGTTCCAAAAAGGTAACTTCACCAGTAGATCCTTTCTTCGAAAGAAGAGCAGAAAATACCATACGATGAAGCTCATAAAATGTTTGGTTCAGATGTTTGGAAAAGATTCTCCGGGAAGGAGGGTTAGGGTGACAAATTAATTCCCTAAAGGAAGCCAAAGTGACATCGGCAGGGAACTGAATGTGGTAGATGTCAACTAATGCATCACCAAGATCAGGAACATGAAAGTATTCGCTGATATCAGTGGCGCTAAATTCTAACTCTTGCCCAGCAATGCAAGAATAGAAATTACCGTTAAGTTTTACCTGCAGATTACAGTAAAACATACGAACGGCGTTGTCATAAATGCTCTCTTGGACCTCGAAGAAATCACGGTATCCAAGTTGGTCAAAGATTGGAGCATATTCAAAGAAAGTAGTAAAATTAACGAAAGCTCCAGAGCAAATACGACGACTAGAGAAAGAATCAAACCAGAGATCCGAGAAGTCTTTGTGGGGAAACAAAGTAGCATCGTACTCTTCGGGATCTCTAGGTCTAGCTGGACTAAAGAGACTAGCAGGGGTATAGTCAGAGGAAGAGGAAGCACCTTGGGAAGAGTTTCCTCTTTGACGCTTGGGGGCCATGAGGAGATGGATAGAAAATACCTTCAAAGAAAAAGGAAGAAGAAGGAAGATGACCGCCCACTTGAACTCGTCAAACCCTTGCTAATATGGAGGAGGAGAGGCTTCTAGTAGAAGAGGAAGGCTTTCCACGTTTTGGTGTGAAGAAAAAGTGGAAGGAAAGCTGGATTAAATAGCCTCTAGGGACGGCTGTTCGGTTCTGGGAGTTACCACAGTGCCGACCGAACTCGGTCCGAATTCGGTCCGAACTCGGTCAGAGTTCGGGCCGAGTTCGGCCACTTGCATTCCCGAGACAGTCAAAGCAGTCAGGTAAATAAAAGTTGTAATTAATAACGTTTGACTGGTTTATTAAATAACTGCTGTTATTTTTGGGTTAACTATAGGGGTTGTCCCAGCTAACGGAGGTTCACCGGGGAACTCTTAAATACCGCTTCGCTTCGACCGTAGCCGTGGTGACAGACATACCCTTTGTAAGTTTGTCCCCAAAAATAATTTTCGTTAAATAATAAATTATCAAATCATAACTACAGTTTTAATTACCATATGCATTATGAGTCCGAGAATTCAAGAATGCCGAGCTCACGCCTCAAGATGTTAAAACGGTCTTCAGCTAATGGTTTAGTGAATATATCTGCTAGTTGATGATCAGTATCAATAAATTCTAAGCAAATATCCCCGTGTTGTTGATGATCACGAAGAAAATGATGTCTAACTTCTATGTGTTTTGTGCGTGAATGACAAACAGGGTTCTTAGTCAGATTAATTGCACTAGTGTTATCACAATAAATAGAAACATTTGTATAGTGCAGGTTGTAGTCCTCTAAGGTTTGCTTCATCCACAAAATCTGAGCACAATAACGTCCTGCGACGATATACTCAGCCTCAGTTGTTGATAATGCTACTGAATTTGGTTTCTTGCTAAACCAAGAGACTAAGGCCTTTTCTAAGAAATAACATGTGCCACTGGTACTTTTACGGTCCACTTTGCATCCTGCAAAATCTGCATCCGAGTAACCTATAAGGTCAAAGGATTTGGTTTTGGGATACCATAAGCCAACTGTAGAAGTTCCTTTAAGGTATCGGAAGATACGCTTAACAGTACTAAGATGTGATTCCTTAGGGTTTGCCTGATAACGTGCACATATACAAACGCTAAACATAATATCAGGGCGACTAGCAGTTAAATATAATAAACTACCAATCATACCTCGATACTTACGCTGATCGACAGGTTTGCCACTTTCATCAGCATCAAGCTTTGTAGATGTATCCATAGGAGTCCCGATTGGCTTTATATTCTCGAAGTCGTACTTTTTCAGTATGTCCTTCGTGTACTTGGCTTGGTTGATGAATGTTCCGTTCGAGTGTTGTTTGATTTGCAGTCCTAGGAAGAAGTTTAGCTCTCCCATCATACTCATCTCAAACTCACTCTGCATACACTTGGCAAAATCTTGACAGAGTTGTTCATTAGTAGAACCAAATATAATATCATCTACATAGATTTGTACTAGAAGAATGTCATCATTCATGGATTTTATAAATAAAGTAGTATCAATCTTGCCCTTTGAAAATCCATTATCAAGTAAGAAGGCGCTTAGGCGTTCATACCAAGCACGAGGTGCTTGTTTGAGTCCATAAAGTACTTTCTTAAGCTTGAAGACGTGATCAGGTTTTTGAAAATCTTCAAAACCAGGGGGTTGTTTCACAAAAACCTCTTCTTTCAAAAATCCATTTAAGAATGCGCTTTTCACGTCCATTTGAAAAAGTTTGAAATCGTTAAAACATGCAAATGCGCAAAATATGCGGATGGCTTCTAGTCTAGCAACAGGAGCATAGGTCTCATCATAATCAATTCCTTCTTCTTGATTATAACCTTGTGCAACTAGACGTGCTTTATTGCGTAGAACTTGTCCATCTTCACTGAGTTTATTTCGGAACACCCATTTGGTACCAATTATCGATTGACCAATAGGTTTAGGAACGAGTTCCCAAACTTGGTTTCTCTCAAATTGATTAAGTTCCTCTTGCATGGCAGAAATCCAAAATTCATCAGAAAAAGCTTCATCAACATTTTTAGGTTCTATTTGTGAAATAAAAGCGACATTTGCTGCTATATCAGAATCTTTAAAAGATGAACGTGTACTTACACCTTTGGATACATCACCTATAATGAGAGTTTCTGGATGATCTGGCTTGAATCTCAATGATTCAAATCTTTGGGCCATACCTTTTACAAGGCTCTTCTCAGTTCCTACATCTTCGGAACTTTTATCAGTTCTTGTCTCTTGGGTAGGATCTTTCTCAGAACTCTTCTTAGTCTTTTTAGGTGCATCTTCATCATCACTGTCGCTAGATCTGTGACTATTCAACTCATCAAAGGTAACATTAATACTTTCTTCAACAATCATAGATCTTTTATTAAAAATTCTATATCCCTTACTCTTAGCAGCATATCCGAGAAATATCCCGTCATCTGCTTTGGAGTCGAACTTTCCCAAGTTATCCTTGGTGTTCAGGATGAAACAGCGACAACCAAAAACTTTAAAATAAGAAATGTTTGGAATTCTTCCAAACCAAAGCTCATATGGTATTTTCTTCGAGATTGGTCGAATTAACACCCTATTTAAAATATGACAGGCTGTACTAACAGCTTCTGCCCAAAAATATTTAGGAAGATTATGCTGATTAAGCATGACTCTAGCCATTTCGCTTAGAGTACGGTTCTTCCGCTCCACAACACCATTCTATTGGGGAGTTCTAGGACAAGAAAATTCGTGGTAATATCTACTATCATCACAAAACTTTTTGAAATCAGAATTTTCGAATTCGCCACCATGATCACTTCGGATACGAGTAATCATGAAGCCTTTTTCGTTCTGTACCTTTTTACAAAATATCTGAAATTTAAAAATAGCATCACTTTTGTTTGATAAAAATTAAACCCAAGTAAATCGAGAGAAATCATCAACGATAACAAAAGCATAGAGTTTACCGCCAAGACTAGCGACTCTACTAGGACCAAATAAATACATATAAATCAACTGCAAAGGTCTCGAAGTACTTACAGCGTTGATGGATTTAAACGTAGACCTATGTGCTTTGTTCTTTTCACAGTCAGCACATACCATATCTCTCTTGAATGGAATCTCAGGGAGTCCTTTTACCAACTTCTTTGTATTCAGATGTGAGATAGTATCCATGTTTGCATGTCCTAGTCTCATGTGCCATAGCCAGCTTTCATCTTGATTGGCTACTAGGCACCTTCCTGCATTATTAGTATTCTCCAAAAAGAAAACATAAATGTTGTCTTCTCTAATCCCTTTATATACGGGATCACCAGATGACATATCATATATGGTACATTTATCTTTCACAAAATTGCCATAACCATTATATGCCAAATGGCTTATGCTCAATAGGTTATGTTTCAATTCAGTTACTAGACAAACATCCTTTATTATTGGATAAGGAGAAATACCTACAGTACCATTACCTATAATATCACCTCTCAAGTTATTTTCGAAGGAGACGTATCCTTCTTTCTTCATCGATAGCGTAGCGAATAAGGATGCATCACCAGTCATGTGTCGCGAACATCCGCTATCGAGGATCCATTTGCTTCTAGCATGAGAGGGTTGAGGGTCCACCTACAAAACAAGTAGATGAATCCTTTGGTACCCATTTTCTGAAGGGTCCATACTGATTAATTTTAGGTCTCCAGACTAAAGTGTGATTTTCAACACGCTTTCTTGCTAAACAGTACTGTGATATGTGTCCGTGCGTACCACAATAAGTGCAAGTCAGTTTAGAACCAGATGTAGTTGAAACTGTGTTTACATGCTTGTTTGGTTTCTTGGAGAACCTATAAGTGAAAGCATGATGATACTCGTGTTTCTTCTGTGCTTTCTTGTTTTTAGTCCTCTTAGGTGTATGCTTTGCATTAGGACTAAAATTAGGCTGTGTCACAGGCATTTCCTGTTTGTCTAATTTGATTTCTAACTTTTTAGAAATCGTAATAGACTCTTCATATTTAGCAGTCATAACTGAGAGTCTCTGTTCTGTTACTAAGTGCATCTTCTTCTCTGTGTCATACAGCTTTTGTATCTTACCATAATCTCTTTCTTTCTTTTGAATAGTGAGGATAGCCTCATGATAGTCTACCTTGAGTTTGGCTATCTCTTCCGTGTTACCGGTAGTAGACGTCTCTTTAATATCTTGAATAAGATTGGACAGTCTAGCTAACTCGGTTGTATATGCCTTAATCTCTTTTCGAGATTGCTTATACTTGTCAAGCACATTTTTGTGTTCTTCAAGTAAATTGCTAAAGGCATTTTCTAACTCATCGAAAGTAAATTCATCATATAGAGGGTTTGAAGATACCTTATCAAATGCCATAAGGCAGACATTTGCATTATCGCAGGGTCTATCCTCTTCTTCAGAATCACTGGCATCACTTTCATGCCAGATATTTGTGTTGGCATACTTTTGACCAGTTGTAGCTTTTCTGCTTGATCTTGATCTGTCATATGGACTGCTCTTCTTGGTGGTTGGACAGTCCTTCTTCATGTGCCCTGACTTCTTACATCCAAAGCATATGGTTTCATCTTCATTACTTTCTTGGACATC
Organism: Iris pallida; assembly: GCA_029216955.1. NCBI lineage: Eukaryota > Viridiplantae > Streptophyta > Magnoliopsida > Asparagales > Iridaceae > Iris > Iris pallida. The sequence continues at coordinate 4,919,363 of JANAVB010022200.1, forward strand.
TTTCTTCTTTCTGCTTGTAAACTTTAGGTACTTCCTGAAGTTCTTCACAAGTAGGGCTTGTTCATCACCACTTGATGATTCTTCATCGGAATCGTTGTATATAGGTTTTCTTGCTTGAGCTTTGAAGGCAATTGTTTTCTCCTTTGGTGTTGCTTCTTCAAAATCTTGCAAGTCGAGTTCATGGGTCATGAGCTTGCCCATCAAAGTTTCCAACGACATTGTGGTGAGGTCGTTTCCTTCAATAATTGCTGTGGCTTTTGGATTCCAGTTCTTTGTTAGAGCCCGCAGCACTTTTCTAATCTTTTCGTGATTGCTGTAATCCTTACCAAGAGATTGCAAAGGATTAGTTATATCAAGGAAACGAGTAAACATCTGTGTAATTGACTCACCGGGTTTCATCTTAAAAGATTCATATTCCTGAGTCAGTCTACTAATTTTGGATTCTTTCACTTGGGAAGTCCCTTCATGGGTTACCTCAAGGAGTTTCCAAATTTCATGAGATGTCTTGCAGGTTGAAACTCTGTTGAACTCGGTTTTGTCAATTGCACAGAATAGTGCATTGATGGCTCGAGCATCAAGACTAGCCTTTGTTTTTCAGCATCGGTGTACTTGTCATACGGCTTTTCCATAAGAATACCTTCAACCACTGTGGGTGGTGGTTTCTTATACCCATCAATGACTATTGACCAAAGATCAAAATCTAGAGATTTTAGAAAGAAAGTCATTCGTATTTTCCAGTATGTGTAATTTGTTCCATCAAATAGGGAGGTCTATTTGTGGATTGCCCTTCACCGTTGAATATAGATTTTACGGCTGCCATATATATACTCTCTAGGGTATGTTATATAAGAATATAACCTGCTCTGATACCAATTGTAGGATCGTTGAGCACCTCTAGAGGGGGGGTAAATAGAGTGCGTGTGTGCAGCGGAATATAATCACCAATTAAAAAATAAATAATGGCAGATATGTAAGAGACAGTAAATAAAGATAGAGAATTCAAACTCAGTGACACAGCGATGTATACTGGTGTCCCTCTGAGAGGACTAATCCAGTCTCGAGTACTCTTGCTCGATGTTAATCCACTATGGCACAAGCTTTAACTGAGAGCTTGCAATCTCTTACAATACCGTGCTTGGTGACAAGCGCACGACCAGTTTCACAACACCGTGCTTGGTGACGAGCGCACGACCAGCTCCACAACAGAAAAGTTATTGAAACTTGAACGACCTCTTTACAACTCTTGAGTAACCAAAAGACTCTAAATCAACTCAGATAGTACTGGCTTTTGGCTAAGAGATGTGTAGGTGAGATTTGAAAATCTTAGATTGTTTTAAAAACACTTGAGTAGTAGAGAAGAGAAGATGAAGAATGAATTGATTGATTTGAAACAAAAAGTTCTTCTCTATTTATAGGTGTTTTCACCAACCGAACTCGGGCAGAACTCGGGCAGAGTTCGGGTGCAAATATCTCGCAAAGAGACGTTGCTCGCAGATTTGGAGGCAACAGAAGTTTGAATACAAACTGACCGAACTCGGTCAGAGTTCGGAACGAACTCGGGCCGAACTCGGTCAGAGTTCGGACCGAACTCGGGCCGAACTCGGCTTGGAGTTCTGTCAGGAGATATTTGAAATTCTTTTGTAAAAACAGTTTTCAAACATGTTTTTGGTTATTTGTAAAATCATTTGAAAAGACTATTTTTGAAATATGTTTTTGAAATATTTGTAAACGAAAATACGAATGGTAAAAGTAGGCTTTTGAAATGAGAACAGTTTTAACCCTAAGCCAGTATTACCAAAATTAATTTTACAAAGTAATTCCTAGACTCAATAAAATATAAAATACAGAATAAAAATGAGAACTGAGTCTTCAGTAGATTTGATGATGTTGACGCTTTGATTGATGTGGTACATCGTCCGTTGAATATGATTTCATGAATCCTGAAATGATTAGCAGCATTTTCTATATTTTGTGTATTGACTAAAGTGTATGTTGATTTATCGAAATCGGGTGTGACCATGGAATGGGCCAACATTGTCAATGGCCATACTCTGGAAGGTTTAGGATACATACATAAGCAAGGTAGCCTACCAGTCTATAATCAGACAAAAATATTTATTTATATATAATTCGGACCTATGTTGTGACAAATCAATGTTCTAGTGTTCTAATTGTTTCTTGGTATGTTTTCCTAAGTTGTTGTTGGACCTGCATGGGCCACCACTAAAAACATGTCACGACCCGATCCCAACTAATTGGGTCAAACTGGATCATGCCCAGCCTGCACCGTTGTTGAGACGGCGGCAGTAAGCTGTTCCATTAGCAGGTAACCATAACAACAACATCTATGTTTGTCACAACTCAAATTCGGAAAATAAAACTTTATTAAACTTTGAAATCAAATACAACTGGAATTTTAAATGAACTGAAATAAACAACTGAATTCAAATAAATAGAGTTTTTATAAACAATAAAGCTGGAAAAAGAAAAAGCTATCTAATCAGTCGGCTCATCGGCCTCAGTCCCAATGTCCTCTAATGGGGACTCTGGCAGCACTACAGGGTACAGAACAGGGTCGTAGTAAATGCTGTATAACAGCTCAGCATCCTCAATGTCCCCTAAAAATGTATCTCCAGTCAGGAGGGAGCAAAGTACAATTTATGCTGATTTAAACAGTTAAAATAAATAATAGAATCATGCACTTTTAAACAGTTTAGAAATGAACGGTTTTCTAGCAGTAAAACAGTGTGATTTGAATAGGCAATGAATATGACCGGCTTGGGATGTACAGTTGTATCCTATTGATACGATTCGGCTTATCCCCGTGTGTATGAGGGATAAGCTAATACTGGCCTAAGTTACAGTTGGATGTGGTCATAAATATTACTCTATTCCCCCAGTCCCCAATCAGTTACAGTAGTTGCAGTCAGTACTCTCAGGGAGAGTTTCGTGTTTGCATCGTGGTTTAAACTTGCAATAAAATGATTATTAAAATAACTGTAAAACTAACACAAACTATACTTGCCTCAAAATAGACTGGACTGGAGAGGATGAAGACTTCGAGATGGGAATTTAGGATCGTCCTCGAATTCCTACATTTGAGAAATTGACTCAGAAACCAGGGTTACCAATCTAGCTACGCTAGTTGAAATCTCTAATTGTGTCCTAATCCATTTTAATTCTTTATTAATAGACACGAACAAAACACGATTATTGGTGCGTTGAATTTATAACGAGGAAAAGATCGTTTTAACTTTGTATTTTGGAAAACTCGTCGTCACCAAGTTAATTGATTAAAACTTTATATTTTAGTAACTATAAATATAAAACTAAATTTCTTATTTTAGTGAGAAATACATGGTCGTTGTTTAAATATTAAAACTTGTAGATTTTATGTGAGAAAACTTTATTATTTTTTATATGAAAATAACTTTTATCCGATTTATTCGTATGCTACAAAAACTCGCAAAATCAGCAAATAACCAGAAATCCTACACTACCAATTCACAGTTACAGAACCAACAACCAGCTGGGCTTATGCCCATTATAATTTATTTACATAAATTGAAATAAGACAGAAACGGTCGTTAGGTCTAAACTTCCTATAATTAACTATGAATAAATAAATAATAAAAATAAAATAAATAATAACTAGTCTCAGATATGGTCCAATCGTCAACTAGGCTAATGCCTCAACGTCCGGGCGAAGCCGATTTCGTTTGCACTTAGCCGGGGCCGATTGACCGATACGGTCGTCGCCCAAAATCCAAATATTTAATATATATATTTCTGAAATCTATTTTAAAATCATTTTTTAAAATATAATTAAATTTACGAAAAAATCCGGCAGCATCTCCTCTGTTTTTGGTCAACCCAAAAACTGGGAAATATGCCAATAATTTTTTCTGCAAATCCCAAACCAGGGAATCCCAAAATATATATATAAAATAATCCACAAACATTCCACAGATTATTTCGGAATGACCCGAACCAAGTTCGGAAGTCCGAATCCAACCAAAACATTCACAGCACGCTACCGGAAAAATCCGAAAACCCAAAATACATCGAAATCCATTTTCCGAAAAGTTTCGGAAAAACAAAACAACCAACAGAACTATTCCAAAACTACGACGTCGCTAAAAACCAAATTCCCAGGAGGGAATCGGGGACCAATCTCATCACGGACTAAAGAAAATGGAACGGGACAGGGGGTTATACCTTGGGTTGCTCGGCTAGAGCTCTCAGATGCAAAATTAATAGAAAAGAAATGACGAGAACAGCAAGTCGGGAACAGCCGAAGCGCTGGACAGCGCTGGACAAGGCCGCGAAAGCGCGGGGAGGCACTGCGGAAATGACGAAGGGGCACTGGAAAACGCGCCGGGGAGGTGCCGCACAGGGGCTGCGCTGGAAAATGCGCCGGGGAGGCGCTGCTGGGGGCCGACGAAGAACGCCGAGCGACGTCGGGCGCGGGCGTCGCTGGGGGCTCGGGGACGCGCGGCTGGGGGAGGCCGCGGGGGTCGGCTCCGCTGGAAGGCCGGGCGAGGCGCGCCGGCGGGCTGGATCGGGTCGGGGAGGAGGCCGACGGGGGCACGGCCGGGCGGCACAGGGCTGCCGACGAATGATCGGGCCGGAGAGTCGGGGCGCGCCGGCGGGCTCGAGGGGGTTTGTGAGATGAGATGTGGAAGAGAGAGTAGAGGTGATGGGGTTTAGGTTAGAGTGCTGATAGGGGGTTTGCTCTTCTGGAGTGAGTTGGGGAATGGTGTTCTGTGGGAAAAAGGAGAGAAGGGAGTTATAAGGTGGATGGAGTTGGGGGTTGGAAATGAACGTGGGGTATAGAGGGAAAGTGGGAGAAGGAATAGGAGAATAGTAGAACGTGGGTTTGAACGAGAGTTTGCTGGTCCAATTTGGACCAGCTCAAAAAGGTTTTTATTTTTATTTTTTTATTATTTTTTTATTAAAGACCAATCAGATCCAAGGAATAGGACTGGGTCTGGGTTCGGGAATTGGGTCCGGGCTCGGGTCTGGGTCAACGTCCAAAAGTCCATGTTTTTAAATTTTGAAATTTATTTTAACACTCAATAAATAATACTAATAATTATAATATTAACATAAATATTAATCTACAAAAATTGGATTTCACAAATATCCAAATAGTGTAGTTCCCAGAATCACTCCATAGTATAGTTCCCAGAATCTCCTATGCCATTCACATGTTTACATTGTACTCTGACTCACTAGCCACTGTTAGTTCTCTATTTAAAGTGTATATATTTCCATTACAGTTTTCTCTGTTTACATTCCATACTTCTTTCAGTTTCTTGTATCTTACTCTACTGCATGTTTATATTTTCTAACATGCTATGAACTGTTGAGATATATTGTTCTTGCTTCTGTCCTGACTGGACCTATTGAAAATATTACAGAGGAGGCTGGTGTGGATACCTATTACGGTACTACCTTAGATGAGATGTTGGACCTGGACCAGCAGCAGGTCCCACTAGCTGTGGATGACACACCCTTAGACTAGGATGTTTTCATTTACAGTACTCTTGGATGATTGTATATATTTGATACTGGGGATATATATTTATGTTAGAAACTTAGACTCTCTGTTGTACTTGGGATTTCCTTTCTTTTCAGCAGTTTTATCTATCTATCTATCTTATCATCTGCCTTAGTTATGATTGAGTTTACTTTCTGCTATGTCACCCCCATTCGGGGAGTATAAATTGTTTAGCTTTATATTGTTAGATGTTGTGACCTAGGACAGCGTTCTACCGCCGACACTACGGCGTAGGCTGGACGTACCCACGTCTTGTGCCCTTACTCTAGGGTGCGGGTCGTGACAGCATTCATTGGAGTAGAAGTTGATGGCTCAACATCATCATCAAGAGTGACTGCTGCACTGTTATTCTCATCAAAAGTCACATTGGTAGACTCTTTCATAATTAATGAGCGTTTGTTAAACACTATATATCCCTTGCTCTTGGCAGCATAGCCAAGGAAAATACCATCATCAGCTTTTGCATCAAATTTGCCTAAGTTGTCTTTGGTGTTAAGGATAAAACATCTACAACCAAAAACTCTAAAATAAGAAACATTTGGTGTTCTTCCAAACCAAAGCTCATAGGGTGTTTTCTTTATAATAGGACGAATAAGCACCATATTTAAAATATGGCATGCTGTACTGACAGCTTCAGCCCAAAAGTATTTCGGAAGTGAGAACTTGTTCAACATGACTCTAGCCATATCGCCAAGTATCATATTCTTCCGCTCCACAACACCATTTTGTTGAGGAGTTCTTGGATAAGAAAACTCATGATCAAAACCATTAGAGTCACAAAACTTTTCAAAATCAGTATTTTTGAATTTGCCTCCATGATCACTTCGGATTTGAGTAATCATGTAGCCTTTTTCGTTTTGAACTTTCTTAACAAAAATCTTGAAAACCGAAATAACATCACTTTTATTTGTAAGAAAGAAAACCCATGTAAATCTAGAAAAATCATCAACTATAACAAAAGCGTAGAGTTTTCCACCAAGACTGGCTACTCTACTAGGGCCAAATAAATCCATATGGAGTAATTGCAAGGGTCTAGTAGTGCTTACAGAGTTTATGGAATAAAATAAGGACTTGGTTGCCTTATTCAATTCACATTCGTCACATACAGTGTCCTTTTTGAATATGATATCGGACAAGCCTCTAACTAGCTTCTTAGTCGATAGCCTGGATATAGTATCCATGTTGGCATGACCAAGACGCTGGTGCCACAGTAATCTTTCATCCTTATGAGCATATAGGCATCTACCTGCATTGTTACTATCTCTAGACAGATAAAAAATATAAATATTATCCTCTCTTATCCCTTCAAAAGCAATATCTCCCGTTGACCTATCATAAATAAAGAATTTATCTTGTCCAAAGTTAATGTGATATCCATGGTCAGTAAGATGACTAATGCTGAGCAGGTTATGCTTTAACTCGGTCACTAGGCAGACATCCTTTATTACGGGAGAGGGAGGATGACCAATAATACCATTACCTATAATATACCCTTTTAGGTTGTCGCCGAAGGATACATATCCTTCTCTCTTCATCGATAGTGATGCGAAAAGATTTGCGTCTCCAGTCATATGCCGCGAGCATCCACTATCGAGAATCTACTTACTCTTAGTTGAGGAGGGAAGGTACACCTATATCAAGAGTAGATGTGACCTTTGGTACCCAAGTTCTTGAGGGTCCTGAAAAATTAGTTTTCGAAAACCATGCATATATGTTTTTATCTACTAATCTTCTAACTCTATATTGTGGTAAAATGTGTCCATGTAATCCACAATAAGTACAAATAGCATTCCTATTTATGTTAGGAGCATGATGATGGTATCTATATGTAGAGTGGTGTGGAGTAGCATGGTGATGATATGTAGAGTGGTGTGGAGTAGCATGGTGATTATATGTAGAGTGGTATGGAGTGGCATGGTGATGATGTCTATGTGGAGCATGATGATGACTATAATCATAAGCGGTATGACGGTGATTTTGTTTATGTGCAACATAGTGATGATTGTATCTATGTGTAGCATGGTGATTATGTGTCATATTGGAGTGAAAGTTATTTCTACGTGCATGTGGTTTGTGTGCTTTATAAAAGTGGGTGTACATGAAAGCATGATTGCGTGCTGCAGGTGTATGACGTGTTTGAGTAGTATGAGAAGTGTTGTGCTTTGTGTGTGTCTCATGTAATTGGGTTTGAGGTTGAGCAACCTGTTTTCTCAATCTAATCTCTAATTTCTTAGAGATAGCCTGCAGTTTATTAACCTTAGCATTCAAACCATATATCTTAGTAACAGAAATCTTGTGTCTACTCTTTTCTTCAGCAAGCTCCGTGTTGAGTGTGGTAATTTTTTGTGTTTGTTGTTCAATACATGCTTCGGCATCATGAAGGCTTAGTTTAAGCTTAGACACCTCATTTGTGACTTCCGTGGGTGACGTGTCTCTAAGGTTATCAAGCAATAAAGAAAGTCTTTGAATTTCGACTTCATGACATTTGATCTTTTCCTTGGCATGTTTATATTTACCAATGACCTTTTTGTGATCATCAAGTAAATCGGTGAAAGCATCGCCAAGTTCATCAAAAGTGAAATCATCAAGAGTTTCGTTTGATACCTTGTCGGACGTTGCCATTAGGCACACGTTTGCAGTATCTTGAGGAGAGTCATTTTCTTCCTCGGAGTTACTAGCTTCGCTTTCATGCCAAATGCTTGTGTTGGCATATTTCTTTGAGGAAGCCTTCTTGTATGGTTTCTCATAACGGTTGCTCTTCTTTAAGAAAGGACAGTCTTTTCGGATGTGTCCAGTCTTCTTGCAACCGTAGCATGTTGTCTTTTCTTCATCATCTTCTTGTGGTTCCTTCTTTCTTCGGTTGAAGCGAAGGAATTTCTTGAAGTTGCGGACAAGAAGAGCTTGATCATCACCTTCCGAGTTGTCGTCATCCGTCTCTTCGGGATCAGCCCTTCATCGGTAAACTTTGAGGGCGATCTCCTTAGCCTTAGGAGCAGGCTCTTCGAAGTCTTTGAGGTCAAGCTCATGAGTCATCAGCTTTCCCATCAAAGTCTCCATGGACATAGTTGTGAGATCATTTCCTTCTATGATGGCTGTCACCTTAGGGTTCCAAATCTTTGGTAGTCCTCTAAGTAGCTTGCGAATCTTCTCGTTATTTGTATATTATTTGTCGAGCGAAGATAGGGGATTGATGATGTCGAAGAATCTTGTGAACATTTGCGTGATCATCTCATTTGGCTTCATCTTGAAAGCCTCATATTCTTGAGTGAGACGACTTATCTTCGATTCCTTGACTTGGGTGGTTCCTTTATGCGTCACTTCTAGAAGTCTCCATACTTCGTGAGAGGTGGTGCATGTTGAGACCCTGTTAAACTCATTCATGTCTATAGCACAAAATAAGGCATTAATAGTTATCGCGTCTAGACTTGCATGTTTCTTCTCCTCGTCAGAATATTTGTCATGTGGTTTCTCAACGAGATCACCATTGACAACATCTTGGTGGGCTTTTTGTAACCATCAGTGACGATAGTCCACAGGTCGAAGTCTAGCGACTTGAGATAAAAGCTCATCCTTATTTTCCAATAAGTGTAGTTAGTTCCATCAAATAGGGGAGGCCTATGAGTGGACTGCCCTTCACCGTGATTGGAAATCAAGGATTGTGTGGTTGCCATGGATCAGCTCTAGGATGTTAGTCCTTGTTGAGAGAACCGAGCTCTGATACCAATTGAAGAACAGATGACAACTCTAGAGGGGGGTGAATAAAGTTTATAACAATAATACCCAATAAAAATTAAACTTCTTTCACCAGCTGAAAGTAATCAGAGTAAATGCGGAAATAAATAAGGAGCAAGAAAGCATACGCAAACACAGCCGATTTTTAACCTAGTTTCCCTCGTGGAGGACTAGTCCAGGCCTGAGAACTCTAGCTCAGGATTAAATCTACTATTTATGAAATAGTAGTTACACCCCGTGCCTTTTCTTCAGAAGAGCACGTCAACTTCTTACAAAAATCGCAGTGGAGATGCTTGGAATTTTTCAAGCGACTTCTTGAACTCTTGCACAAACTCCTGACTGAAAAGTACTAAGCACTTGAGGCTTAGGGAGCTTGTGGCTAGTAGATGAAGAAGGGTATGGCTTGTATAGAGCTTTAGAGAGAAGAGAAGAGAAGATTGGATGGATGAAAATGAGAGAATTCATGGCCTATTTATAGGATACCAGGTAAGCAGAATTCGGCCAGAATTCTGGTTGGAATTTTCAAAAAATTGGCCGTTGGACAACTTGCAACCAACCAACCCTAAAAATTAGTATGCTGATTTTTAGGAGGCAGAGTTCGGTCCGAACTCTGTGTGGAGGCAGAGTTCGGCCCGAACTCTGTCTCCAGAGCACAGAACGGGTCATTGGTCCAATTGGCTTATTTGGATATGTGTGGAGCTATTGGATTTTAGGTATGGGTATAGGTTAAGTCTCAGATGCTCAGCACAGCTCAGTTTACATAAGTCTAGACTCAATAAAATTGCAAATTACAGACTCAAAAAGTAACTTGTATTGCAAATTCGAGCTGTCGTCTGACTTGTACTGGATGTAGTCTTCATGTGTCGTATTGAATTATCACAAGTATCATGTAGTTAATTCTATCAATATTTGGTTGACTGTAATTTTATGTCAACAAAACCGCCATCTGCTCTTTAATGGACACATCTCGAGACTCATCAACCATAATAGAAAAGAAATCATCCCCAAGGTTCTCAATCAATGCCTTGGTCGTTTCAGCTGCAACGACACTAACAATATGTTTTTGGATATCATGAGATGTCACTGTTATATTTTTAGGGGCATTCTTCAACATAGCCGTATTAATATCTTCATTGTGGTCAGCAATAAAATTCGATAAGTTCAAGAAAATTCGCTCAATTTGATGACTTATTAGATTCAGCATGCCCACGGAAGGCTAATCCCTGACGTAACAAAATATCTAACACAATCAACTGACGATGTTAAACGAGTTCGATAATCCTTTCGTTTTTGAATTGACTGCTTGAATAAAGAAGCTTTAATATGTTGCTTTTGGTTCATCAAACTTACACACTTGCTCCAAGCAAGTTTGTGTTCACTGTATTTAGCATGAGTGCCTAATCTCTCATTTTTCTTCCAATTAATGAAACCTCCAGTTATGAAAGAATATGTTCCTTTTTTCGAGTCCCCAACATCAACTCTAATAAGATAACAACATAAGAAAAAGGCAGCATCTATTTGAATGCTATACTCTAACCAACCACCAAACTCATCAAACCAATCTGGAATGAATCGACGTTTTACCTTTTCGATCTCTCTTTGTGGAAATTTATGACCACGAGGTTGGCAGGGATCTCTTTGCAAATAGGCTCTTCGAATTTCCTCATGTTGATTAGGATGATATTCTGAAAGTTGTTCTCGAAAAGCCGGATCTGATGGAAGAGTTTTTGAATTAATTTCAATGCGTCTACGTCTAGATGATTGTGGTCTTTCATTGTCATCATTGCAATCCTTACTTTCTTGAGTAAGAGGAGGAGGTGGCTCGAATTTTTTTAGTTTCACAACGAATTTATCAAGTGCCATACATAATCATGAAAATAAAAAGTTCAAAATCAAGTGTCATATACCTAAATCCTAAACGGGCTAAATGCCTATATCTAACGATTAATTTGAAGTTTCAACCCTTGTCAAATGTCAACAAAATACACAAATAATCAATTTATAAAATCTAAAATATCCAAAGAAACCAAGACAAATAACTCAACCCTTGAGTTGATGAGCTTTGATTCGCAAAATTTCCAAATTAGAGAGAGGAGAGGAGGGAGAGAAAGAAAGAGATGAAGTAGAAAGTTAGAAACTAACCTGATCACGGTTGACCACTGACCACGCTCCGCCTTCGGACACTATTGTCTCTGTCGGCATCGTCCTGACGAAACAAAACGGGGAAGAGGACAAGGAAAATATGTGGGAGAAGAAGAAGAGGGACTTGGAGTCTTGGGGGAAGGGCCTGCTGTTGCCCTCTCTTTTTTTCCTTTGGTGTGGTGGGGGCATGCAAGAGAATATGACTCAGTTGATTTTTTTAAAACTCACAGAAACTCGTGGGGCAGTGGATCCAACTCTTTGTACGTGGCTCCGTCCTCAGGGGCGGATCCAGAAACTATAACTGGGGTGGACCTGTAGCCTCCCTTCCCGAAATTTTTAAAAATATTTTTTTTATTTTTTTATTTTATTTAAATGGTGAATTATGTTTTATAAATAATTATTTTGTTAATTATTACGGTAGATGATTTTAGCCATGGTTGAGTTTTGGAGTACAAGGTGACTAGGAATTATGACACGGGTAGTGCAGTGACGTGCTTTGACTTGTGTTTAGCCATGGTAGGGGAAGGTCGAGCCATAGTGATGTCCTAACTAGGAAAACCAGGCCAAGTTACGACGTAACCCTTATCGAAGATTATTTATTTATTAATTATAATAATTAGTTTTAGGGAACCCGGTTGTACCAAACTAGTGCAGATTGGACCCAAACCAAGCCCAAGCCTATGTAGACATACTTTTAGGTATGTATAAATATTTTCTAGCTTTTTGGGTAGACTTGATGATAATTTCTAAATAATTGGTTATTTATACAAAATGGGTACTATTAATATTTAAATATAGTTTTAGAATATTGGTACAATTTTTCCTAGGGCCCGACCTGTCCACCAAGACTCTGTAGATTATCTGTGGATTATTGGTATTATGGAGTTTATTTAGTGGATTTATTAGTATATGTATGTATATATAAATATTAAATACGTGTATAAGTGTTTGTATATATAGATAAAAATATATTATATATGTGTATGTATAGAAGATATGTGTATACGTGTATATAGATAAATATATATATGTGTATGCATATATAGATGAATATATATATATATATATATAGAATATATATAGAGAGAGAATATACATATAGAGAATATATATATATATATATATATATATATATATATATATATATATATATATATATATATATATATATATATATATATATAAATGCATATTTTATATATATATATATATATATATATATATATATATATATATATATATATATATATAGATAGATATATATATATAGATAGATAGATTATATATGAATAATATATATAGATTATATAGGTTATGTAACAGTAGCAAATCCCGAGCCCAGCCCTTGGGCCAGGCTAGCAAAGCCCGGCCAGATCCCTACACAACCGAGCAGGCACCCCCTACATTTTTCCCAGGCCCGGCCCACCATGGGGCAACCTCCCACCAGCGGATAACCCGACCCCCTCTCAGTAATAACTGAGCGAATAAATATATACGCGTCGAATAGGAAAAACCGCACGAAACCCTAAATTTTTTACCCAATCTTGCGCGACACCCCCAGCCCCGACCAGCGCGCACGCCCTTACCACGCGCGCCGCCGGGGGGCGGCCGCCGCCGGCCGGAATGGCCGCATCACGCACGTGCGTGCGAAGGAGCGCAGCAACAGCAGCAGCGACGAGGCCACTTCGTGTGGTGTTTTCTTCGTACACAATCGACGGTTCTTCAAACCGTTTGTTCAGTTATGGACTCAATATATCCCTCTTGATTCCCCCTTTAGGTATATTTAATTATTCAGCGATAGGTTGCCCGAGAAATCGATTAGAAGTCGGCAAAAAACTACCCCGAAACAGGACTCTAGTTCAGCCCAAACCCCCATGTTCGAGGATCGTTCTCGATCAATCCAATCCAATATTAGAAAAACTATTTAAAGAGACTTTTAGACAACATGTAGGGCTTCAAATCCCTTCTTGCAGAATTTGAATTCATCGACTGAGCGTCGAGAAATCGAATCCCAAAGTTTCCCAAAAATCTGTTTTAAAAACATTGAAATTGTTCCACACGACGTGCGTCACGCCAATCCGGACGACGTGGTCGCGAACCGAAAGCATCAAAAGCTGCGTAACGGTTTCGTGGTCGTGTGGGCTTTGACGGAATTCGAATTGGTCGCGTGTGCGCAACGAATTTGATGCGTATCCGTCAAAATTCACCGTATCGTGCACTTTGTAAATTCTTCAATTACTTTGTGCACGTTCGTCAGATCGAGACGAAACTTACGCCAACAGAACCGTATCATTTTTCTGGTCTTGCATGCCAAGTTTGGTCCAAATCTGAGACAGTTGAATCGAATGTCGTTTTGCGGGTCCTACGATCCCACTCAACGGGCAATTTTTTGTACGGCCCGCCGGAATCCAACTCTGGACATACAGTTGGGTTCGTATCGGAAAAATGGATCTGTAGACATATAGTTTGACGACTTTAGAGGCCGTTGACTCTGGCACGCTTTTCGGTGCAAAGCGGGTCCAACGGCGGACATCGTTTTCGTCCGAAATTATCGTTTTGCCCCTGTGTCCAGAATTGGACTTAAGGACAGACAATCCTAGCTAATTTGACCCTTCTGGACATGTTGGTGATATTTGTTTTATCATCCAACAATGTTTGTAGATATTTTCTCTAGGTGTCACCATTAGTTAGTCAATTCCTATTTTCCGTAATTCAGAATTAGTACAACCTCATAGTTTAATACTTAGAGACTAGAGTTGATCCCCCTTTGACCAGATTGACTATATTAACCAAAAGTCAACTATAGGTCAACCATTGGCTTAGTTTGACCCGGATTGAATTAGAACTTGACTAGTTGACTTTAGTTTGACTCTAATTTGACTTTAGTTGACCTAGTGGACTGTTTGTTTAGACTTTGACCTAGAAGGACCTAGAACTATCTAGAATGCACTGTAGATTACTCTTATTTCATGTTAGACTCTTTTGTGACTTGTGATTGCTCTAAATAGGACACTGTGACTCCAGTTGGACATCTACATTTATCAGCGGCTTGGATTACCAGGCGAGTACATTCTCTGATCTTTTCATGCTTCTTTGGATATGTACTCTTGTTATAGACTAGTATACTTGATGCTGACACGACGTTCACACGGATCAGTACCCTCTGGATCTTTTCATGCGATGTTATCCCCTCGGATACATCGAGTATGTCATGTTTCATGTACTTTATCATGTTCATCATGTACTCCATGTATTCACATTTATCCATGTGCACTCATGTGTTATTCATGTACACTCATGACCATATGAGCTCCATGTATACAGTAGTTGTTATCCATGTGCAATAACATAACATGCTTCGATCCTTGTGTATTGGTTGGGGGCAGGGAGAGTGTAGTTGGTTATGTGATCATTATCCCCAGTAGTTATCCATGTGCATTCCATAGTTGTATCCATGTGCAACCCAAGCTGTTTACATAACCAATTCATGCTCTGATTCATGTAGAAGGTTATATTCTTTATTTATCATATTTACATCTCAGTTATATATATCTTCTCTCATGTTGATTTCTCTTTACAGCAATTCATGTATAATTTTCTATAGCTTGCTTTATATGTCAATTCCTGATATAAACTGTTGTGAGAGATATGTGCTCGTTCCTGTCCTGATTGGACCAGTTGATAAAATTTTACAGGTACTTGGAGTTCACAGTTAGCCTAGAGGACACTGGTAGAGCTTGGAGTATTACCTAGAGTTTGTTTATTTTCTTTATTGTCTGTCTTTAGAGTTGTATTTAAAATCTTGTGTTTGTTTAATAGAAACTGTTTTACTATCACTCCTGATTCTCTCTCTTGTGGATTATCTTATCTATTTCATCGTGCTGTTATCTATCTTTAGAGTTATGATTGAGATAGTATCCTTATGTGTTTGTCCTCCGTCTGGAGAGTATAGCATATTGTTTTAGATGTGATTATGACCTAGAACAGCGTTCTACCGCCGACACTGCGGCGTAGGCTGGACGTACCCACGTCTCGTGCCCTAACGCTAGGGTGCGGGTCGTGACACGTTTTTAGTGGTGGCCCATGCAGGTCGAGATTCGCATTTGTGCAATTTCGTAGTAGCGCGATGACTTAGTTGTACTGCTACGAGCCTACTATAGAGTATAAGAAATAAGGTGTTAGAATTAGAGATACTCAATCACACTTTGGATCCTTTGAGAGATTCCAGGGACGACCCTTGAGAATCTCATTACGAATTTCGATTTGAATTTCTTTTCCTCTTGAATTTGATCTTGATTGGTTCATCTCTTTTGAGCGGATCTTCATTATTCCTTCCTTACCATTATTTCTTGTATTCCCATTTTCTTAAACTCTGTCGTACCTGCATACTTTATAACCCTTGAGTCTTCGTATTTTTCATGGAAAAGGTTGAGAAAGTGTCGTAAATCGTGTAGCTCGGAAATGATTGAACTGGTTATCGTGTGATGATTTTGTAGGAATCCAAAAGGTTGGATATTAACATGTGAGAATAATATGTGGTAAAGGTCTAGGATGAAATCAAAGAGATATACTACCAGTCTGGAAACAAACCACACTTAGAGAAAACTTAGTATGAATAATTCGTAAGTGTATTTCAAAAACTGATGAGGATATTCAAGGTCAACTTAGTTTGAGAACTTCAAAATTTTGGTTATTGATTCTCGGACAGTTTTACCCTAAGGCTTTAAAGAAGGTTAGTAATAGAAAAGAGAATTAAATTGTATTCAATAAAGATATGAATTGAATAAGATATTGCAAGGAAATGACTAGGGATAGAGAGGACACAAGGCTATAAAAATTTGGACGTTGTTGTGATTTTAAAAAAAAAAATTGGAGAATAATATTCATGGGTGTATGTCGAAGAAAATATGAAGGTTGATTTTACGACAAAAAATAAATTTGTAAGGCCTAGAGGTTTTGGGAATTGAATGATGCGAGAAAACAATTTAAACAGTTTAAAGATCTCATAAACTTGAGTTAGAGGTTTCGAATCTAAATTGGGACAATGTGAAGAAATATGGAAATTGATTTAAAATGAATAGTATTGATTCTTAATAAGAAGGGGCATGCTTCATGAGAAATGATTTGAAAATTTAGAATCCTGCCTATAATGGCCATGGTAAGGATTTAGATAACGGAAGGTTGTAAAATCTGGATGGTAAACATATGAGGATTGAATTATCATAGGGAGACTAGTAAGGCAAAGATACGATTGGCAATTATGATCAAGTGAACTTCAGGGTTTCAGAGGCAGATGATACTTGACTTTCCTCAAATCTAGATCTTTTATTGTGACTCTCTAACCGTTCGTAATATTTGAATAATAATTTGATCGTTCCTTAACAGTATTCTCTCTCTAGAACTGTATCCCTAAATTATTTATTCTGTAACTGATTTTATTTTGTGCTTCAACTTGATCTCATTTACTTTGTGCATTAATTGTCACCTCTTGAACTTCCATTTTCTATTTTGGATCCTTGACATTTCTTACCATGACTTTGATATTCGGAGAGTAATACTAGCTGTTACCCTCCAACAAATTGTGTACAAGGCCCAGACGAGTCCATCTTCATGTGGGCATATCGTGTCCCATTAAACTCATCTCCTTGTATACTATCCTTTTGATATGACTTTCGAGTCGAAGTGACTAACTATGATCTATACCATAATACCAACTATTTTTTATTTCAATTAGAAATCCAACTTGACTCACTTCTTTTGACCCGACATGTGTTGGTGTTCTGCTTGATTCTTTAAATGCTCAACTTTGTACTTTATCTTGATGGCTTGACCCGTTGTTCCATTACCCTATTAGTTTAATTATTTTAAGGTGGGTAGAATGTCTCACTACCCAGCAAATCCTAGTCATTGTGAACCACATTGATAAGTTCACTTAGACTATTTAATTTCTTTCATCATTATCCTTACTTATATTTTTGACTACCTTATGTTGCTAATTTAGAACCAGTTTTGCAAGCTTATCTTCTTTTCGAGCTTGATCATGACATATATTATTGGGGGCCGGCACCCACTAACATATTGTCTAATCAGAACCGGTGCAAGATGGTCTAATCAACCTATTGCACTTTGGTTCGCTTTTCATATATTATTCTATGTGGATGGAGACATAGTTAAACTTGCCCTAGAGTCTCATCCGCGACAGCCTTGACAATTTTTCTTTGAACTATTTTGTCGTCTATGACCCACGTATTGTACTCAATAACATCGCCTTTGAACTCTTTATTGTCTGCCTTTCACATATTTCAGAAAGACAAGACACTATACTTATTAGACAGACCCGAGGTATCACATATAGTTTCCCTATCCAAAGGAGGAAATTGATTCAATTCTATATCCTTGCATCATCCTTTAAATTCTAATTCCTTTGACCGACCAGTTGACTTGGTCATCCTTCTTATCATCCAATATATTAGGATCTTATTCAATTGAATTAAACCAATTGTGACATGGATTTCAAATCTTGGATACTCATGCTCAGACTTCAATGACATCGTTCTCTATCTTGCCCAAACATCGATTCATCCTAATTGATCAACTTAGATCGTATTGGGACTAAAATTTTCTTATATATATATAGTGTGCTTGGATTTTTTTTTGCTATTGACAAGTCGTGATTTAAACTTTGATTTTCTTGATTATATTTGGAATTAGTAACCCTTCAGAGTTAGTTACTAGTTATGTTCTTTGATAGTTGCCAATTTCATAAAGGTTGGTAGACTGCCCTACGGCCTTGATGATTGGCGTTCCCTTATCTTTCCAATTGGACTCCCTAGACTGTTTGTATGTTTTATACCCGATGACTGGCTTGATCTAGTATGACTTATACACCTAGGTGAGACATTCAACTCCTATGATTTGACCATGATCCTGCATATGTTATTCTTCCTAATTGTATGATTAAAATTTTTCTTAGAGACTTTGATTGTTAGGTGTTGACCTAGAAGGAGTACGATCGACCTAAATTTCGAAGACAAAATTATTTTTAAGGTGGGTAGATTTGTAGCCTCCCTTCCCGAAATTTTTAAAAATATTTTTTTATTTTATTTTATTTTATTTAAATGGTGAATTATGTTTTATAAATAATTATTTTGTTAATTATTACGGTAGATGATTTTATCCATGTGCACTCATGTGTTATTCATGTACACTCATGACCATATGAGCTACATGTATATAGTAGTTGTTATCCATGTGCAATAACATAACATGCTTCGATCCTTGTGTATTGGTTGGGGGCAGGGAGAGTGTAGTTGGTTATGTGATCATTATCCCCAGTAGTTATCCATGTGCATTCCATAGTTATATCCATGTGCAACCCAAGCTATTTACATAACCAATTCATGCTCTGATTCACGTAGAAGGTTATATTCTTTATTTATCATATTTACATGTGAAACCCGTATTTTTAGTTTACTTCTAATTTTTTTTTATTTGCTAAATAAAATTTTGTTAGCAATAAATTTTTTCTTTAGAATAATGTTAGATGTTAATAATATTTATTTAAGAGTAAATTATTTTCCAAATAGTTAAACTTGGATTTTTGGCATGTCAGCCCGGACTTGAACCCAAATTTGAACATAAAATATTTTATAAATTGTACAAAAATTTTCTAAATAATATTTCCTTTAAAAATATTTTTAGTTGTCTAAAATTTTCCTAGCCCAAAGCCTTTAAATTTTATTGAAACCCATTGCTTTGGCCAGTAGTTTCAATCCTGGCCCAAACTCATTATTTTTCTAAGTCCAATTGGACCTAACCCAAGCCAATTATAGGCTAACCTATAAATCTTGAATGGGTTTCAAACCCATTCGTATGTCTCAACCCATTAAGTCTATACTTACTCTTGATATTGAATGACATATATTAAGTGTCTGATGAAGAAAACATTCAATAGCCTTTTCATTCTTCTTTAGTGTTGGGTGCTGTGAGTGGCCTTTGTGAACCGAAGAAGTTTTCTTCTTCTTCCCCACCCGTCGACCCCCTCGCCTTCCATAACCGGCCGACCATCAAGCCATGGTGGCTCTCCATCTTCTTAAATGGTAACCTTCACTACCTATTTCCTATAAAAGGGGCTTTTCCCCATCATTTTTCCACACCATCACCATCTTCTTCATCCTCTTTCCAAATCAACTATTTTCCGGCGATCCCCTTCTCGATCCTCCCCGGCGAACCACTGGCCGAGTTTTTCCGAGGCCGACGCCCTTTCCAGCGTGACCGAGCCGCTTCCCGGCGCTCCCGTCGACCCGCGCGGCCCCGCGTCACCGCCGCCCGCGCCCGACCGGCGACCGCCGCCGTCCACCGCCGGCACCCCGCGTGGCCTTCGTCCGTCGACCCTTTGCTCGCCCTTGTCCATGTCCAGCACTGTCCGTTTTGCCGTTCGGTTCCGCGACCCAAATTCGGGATTTCCTTCGACTTCGGTTTTGGGTATAATTTCTGGAACTCTATTTTCCTTTCTGTCGATGATGAATTCTCTGGTCCCCGAATCCAGCTGGATTTCGGTTCGGCAACGTAAATTTTATATTGCAATTTCTGTTCTTTCCGAAATTTTCGGAAAGTCGGGTTTCCGAGAACCTTTTCGAAAGGAACTCTGGAGAATGATTATTTTCTGGGTTTTCCTATTCGTAGGCTAATTCTCGGAATTTCCGAAGGAAATACGGGAAATTTTTGTATTGGATTTTTGGTGAAATTATGTTACTTTTATGTTCTGTTGATAGCTATTGTTCTCTTTAGCTATATGAATGTTCTGTTAGTATTTGGATTTCTTTGGTGAAAGTTGAAAATTGGTTATTCTTTTGGGTCATACGGATATGCTGGATTTTGGGTTCTATTGCTGGATTGGGTTCTGTATAGTTTGTTGAGATGGGTTTTGGAAAAAAATATAATATTTTGAGGGATAAAAATATAAATTGGAGTTTTGGGATTATTTTTGCAGGTATCGGAGCAAATTCCCAGTTTTTGGGTTGACCAAAAACAGAGGGAATGTTGCCGAAATTTTCGGGAAATTATTTAATGATTTTTAAAATGATTTTTGGTAAAATATTATTTTAATAATATTGGGCGACGACCTTAACGGTCACTGGGCCCCAACGAAATGCAAACGCACCGGTTCGACCGGACGTTGAGGCAGAGTAGTTGAAAATAAAGTTTGGACCAGAGTCTGAGACTTATAATTTTCTTTAAATATTATTTTGGAATTTATTGGTTTTTGATTGTAGATAATCTCGGGACTAACCTGTTTTCTCTTATTTAATTTGTAATTAAATTTGTAAGAGCATAAGCCCAGTTTCTATTAATTGGTATGTAATATTGTAATGTAGCGTTTTTATTTTATTTTCTGGGATTGTGGTACGCATAGGAACAATTAAAATATTCTTATTATTAATTTAATTAAATAGCTCATGATTTCCTCATCTTTAAGTAAAAGAAAATATATTTTATATATAATTGTAGAACGTCAAAGTTTTCCAATAAAATAGATAAGAATACCGAGCTTTTATAAATGATTTGATAAATACAAGTTTTCTTGAAAAACCAATATAAACTGAATCTCTAAATTTTAACCCACTAGTAAACGTCGTGATGTTGTTGACTAAAATTGACTAGGAAAGACAAATAGAGATTGTAACTAGATAACTCTAAGTTTGGCTCTGAGACAAAGTTTTCCCGGAATGTAGGAATTCAAGGAAGAGCGTGACCTTTCGAATACCGAAGTACCAACCTTGTTCAATCAGAAGTTTAAGGCAAGTACATTTTATGTAGATTTTACAATTATTTTCACAATTGTTTCATTGCAAGTTTAAACCACAATTATACACGAACTCCTACGGGAGAAATGATTGTACTGTTGGGGACTGGAGGAATAGTGTACTGGATATGACCAAATCCAAACTTAGGATAATGAATGTGTTAGCTTACCCCTCTCTCACACGGGGATAAGCCATACCGTATCGCTAGGATACAAATGTACCCAAGCCGGTCATATTCTTTACCTATTCATATCACTGTACTGTACTATTTCAAAATTGTTCATTTTCAAACTGTTTAAAAATGCATGTTATAAATTGTCATTTTAATTGTTAAAATTTGCATGAACTGTACTTTGCTCACTCCTGACTGGAGACCAACATTTTAGGTTACTCTGAGGTTGATCTTTCTAGAGTATCTGGTGGCACAGAGCTAATGTTCAACAATCCTGTTCGGTACCCGGCGGTACTACCTGACGACGATGGATCGGCGTCTCCTTAGATGCTGTTGGTGTTAGCTAGTCTTATTTCAGTTTTTTTTGGATCTTTTAAACTTTTGTACTGGACAAGTTTATTATCGAATAAATGTTGTGGTAAATTTTAGTTTAAATGTTGTTGGTTGACCTGCATATGGATTACAGCTTACTGCCGCCGTCTCATCAACGGTGCAGGCTGGGCATGATCCGATTCGACCCAAGTATTTGGGGACCGGGTCGTGACATTACATCTCAGTTATATATATCTTCTCTCCTGTTGATTTCTCTTTACAGCGATTCATGTATAATTTTCTATAGCTTGCTTTATATGTCCATTTCTGATATGAACTGTTGTGAGAGATATGTGCTCGTTCCTGTCCTGATTGGACATGTTGATAAAATTTTACAGGTACTTGGAGTTCACAGTTAGCCTAGAGGATACTGGTAGAGCTTGGAGTATTACCTAGAGTTTGTTCATTTTCTTTATTGTCTGTCTTAAGAGTTGTATTTGAAATCTTGTGTTTGTTTAATAGAAACTGTTTTACTATCACTCCTGATTCTATCTCTTGTGGATTATCTTATCTATTTTATCGTACTGTTATCTATCTTTAGAGTTGTGATTGAGATAGTATCCTTATGTGTTTGTCCTCCGTCTGGAGAGTATAGCATATTGTTTTAGATGTGATTATGACCTAGAACAGCGTTCTACCACCGACACTGCGGCGTAGGCTGGACGTACCCACGTCTCGATCGTGCCCTAACGCTAGGGTGCGGGTCGTGACAGGACCAAAAATTTGGGTGGGCTGGAAGTAGATAAATCCATATAAAAAATCAAAAAGAAATTATGGAAAAAAATATAATTATTTTTTTTTGGGTGGGCTCCAGCCCACCCCAAGGGACCTTGGATCCGCCCCTGTCCGTCCTTGGATACATGACACTGTGTAATGTAAAAGTAGACAAATCCGCACTTTCATGTTTGAATGTTAAATATGAAGTCGTTAAAGAAAAGTACATTATAATAATGATTTAACTTAAGTATTTAAGTATTAATGATCATTATATAACTAACTTATTTAACTTTTTAAAATATTAATTATATAACTAAATTATCTTTTAAGTACTAATTATATAATAAAATTGATGATAATTATTAAGTTTTTTAATTAAGTATTAATAGTAAATATTACCATAAATTTATTAAGTTTATAATGTATCAAATACTTTTGTACATTATCACCATCTTATTTACATTATTTAGTGTTAGCTAAATTGATAAAATATGTGCTTATACTATTATATCACTTGCTACATACTAACATAATTCTAAAATTTAATTAAAAAACAACAAACCTAAATTTTACTCCCATCTACTTTTAGTTAGAACTGGTGTCACTTCTTTTTCATATAAGAAAAGAGGGAACTAGAAAATAATGACTCAAAGTTCATATACCCTCTTTCATCTTCTGTAAACAATTGAAGTGTGGAAGTGGCTTAAAATTTGTCCACTTACACACTTTAATACCTCATTTTCACAAAATCAAACATCCTCTTAGGGGATGCTTAGATGCTTGTAGTGGAGCAGGTGTCACGTCTCGGTCCTGTAGAACAGAACGTCCTCGTATGGATGTGATGCATGACGAGTCTAACTTGCGCTCACACAAAGCAAGCACCGAAATGGCCAATTTGACAACTAAGTTACAAGGTCATCACACATGAGTGTGACTAGTACAACCAAGTTACAAAGTCATCGCACATGAATGTGAATAGTGCAAATATAATATAAAAGCTATTATAATATAATTTAGATTTATAATTTTTTTAATTAGATTATTTTGTGATAGTACATGAATGTGACTAGTTTATATATATATATATATATATATATATATATATATATATATATATATATATATATATATAATGAAAAATTAATATATACAAATAAATATATTAGTGTACAAATAATATATAATATATACAAATAAATATACACAAATAATTTGTATATTAGCTAATAGATTGTGAATTTTTTTTGTATATTAAATAATATGGATAATAATCAAATCTATTAAATATACAAATTAACATATTGAAATAAATACATTAACTAATAAATTTTATTATTATCATATATATTAGTATAGATAATAATTAATTAATTAAAAAAAATAAACTCACAAAAATAATCAGGTAGCCTATTTCTATCGGAGACACTTTTGCTGAAATTGGACACGTCCCAATTTTGCGAGTAGCACTGGTGGAATATATATATATATATATATATATATTAAAAAATATATATATATTAAAATATATATATATATATATATATATATATATATATATATATATATAAGAAAAAAAAAAAAAAAAATATATATATATATATATAAGAATGGGTAATTTTATTGATAATAAATGTGTACAAGTCTACAGGGTATAAATACCAAGCAATCTCGCCTACCTGTATACACTATCTAGATAGACAATCTATATACTGCTTAATATTAGCGGTGATACTAGCAATAGAGTGAAACTCAGCATCAAAAATCCTCCGGTTCCTTTTGCGCCAAATATGCCAAACTGCCAATAAGAGCCGTAACCGAGCTTTGTTATAGAGTTCCCGACCCCGATTCTTAGCCTGGATGATTCCCTCCACTATGGCCTGTAAGCCCGCTCCTTGCTCATGTCTGAGACCAATCTCGTCACAAAAGTTTTTCCACAGGCAATCGGAAAAGACACATTGGAAAATATATGCTCACATGTCTCAGTACACTGACAACACAAGACACACTCCGTACTTCCCACTTGAACTCCGAAACGAACGAGCCTATCCCTCGTAAGCAGCCTATTTTTCATTGCTTTATACAAACATAACTTCATCTTCGTAGCAGCTCCTTTGAACCACACCACCTCCTCCCATGGGACTGGTAATTCATGAGTGCGCAGCAAGTCATATATCTTCCTGGTATTGAATGACTCTTCATTGGTTCTCTCCCAAACCCACCGATCAGCTTGGGCCTCGGCGTCTATGGGACCTGTTCGATCTTGTTTGCAAACCATCTCCCTACAGTGCACGCTGTTGGTGTTTTTGCCTTTGGACTAGGAAATATAGTCCCACGTCGGCTACACCAAATGATGAGTATCTCAATATAATGCATTGTTTGTATTGAGGTGTGCACATAAGGTGTGGTGGGGCACAAGTGTGTGCCATGTGGGAGTATTTTCCTAGAAGAAAAAAGGATTAATTCCAACAAGGATGCAAGTTAATTTTTGTTGTTCGGACTCGAACTCGGACACGGACTCCAGGATGTCTCGTGCATGCACGGGAGTGTTCGGGGGGTAGGCGTGGACTGGCACACTTCTATGCTGATTGTGGGATGATCTAAAATATCAAACTTTATTTTTGAGTATTGGTATTTTAGTCCTACATCGGATAGGAGAAGAGGTGAAGTCTCAACTCCACTCTATAAATAGAGCCCTTTGGCCTCCTTTGAAAGATGCACCAAGAAGAGATTTAAGGGAGTCTATAAAGTCCAGAAAGCCCGTTCAAGTCTCAAATATTGACTTATGAGCACGGATACTTTGACAAAGGAGACCACCATGTTGTCAGGAACCTCTCACTCGAGCTCTACACGAAGGATGTCCACTTGAGCTCCGAGGCAAAGTTTTGTCTCGGATCAAGAATCTGTTGACGGAGAACATCCACCATACTGTCAGAAAAAAATAGTAACGGTGAGAGACCCATCTGAGTAGGACGTATACTCTGATAATATCTCCTCCAACATTCAATCCCACTACTGATATCATTCTTGTAAAGGTGATCTCTCAGAGTATACATCCTACTCAGATGGATCTCTCAGAGTATCCTCTCTAGTTGGTTGTCGTATCATTATTGTCGAGGGATGAGGGTCGGAGGACAGTCAACTTCATCTATGGCTACATAGTTTTTGCCTCGCCAGTCGAATGGCTACAGGAACTATGTCCTGATCACCGTGTCGTAGTCCAATACAATCCAGAGATTGACACAGTACTAATTCATATATGTAGTCTAATACAAAAATAACCCAATACAAATAGTCCAATACAAATAAGTACTAATAGCTACTGAGAACCACGCAGCTCACGCAAACGCTCAGTGATACAATCACGCAACCACCTCGAATAAGCGGAATCTTTGGCGTGAGGAGAGATGTAGTCCCTTGCAAGTGCTGCATGAATAGAACTTCCGGTCTCACTAGCTACCGGTGCTGGATGAATAGAACTCCCGGTCTCACTAGCTACCGGTGCCACTTCCTCCTTAACAGTAGGAGGAGCCACCTCAGCATTCAATATTTCCCTCAAACGACGTGCCGCTCCTCGGGTCACGGGTACCATCTGGTAAAATCGATATTCACAAATAATATAATTGTAACATAAGCAAGCTAACTAAAGGAACCATCATGTAATTTGAGTACATTTTCGAAAGCATATAAAGTACAGAAAATTTGATTTTTTGCCAAGTGTGAGAACGGATGGCTCAGAACACAACCCAAGATTCATTCTAGCATACATTAGTGTGAATCATCTATGTTCTGTACATATGGTGTAGTATATGTTCTTATCGTATCTAGTATCTGAAGAATGTAACAGAATCAAGATGAACTCAAATAATGTAATACTAAAACATCATCTACTACTATATAAGATATAGTGATAGGTTGTCGTATTATCATTGCCGAGGGATAAGGGTCGAAGGACAGTCAACTTTATCTACGGCTACATAGTTTCTGCCTCGTCAGTCGAATGGCTGCAGGGACTATGTCCTGATCACCATGTCGTACCGCAGATTAATACAAATGGAGCTGGAGCTGGAGCCAAAATACAGTACTACTTCACCATGTCGTACCATTTTACTCTCTCACTCTCTCTCATTCCCCCCTCCGGCGCTCTCACTCTCTTCGGTGCTCTCACACTACTAATTCCTATGTGTTTTAAGTGTGAGAACGGATGGCTCAGAACACAACCCAAAATTCATTCTAGCATACATTAGTGTGAATCATCTATGTTCTGTACATATGGTGTAGTATATGATCTTATCGTATCTAGTATCTGAAGAATGTAACAGAATCAAGATGAACTCACATAATGTAATACTAAGACATCATCTACTACTATATAAGATATAGTGATAGGTTGTCATATCTTCATTGTCGAGCGATGAGGGTCGGAGGACAGTCAACTTTATCTACGGCTACATAGTTTCTGTCTTGCCAGTCGAATGGCGGCAGGAACTATGTCCTGATCACCATGTCGTACTATAGTTTCTGTCTCGCCAGTCGAATGGCTGCAGGGACTATATGTCCCGATCACCATGTCGTACCATAGTATCTGAAGTATGGCTGTAGGGACTATATGTCCCTAACCCGAAACCTCTCCCAGCTGCCCTTGCCCCCCCTGCCCCACCCCCCAGCCACCCCCCACTCACCCCCAACCACCTGCATCCCCCCTGCAGGGACTATTGTAGGCTAAGGTATTGGGTTTACCTTATTAGGGTAAGGTATTGGGTTACCTTCTTAGGGTAAGGTATTGGGTTACTGATATTGTGAACCTAGGTTGAAAGCATAATAAGGTTGTAAAAGCATAATAAGGTATTGGGTTACCGATCCGAAACTGCCGATACTACCGATATCGCCGATATCCTATTTCTTAAACTAGGGTTTATCATATCACCGATAATACTCATTTTATTTGTACCCTGCGCTGTCCCGTGCGTGCCACCCCCGCTGCCCCCCGTCGCCGCTCGCTGCCACGGAGCGCGCTGCCCTCCGCCGTCCCCCACTGCCCCGGAGCGAACTGTCCCCCGCCGCCCCCCGCAGCCCCGTGCACGCCAGCACCCTTCCCACCCCCCGCCGCCCCTCTCACCTCCCGTCGCCCCCCAGCCCCGCGCTGCCCCGCGCGTGCCACCCCCGCCGCCCCCCGCTGCCCCGGAGCGTGTTGCACTCCGCCGTCCGCCGCAGCCCCGTGCTGCCACGCGCACGCCACCCCCGCAGTCTCCGACGCCCCCACAGCCTACGACGCCCCTGGTAGCCCAGGACACCACGACCACCGAAAGAGAGGGAGAAAGAGATTACCTTTGGGAGAGAGAGAGGAGAGGTCGCTGATCACCGCCGTGGGAGAGAGAAAGAGGAGAGTGAGGTCGCCGACCGCCGCAGGAGAGAGAGAGAGAGGAGAGAATAAAATTTGGGGGGAATGAAAAGTTCCCCCGTCGTTTCAATTTAAGCCTGGGCCCTTTATTTAGCGACGAACTAGCGACGGATAAAAACCGTCGCAAGGCCATCGCTCTTTTTGATACTTGCCGACGGAACATCCGTCGCTACGTCGTCGAAGAATTATTTCGCAATTTCTCTCAACAATTTCTGCCAAATAATCGACTGCATGGCGACGACTATTTATCCGTCGCTATATCTCCGACGCCCTAGCGACGGATGAGCGACCTTTTCTCTCCCTTAAAATAAAATAAAAATTGTATCGGCTGGTCGTCGGTACGCCGTCGGTTATTTGTCGCAAATCCGTAGCTAACGCCGATGAAAATTTTTCGTCACTAATATGCCGTCGCTAATTTACTGTATTTTAGTAGTGTGATAATCGTAATAAAGAGAGGTATACATCACTACAAAGGGGACGATGTCCTCATGTTACAGTGGCATAACACCATGAAGAGGTACCAGGTAGGGTAAAGTCTCGGCTTCGCGAGCCATGTCATAGCGACATAACACCGTACGGAAGCACAAGGCTTTATGCTGGATAGTTTGGCACTACAAAGAGGCTTGTGACCTCATGCTACAGTAGTATGATACTACGATGAGGTACCCAGGTGGGATAAAGCCTCGGCTTTAAGCCATGTCATAGCGGCGTAGCACCGTGAAGAAGCGCAATGCTTCATGCCATGACTCTTTATAAAGAACTCACATATAGTGTATAGACAGAATATCAGGCCGTCTCTTGAGGTTAAACTTGTATACGCCCAAAATTATACACTAAAACCAGGCTGGCACAAGGCTTTTAATGTGCAACCAGAAGCACAGTTGATGTCATTATGTGAGTAGGAAGAATTGCAGTTATGGTACAGAATTCAAGGCTTAGTCCATTCTTGTATCATACTGTTATTTAACCTACACGAAAAGATTCAAGTCGTAGCGACATCTCTCCTAATGCATGATAGACAATCACTGTGGGGAACGCTCAACCCATATATTGAGATATGTGGGAGATTGTTGGTGTTTTTGCCTTTGGACTAGGAAAGATAGTCCCACATCGGCTACACCAAATGGTGAGTATCTCAATATAATGTATTGCTTGTGTTGAGGTGTGCACATGAGGGTGGTGGGGCACAAGTGTGTGCCATGTGGGAGTATTTTTCTAGAAGGAAAAATGATTAATTCCAACAAAGATGCAAGTTGATTTTTGTTGTTCGGACTCGGACTCGGACACGGACTCCAGGATGTCTCGTGCATGCACGGGAGTGTTCGGGGGGTAGGCGTGGACTGGCACACTTCTATACTGATTGTGGGATGATCTAAAATATCAAACTCTATTTTTGAGTATTGATATTTTAGTCCCACATCGGATAGGAGAAGAGGTGAAGTCTCAACTCCACTCTATAAATAGAGCCCCTTGGCCTCCTTTGAAAGATACACCAAGAAGAGAGTTAAGGGAGTTTGTAAAGTCCAGAAAGTCCGTTCAAGTCTCAAATATTGACTTACGAGCGTTCCAGAAGTTCTTCGTGAACTTGCTGGTTCCTGGAATCAGATCGTGTTGGGACGATTCTTGCTTTGAGCAACGGTGATCTTAATCACCCCAGCAAGAACCTTTACTCTTCTTCTTTCTTTTTTTTCTTCTCTTTCATCTGAGTTGTAACTCAGTTCTGTCCGTCTGCAACTGCGATTGCAAGGAAGAACGTGAGATTTATTTTCTGAACCCAGTTCTGTCCGTCAGCAACTGCGATTGCGAGGAAGAATGTGAGATTTATTTTTCTGATTATTGTTGCTTTTGTAATCAGATTCATATTATAGTGTTCCTCTTGGATCTCGAGAATTATCAAAAGGTGAACGTTTGTTGAACCTCTGATCTCGACATAGAGTCTACCATCTTTGGTCAAGCCCCGAGACTAACACACGCATTAGTGTTCCAAACTCCTTCGCTGATAATAGCGTTCACCTGTTCATGGCTGCCCATCAGCTCGAATGCAGGCCATCCAAGGCGGTCGATCAGGGTTCTGTGTCCGAACCATGGGTCTAACCACAAACTCGTGGAAGTACCATCGTGTATAACCCGTCTTAAGTTCTCCTTCAACCATGGTCTCACCCGTAATATATGCTTAAATGTTACCGAGAAATTATTATCTATATTTTGAATCCAAAAGTCATTACCTCTCAAATAACGACTGCTAATCCATCTTGCCCATATGGATTTTCATGTCAGGAATTTCCATGCTAACCTCGTCATCGCCACTTCGCACAATACCTGCAGAGAGAGCATACCGACTCCGCCTTCTTCTTTTGTTTTGCAGAGTTCAACCCAAGCTATTTGGTGCATTCCTCCACGCTAGACAAAGTTGGCACACATCATTTCGATATTCTTAATAGTCTTCTCGGGGATATATATCGCCTGGAGCCAATAATTCACTATCGCCAATATCACCGATCGGACGAGTTCAAGTCTGCCCCAGAATGATAGAAGTTGAGCTTGCCATCCTTCCAGCCTACCTTGGACGTATTGTACGAGTCCCTGGCAGTCTGCATCCCGTGCATACGTAATGGACAGCAGTATCCCAAGATACCGGACCGGTAACTGGCCAATCTCAATCTGAAGCCTATGAGCCAACGCCTCCTTCCCCGAACAGGTCTTATTGAAATATACATTACCTTTATCCCTATTCAGCTGCAAGCCTGACAGTCGGCCAAACTCCTCTATTATATCATTCAATGCCACAATCGAACTTTCAGATGGCTCAATAAAAACCAGTAAGTCATCCGCGTATATGAGATGGGAGACAATTGGGTGTATACGTCTGTAGAGAGGAGTTATCTTACCTCGGTGCACAACAATATCCATCAGGCACGATAGATACTCCATAACTATGGTGAACAAGTACGGAGATAGGGGGTCTCCCTGACGTAACCCCCTATTGCTTCCAAAAAACCCGCGAGGCTGACCTTGGATCAGAATCAAAAAAGTAGGCGACGTAATGCATTCTTTGATCCTTTCCACCCACCAATCCGCAAACCCCATGCTTTTGAGAATCGAGCAGACGAAATCTCTGTTAACTGTATCATACGCTTTCCGAAGGTCAAGTTTGATACAACTCTTCTTCCCACCAGGCTTGTTGAATTTCCTTATCATCTCATGAGCAATTAAACAGTTATCTGTGATGGACCTGCCCTTGATAAAAGCGGCTTGGTTATCCGAGATAAGGTCTTGTAATATCTCATGCATCTGGTCACACATAACAGAAGTAATAATCTTATAAATAAAATTGCAACATGATATTGGACGAAAATCACCCAACTCCGAGGCGCCCTCCTTCTTTGGAATGAGGGTCAGAAAAGTATGATTGAGCTCCTTCAGTAGACGACCATTAGTGAAGAAATCATGCACCACTTCTAACACCTAAAATTTAATTTGATTCCAGTATTGCTTATAAAACCCTGCATTGAAGCCATCAGGGTCCGGAGCTTTATTTGGATCAGCCTTCTTGATAATCTTCTCAATTTCCTCCATGGTGATGAGCCGACTCAACTTATTGTTACCAAATTCAGTAACAATCCTCTTACAAATGATTTCAGGAAAGGCGCTTTCATACGTGCTTTGGTTGTAGAGATTTTGGTAGTAACCGATAGCCTCCTTTGCAATGCCTTCGTCCCCTCTCACTTCTTTCCCTTCAGCGCCTATGATGGTGCAAATATTGTTTCTGTGCTGCCGCGCACGGATGGTAGCGTGGAAACACTTTGAGCAACGATCGCCCTCCTTTAGCCAGGTGCACTTCGCCCTTTGTTGGAGATTCACTTCTTCTTTGAAGCGACGGCGCCGTATCGCCTCCTGCGCGAGGACTGAGATTCACTTCTTCTTTGAAGCGACGGCGCCGTATCGCCTCCTGCGTGAGGACTTCTCTGGCCGCAGGTATATATATATATATATATATATATATATATATATATATATATATATATATATATATATATATATATATATGTGCACGTGCCTTGCACGTATTTTAACATTCTTTTAATAAACTTAGGAAGACTCGTTTGGAAGACCAAAGGGTAGTCTACGTAATTACTAAGTTGTCCTTATTAAAATTAATGAACCATTTTTAATTAGTATAGACATGCAAGGGTATTTTTGGAATTCAAAAGTTTCACCATCAAATTTTCCTATTATATAGTAGAATATATATATATATATATATATATATATATATATATATATATATATATATATATATATATATATATAACTTTTTACTTTTTAGCCAATTTGCGTAAAAGGATTTATCGTAGGAATAAATTTTCTGATTGTATAAATACAAAGAAAAAAAATCCATTGAAGGATTTCTACCAACTTACAAAATACAAACAACGAATTCATCTATCTACCTCTTTTTTTATAGTCTAGTAAATTAGGTTACAACAAAACAAAAATTGTTTGCTAATACTTTTGTACGTGTTTAGCTATTCGGAAATGCTTTGTTGCCCGCAGGCGGGCCAGCCCGCCCGCCTGCGTGGCACTCCCCTATTGGCCCCCCCTGTTAGCATGGGGTCCACGCCGTTGACCGGCCAATGGGGGAGGGCCACGTGGCGGGCGGGCTGGCCCGCCCGCGGGCCAAATAGCAGTCTCCTTAGCTATTACATTTGCAAACAGCTTTTAAAAATAGGAAATTACGTATAGGGGGGTGAAGTTTTATAAAATTATAGAAAAGAGGGTAACTTTAGAGAAATTTCATATGAAGGGATGTGACGACATAAGCAATGGCGCCACAAATTGGCACACATTCTGGCGCCATCAGTGATGGCGCCAAGGGGCCGGCCCCCCCCGGCGCCATCACTAATGGCACCGGACCAATGGTTACTTTTTTTTTTTGACTTTTTCTCTCTTCTCCATCCAACGTTCCAATTTTTTGTTAAATATTAATTTTTTATTAAAAAATTATGCAAAATTATAATTTTAAATTACAGGTGAGCCTATAATTTTTGATAATCAAGCAAGCGCTGCCACTACAATTAGACGATATCTCGATATTAATCCGCCCGAAGATATAAACATAAGATCCGACGTCACTCTAAACTGGTTGCGCGGAAGATATAGACTTCTGTTGTGTCCAACTCCATGGCAGTTACTGCAACGCAAATCTCTTGTAGATTAATTGGTTGATTGGATGCGCTTCTTCTTCGGTCTTCCAGCTTTGCGTCTAACATCTGGTACTCCAATTGGTCCTCGCGTTAGATATATGACCGTTATACAGAAAATTGGAACGTTGGATGGAGAAGAGAGAAAAAGTCAAAAAAAAAAGTAACCATTGGTCCGGTGCCATTAGTGATGGCGCCGGGGGGGGGGGGGGGGGGGCGGCCCCTTGGCGCCATCACTGATGGCGCCAGAATGTGTGCCAATTTGTGGCGCCATTGCTTATGTCGTCACATCCCTTCATATGAAATTTCTCTAAAGTTACCCTCTTTTCTATAATTTTATAAAACTTCACCCCCCTATACGTAATTTCCTGTTTTAAAAATAAAAGGAAGCTGCTTTCAAAAAGCTGCTTTTTATGAACAACAAAGGTGATTGTTTTGAATTGTTTCTCTTGGGATGGGCCCCACCCTTTTAAGCTGATCCCTGTCCTGTTCACAGTTCGTCAGTTCCCCATTCTCCCGGTCTTCTAGAACAACACAGCCGAAAGCCAAATACCAAAAAAATCCCGAACGAAACTATAAAACCACACCCAAGGAGCCCCTCTCCCTCTTCTTTCTTCTCAGCTACTACCTACTTTCTCTCCCCCAAACTTCAAATCTAGGGTTAGGGCTCCGATTCTATTCTTCGATCGATTTCTCATGGAAGCCAGATCCGACTCTTCCACTCTGGCTCGGGGCCGGCTCGCCGTGCTCTCGGCCCACCTCGCCGCCTCCTGCGCCGCCGGCGACTTCGCGGCGGCGGCTCTCGTGCCGTCTCCGGTTCTGGCCCAGCAGCCGGGGAACCTCGCCGGATCTCTGACGGTCCTCGACGGGAGGACCGGCAAGAAGTACGAGCTGAAGGTCTCGGAGGAAGGGACCGTCAAAGCTACCGATTTTAAGAAGGTGAAAGAGCCTTACTTTTTGTTTCCCTCCTGAACTTCTGTCGATTTGGTGTAGTTATTAATGATGTTTGGGTCGAATTAGTTGAATATGCGAACTGGGGCTTTGAGTTAGTGGTGAGTTGCAATTTGTTGAATCTTATGACTAAATTGAGCTAAAATTGCAAAAGGGCCGAAGGAGGTGAAGGCTGTTTTGACCTAAATTATAGTAGATTTTGTGTAATTTGTTCTAGCTGTTGAAGTCCTTATTCTGTGTAATTTTTTGATTGCATGTGCAGTAGATTAGTTTTTTCTTTTAATTTTTGTTTATTTAATGTAATTTGGGTCTACTTAGTATTTTTTTTTGGTTGCAATTTGTGCCCTTAAGTTGGTGAAACTTGCAAAAAGGTGACATCTTGTCGAATCTTCTCAATGAATTGAGCTAAAAATGGTGTTCATTGTAATGGAGATTTTGGATGCTAAAAATGACCATTCTTTGTAAGACATCCTTCATTTAATCCCTAGGAAGCACGTACAAGCGGAAAATTAGTCCCCTGTGCGTGTTGCTTCATATCAAACACGTATCAGATGACACAAACACTACAAAATCAATTCCATATATGTGTCACCATATCTTATCGTGTCATATTCAATTTGCTGCAGCATATATCCCCTTCACTTGCTTTGGAATTGCTCTGTAGAATAAACCTAGTTTAATACTTATGATGAGGATGCTGAGATTGCAAAAAAAAATTGATATATTAAGTTAATAACTGGGCCCATGAGTGTGAGTTTGGTAGATCTTATATTTTATCACATGGTTTATCACAGATAACTACTGGAAAAAACGACAAGGGGATCAAGTCCTATGATCCTGGCTATCTTAATACTGCTCCAGTTCGGTCCTCCATCTGCTACATTGACGGTGATGAGGGGATTCTTCGATACAGAGGCTACCCGATCGAGGAATTAGCTGAGAGCAGTACATTCCTCGAGGTGGCCTATCTCTTAAGTGAGTTCCCTCATCAACAGCTTAACTGATGATACTTGTTCTCAGTGACCTAACCTGCTTCCTTTCAGTGTATGGTAATTTGCCTTCTCATGGCCAGTTGGCGGATTGGGAGTTTGCAATTGCTCAGCATTCTGCTGTTCCTCAGGGTCTTCTGGTATATTCCTAAGTTACTGACGTTGTATTACTATCATTGATCTACAAGATTTTATCATTTATTTCCTAAGGCACACAAATAAAGGTCAAGAAAAAATGGAAGAAAAACTGTAATGATGGGAATGACATATTTTGAATAACTATTAATATTTGTTAATAGAATTTTGCTGTGTTTTTGCCTTGTATAGGATATCATACAGACGATGCCTCACGACGCACACCCAATGGGTGTACTTGTCAGTGCTATGAGTGCACTCTCTGTGTTCCATCCAGATGCCAATCCTGCTCTAAGAGTAAGTACTATCAAATTATCTATACTACTCTCTCTCTCTCTCTCTCTCTCTCTCTATATATATATATATATATATATATATATATATATATATATATATACTCTCTCTCTCTCTCTCTCTCTATATATATATATATATATATATATATACTACTCTCTCTCTCTCTCTCTCTCTCTCTCTCTCTATATATATATATATATATATATATATATATATACTACTCTCTCTCTCTCTCTCTCTCTCTCTCTATATATATATATATATATATATATATATATATATATATATATAGAGAGAGAGAGAGAGAGAGAGAGAGAGAGAGAGTAGTATATATATATATATATATATATATATATATATATATATAGAGAGAGAGAGAGAGAGAGAGAGTATATATATATATATATATATATATATATATATATATATATACTCTCTCTCTCTCTCTCTCTATATATATATATATATATATATATATATATATATATATATATATAATGTGAAAACTTGAGCTTCACCGTGAAACTTTTCTTTCCAAATATACCCTTGCATATGTTTATTAATTAAAATTATTCATTAAAGTTAATAAGGGCAGATAGGTAATTATGTGAGCTGTTCTTTGGTCTTCCCAAATAGTCTTGCATGATATATATTAATATAATAATAAATTTAGATTAATTAAGATAGTTGTCTTTTAGTCTTCCTAAGTAGTCTTAATAAAGATAGTTGTCTTTTAAAATAATTATAACAATTTTAGTCTTCCCAAGTAGTCTTAATAAAGGTAGTTGTCTTTTAGATTAATTAAGATAGTTGTCTTTTAGAATAATTATAACAGTTTTTTAATAATAATCTATAAAATATGTGCAACACACGGGAATATATACTAGTATATATAATGCAAAAAGTTAGACTTCACCGTGAAAGTTTTCTTTCCAAAAATACCCTTACTTATATTTACTAATTAAAAAGATTACTTAAAGTTAATAGGGGTAAAAAGGTAATTACAAGATGTGTCTTTTGGTCTTTCTAAATACTCTTACATGCATGTATAAAATAGTATAATAATAGTAATATAATAATAAGTTTAGAATAATTAATATGGATGACTTTTAGTCTTCCTAATAATTATATACTACTATTATTTGTTCTTTCCAAGTAGCATAAAATATGTGCAACGCACGTGCATATGTACTAGTTTATTTAATAAGAAAAGTTCAGCTTCACCGTGAAACTATTTTTTTACAAATATATCCTTGCATATGTTTATTAATTAAAATTATTCATTAAAGTTAATAGGGCAACTAGGTAATTCCGGAAGCTGTCCTTTGGTCTTCCTAAGTAGTCTTACATGCATGTATAAAATAATATATATAATGGTACGATAATAGTAATATAATAATAAATTTAGAATAATTAAGGCATCTATTTTTTAGTCTTCCTAAGTAGTCTTAATAGAGATTAGAATAATTATATCAGATGTCTTTTAATCTTGCTAATAACAATCTATGAAATATGTGCAACGCACGTGCATATATGCAAGTGAAATATTAAAGAGCTTATACATGATGTAACTCAGAGGAGCGAAATTATTATAGTGCAGTTGGGCATCACCGTTGCTTACATTCATTGTATATGTGTTGAACTCGTTTTTATGAATAGTGTGGCAGTAACTATTGGGAATTTCAACGAAACGTATTCCCCAAGATTGCACCTGCGACCAACCGACACCCGCAACGTTAATTATGTTGTTGACTCTTGTAGAAAATAAAGATCCAAAAAACAAGTACCAAAGACAAAGAATATACATGAAAATCCTAACCATTAGAAAATACCGGAAAAGCAAGATCACTACTATATAATATTACAATGCTTTACAAGATCGTTACAACTTCGTGACCATACTAGAGAAAGTACACAGTGAATCTAAGAAACCCTCAGAGATTACATCCAAGAAGATCTAAGAAATCCAATATCTGTTTTCTTCAACCTCTCTAATTTTTTCCTCTCAACCTATTTGTAGCTACCAACACCATTTTTAAGCACAACGATCTATCACACAAGAAGATCTAGGCCCTTTTATATAGCATGTAATGTCAGCAGACATCCAATCGTAAGTAGGCATGACGTAAGTTTCCATATTTAGAAACTCGATATGACTAGGTAGGACTAAGAATTTGATCAAATCCTATTAATATTATGATTACTAAATATGAGCCAAATCCTAACAGTAACTACTTATAAGGTAACAATCTACCTTCAAAAAAGTACAAATGGTGGGATTTCACCTTCAGAAAAGGACAAAGGGTGGGATTTCAACTCTTTATCAACAGGATAATCTACATCACAATTACAATGACGAAAAGAAGCAAATATAAAAGATAACTTCCTAGAATGTAAATCAGAAAAATGAAGAAACGAAATGTAACTGAATCCATTTGTTTATAATGAGATTTTCAGTAAGTGCTTATTTATTACCATGTCATCTCATGCCCACTAGCAGGATTAATAGGTGTCTGTAGCATATATATTACTATATTTGGTAATCACTTGATTGTTATGAATGGTGGTTCAATAGTATCAATGCCGCCGATGGTTGTAGTGATGACTTGATGTATTAACTAATATGCCAATTGTAACTTTTGAGTAGTAAGACGAGTTATTAGTAAGGTTTTCACCTTGAAGTTTGGACCTTATTTACTCTGATCAGTTGTTCATTGTATGTTATGTTAATTTGCAATGGCCACAGCATCCAGTCGACTCCTTTTTTGAAATCCTCAAACTTGTATCATATTCATCTTTTGATTCTTTTCTTGTCTAATATTTAACTAATCTGTCATGTCTATTTACTTTTAGTTGTATCTGAATCTTTGGATTCTACGTAGTGATGGAAGAGAATTTGGCTCCTTGTATGATTGTATCAATAGTGAAGATGCTTGAAGTTACATTCTCAGTAAAAATGTATTGGTTTCTGTTCTTATGAAAAGTTGCTCTTAGGATTCAGAGTTTCTTGAATTTTATCTGATTTGACACCCATAGATCTTTAGGTCTTGTTCCAAATTTATAACATTTTTTTTGGATCGTGTGTATGGCTATACATATGATCATGAAATACCCTCAGTGAACATTTTTTTGTATATGTAGGGCCAAGATCTTTATCAGTCAAAGCAAGTGAGAGACAAGCAAATAGCTCGTATTCTTGGAAAGGTATGTCTTGCATTCTCTTATGTTGGTTGGTGCAAAGCCCTTTCGGTTTTGGCTATTTAGCTCTTGGCCGTCTTGTTGTCCAAGTAAAAATATTAGGCGGGCAACTTGATTTGTAGCTTATGTGCTGAAAATATGATGAACTGTCCCATCAGAAGACTTGTGGCTTAAATCTAAAATTTAATATACGCACGATCAACACGGGCTTCTGGGAATAATCATGTCAAACAAAATTATATACTGGTTAATGTATTGTCCATATCTGCAGGTGCCAACTATTGCTGCAGCTGCCTATTTGAGACTGGCTGGAAGGCCTCCAGTGCTCCCTTCGAATAACCTTTCTTATTCAGAGAACTTTTTGTATATGCTGGACTCACTGTAAGTTGTTGTATCAACCTTGATGAAGTTAAATTTCAATGATCTAGGCACTTACTAACGTGCACTCGAAGTGGACATTTCCATTCTTGCATATACCTATAATCTGAAAATT
Source organism: Iris pallida (assembly GCA_029216955.1). Classification (NCBI taxonomy): domain Eukaryota; kingdom Viridiplantae; phylum Streptophyta; class Magnoliopsida; order Asparagales; family Iridaceae; genus Iris; species Iris pallida. The sequence goes on from JANAVB010022200.1 coordinate 4,958,529, forward strand.
TTGAGACATTTTGTATGCTCTTTTCAGAGTCTCAACCTGTGTAAGACATTCATCTTGATGTTAAACAACAATATTGCATGATTTTTTGTATATTGCAGTGGTGACAGGACCTACAAACCGAATCCACGCCTTGCTCGAGTGCTGGATGTTCTTTTTATCTTGCATGCGGAACATGAAATGAACTGCTCAACGGCTGCTGCAAGGCATCTTGCATCTAGGTATGCAACATGGCCTGGAATCTCAACCAGTCAAATCAGTGACATTTGTGTCTCATCTCTCATTTTATCTTGACAGCGGAGTGGATGTGTATACTGCTCTTGCTGGAGCTGTTGGAGCTTTGTATGGTCCGCTGCATGGAGGGGCAAATGAGGTACGAAATCCAACATTGCTATCCTAAGTTGCTAGTTATGTTTGAGTCTTGTTTGCTGTGATAACCAATAAATAGCTGAAACAATGATCAATAGCTTATGCTAACATAAATACTAGGATGTACCAGTTTCCTGCTCATACTTTTTGTGCCTTCTTTTGGGAATCTGGACTTGGTGGGGTAATCTCATTTGAAACAGCTCCTGTCCTTTTTGCCACCCTTACTCCCATTTCTTTCTTCTTTCATGTTTGGATTTATACGGGGACCAAAGTTCAATATTATAAGCTAATAATACTTTTTTTTTTGTTTAAGATCGTAAATTGTTACTTGAATTGGACTCCACATGATTTTACAATGTGTTTAGACTGGTCGAAATCAGTTAACTAGCCAGAGCATGTAGTTGAATATTTTTTTTATTTTCTGTAATGTTTTTTAGTATCTTTCCAATTTTAGTGGTAGAACAGTGCCATACCATATTGTAGGTGTGAAACTTGTTTCATCTGTTTTTTTTGAAATTCCCTAATTTACTTGATTTGAACCTTCCAAAACTGTGGTGCCCTGCTGATGTTAAAACGGACTTCTTCCAGCAGCTGTGCTTCCACTGGCATGGTATTTCCACATTTTACAGACCCCACGTGGGCAATTTTCCTATTGGGATAACTCTGTACTGTAGTCCTTATTTTGGTACAATTGCATCGTCAGCTGTGTTCTGGTTATTACACGTTTCTTTGACATTTTAATTGCAGGCCGTTCTAAAAATGCTCAATGAGATTGGAACAGTGGAGAATATTCCAGAGTTTATTGAAGGTGTAAAAAACAGGTTAGTTATTCATCTAAATTTGATTACTAACCCAAATTCATTGTCTGTCAATAATTTCCTTTCTATTCTAATAGTTTTCAAATATATGATCCTTAGGAAGCGGAAAATGTCAGGTTTTGGCCATCGCGTGTATAAAAATTATGATCCCCGTGCCAAAGTCATCCGTAAACTGGCAGATGAAGTTTTCTCTATCGTTGGACGGGACCCTCTCATTGAGGTTTCTTTCTTGTCTTTGAATGCAGGTTTTATCTTTATAAGTTTGTTATTTCCACAGAATTATCCCTTTCTCCTTTATGATTGTGTCCTATAAATTTAAGTTCAAGTTGCCAAAAGAGTTGGCTATTCATCTTTTCTCAACTGTGATAGTCCTACTAGTACTGTAAATGCCTTTCAGATCTCCTTATTTGGGTCACAGATGACTGCTGCTTCCTATAATTTGTTTTTAACTTAGAAAGAATTCAGTTTCTGTGAAATAATTTCGACTAGTGTTACTAAAGAGAAATCATCAGCGATTCAGCCTCATCTAAGCCTTTTGCTACTCTGCGGGATGAAAGTTTTATGTTGTATCATCTAAGCCTTTTCCATTCGACGAGAGCTTTCTAGTATAAGTCTAAACGAAGGAGAAATATTGGACTTAATTTCATGATCTGATGTCGACCTGACATCAATCTTCTCAGTTGGTTGCCAGACTCCTGTCAGATCTATTGACCTGAGAATAGCTTTCCATAAAACCTCGAACGTAGTTCCATAAGCCCCTTAAACTTGTTTCTTAGAATGGCAGAATAATTATCTTATGCTGTTTATAATATCAGGAAGTTATATGGGACCCTTAAAGTTGTTTCCTTCTCCCCATCCTTGAACCTCTTTTTTTTCTTTCTTTCTTTTGTCTAACTCCCATTAGAGAAACATACTCATCTTCTTGTACTACCTATCTCTAGGATTGAGCCTGAAGGTTTTCGTTTAGCAGGAGCAATAAGTAAGGATTCAGGGAGGCACTACTCTTATCTTTGATCGTTTAGCTCTCCTAAATGATATATTTGTTTCACCCAGAGAGCAAGTAGTTGGATCATAATGTTGCTTGTAGTCAAACCATCTTGCTCCTATTTTCCAATTCCAAAGGTGGTATTCGTGTTCAAATGTTCGTATGCGGAACTCCATAGGTTATACACTATTTTGCATGGATATGAATGTGCTTTTCATTTGGGGTGTGCGTTGATATACATTGGCACACCTACAATATGATACACCATCGATTTTGGAATATACGTGCTTCTTAGTCTATATATGTTTTCTGTAGTCATATCCTTGCACCTTTGGGTCAGTAGGTACTGGAATCTGTAACAATTTCCTTTAAATGCATTGCATAGTACCCTACTGCAGTTTACATACATAGCTACCTTTAGCGGATTCATATTCTAATTTTGAACAGGAAGTAAAATAGGTATCATGAACTAACATATTAAGAGTTTTAACTTGTATTCATGCTGTATGCAGGTAGCTGTAGCATTAGAGAAAGCGGCATTGTCTGATGAGTACTTTGTTAAGAGGAAGCTGTATCCTAATGTTGATTTCTATTCAGGCTTAATCTACAGGTATGCTTTTAAACATTTTGTTACCCTCAAATGTTGCATACAAAAATTAAGCCAAACAAATTTTCGATCAGGGCAATTGGGTTCCCCACAGAATTCTTCCCTGTTTTGTTTGCGATTCCTCGTATGGCTGGATACTTGTCACACTGGAGAGAATCGCTTGATGATCCTGATACGAAGATCATGAGACCCCAGCAGGTTAGTTCAACTTTTTTACATAGTTTCTCAGTTTTTACCAATTTACAATATTCATGTTACATCCTTTTATGAGATAAAAAGTACAAACATTTCTACCCTATGGATTATGAAACTTGATTAAAGATATTAAAAATTATGACAAATATCAAAGATGTAACTCTTGATTTGGTACGATTTTCTGATTTATTAACAGCAGACTAGTATTCAACTAGCCAGTTGCTCATTCTTTATGTTGGTAACAAATTCTGGAGTAATCGTTGTCTAGCATTCAATATTCTTATAGATATGTTTAATACACTGCTTGTGGGTGCTTGCGCACATAAGCTATAAAGTTTCGAGCATTTTAGTTATTTGTTATTTGAGTACTCATTTCCCTTCCCACCTTATGATCTTCTTGAGTTCTGGAATCCATTTTTGTGCAGCTCCAGGGCTTTTTTTCTTTTCTTTTTCCTTCCTGCGGCTGGAATTTCATGTTTCTTTTTTCTTTTTTCTTTCCTTTTACATTCTAACTACGCCTATTTAGATTGTCCTATGCCAACTTTCTCTCATGTAAAGTTTCTGTTAGTTACTGGAAACTGTACACTTCATTAGATTAATTTCTTCTCACCCTTCTTTATATTTCCAGGTATACACTGGTGTCTGGTTGAGACATTACATGCCTCTCAAGGAAAGAAGGACAGAAACTGATGGGGACAGGCTAGGTCAGGTGGCGGTTTCTAATGCAACGAGGCGGCGGCTGGCAGGGTCAGGTGTATAACTATGTGCTGATTGATGGGGAATGTACAATAAAGAGTGAGAATCAAATTGTCCCCAAAGTTTTACAGGAGGCACAATACCAATGCTCTTGAGGGTAGGAAGATGAACAGCCTTTCATGAAGAACACAGGAGGAATAGCAATAAAAGAGCCTGTACTTGTGAACCATCTTTGTTAATAACATGTTTGTAAACCTATGCTCGACTTTTGCTATATTGCAGCTATGGGCTTACTTTCCCAGGTTTTACAATAAATGGAATATGTAAGCATGTTTGTCATATAGACGCTACTTCTCCAGGTATTCTTGAATGATGAGCGTTTTGCTCCCTGGTCTTGTTTTACAACACATCAACTTCATAAAGTTGGTACTGGCAGTTGTTTCATCCACATGCCTATACAAGTTATATAGGTCAAAGGTGATTGTGGCCATGATTGTTTCCTGCAATATAGTTTTGAGCAATTTGTTGTTAAATTTCAAAATTTTTGCTTGCTAGTTTAATCTCTTGGCAAACTTGACCTGTGTAAAAACTTTGTAAGCGGGGAAACAGGATTGAAGTGAGACCCTGATTTAATCATGATTACAGGGAATGGTGTACCTGACAGGCATGATGTTTATATACTAGGTGTACTCAACTTTGTTACCTCAAAAAATAGATGTGATTTGATAAATAAAATAAATAAGTCAAAAGTAACTTATACAGAATCGATTATTAAGGCAATTTATAAGGGCACCTCCACATTTACTAAGGGGCAACCCAAAATTTTTTCCAAAAAATTACAAGTTTGCCATTGTGTTTTTTTACTAGGGGGCAGCCCAAAAAACACTATATAAGTCAATTTCATTTTAGATTTCATCTCTCTCTTTCTTCCTCCCTCTACTACTTCTCTTCCTCCACTCCTTTTTTCTCCTCCTCATATAAACCTATAATTAACCCTAGCTAGGTGAAATTGTCCCCCAACCTAAAATTTATGGTAGAATACAGTGTCAATCACTTCTCCCATTAATTTGTAAGTCGTCGAATTTATTTTTGTGTAATATTTTTAGTTTTAACCTAAATTTTACATATAAAAGTTGAATTTTGTGTTTAATGTAGAAAAAAAATAGAAAATGGAACAACCGGGACCATCAAATGCTGGATACTCTCCTCCCACAACTTCCGAAGAACACTTCGACGCATCGAAAATCCTCGTGGTAACTACACTTAACATTTACTTCGGGTCAAAAATTGGACTTTGACACAGAGGACTGCCACAAATGTGGCAGTCCCTCACATATATAGGACTGCCACAGATGTGGCAGTCCTATATATGTGAGGGACTGCCACATTTGTGGCAGTCCGATAAATATGAAGGACTGTCACATTTGTGGCAGTCCTCTGTGTCCAAGGAAATATGACAAGGAAATATGACAAGGAAATATGAAAACCTTTCAAAGTTAAATTCTCATTTTGCACTCACTAGGTTGAAAAGTGAAAACATAGCAACAGAACCAAACATATAATACCACGTTAACATTTCTTTATATCTAAAATTGAAACTGAGAACTTGTAAGCTTAATGTAAAATTAAGCAAGAATTTCATTATGTCAGATATATGTTAAAGCAAAATTAAGCAAGAATTTCACTATTTATGGGTTCACCACCGTTTGTGTCTGGGCATTATGATGTTACTTTCAAGTAGCAACTATATTACATTTATAACTAAATTTTAGAGAACTAAGGATAACTATATTACATTTATAACTAAATTTTAGAGAACTAAGGATTATATGTTGTAGACAGATACGCTTGAAGTGTCTCAACTTGTGACCAAGTACAGACTCCTCTATAAATAATAATACGCTTTATGTAGTTGTTTAGTTTTGACTTTTAACTTCTATTGTAGGACTTGTGATCTTCCGAGGTTGCGGTACATGCTCCAATTGCAATCGATGTAGGGCATTTATTTTGGACCGATCTTTCGTTTCAATCAAGCGACGATGCGGTACAATGGTGTCGAGAAGTTGGACGGGAAAACAAGTTGGTTCTAGTGATATCCAGATCGGCCCGAAATCGCCCGGGACGACAAAGTCTGATGGTTGGCTGTGAAAGAGGTGGTGTGTTCAGATCGCACAAGAAAGACACAGTTATCCAAAATAAAGTTCCAAGAAAGAAAGCTGGAACGAGGAAATATGGTTATCCATTCACGATCCAGATTAGAAAAGAAGAAGAAGGGAAGTGGTCAGTACAAGTGAAGAATGGAACCCACAATTATGAGATTTCCGAGACACTATTGGGTCATCCGTATGTCGGACGGTTGAATCCTACGAAGAAGAAGATAGCCGAAGACTTGTCCATTTTCGGTGTTGCACCGAGACAAATATATTCAGTCATACGGCATGAAGATGAGAAGAACTTGTCTACGATGAGGTCAATATACAACGCCCTATATTCTTCGAACGCTGTCCGGACCAAATCAAGAATGGCGATGCAAGAAGTGCTGAAGTTGCTTGCCGATAATCATTACGTTGAGTTCCATAGAACACATCCCCAGAGTAAGGAAGTAATTTCAATCTTTTGGGCTCATCCAGATTGCACAAGTCTGGCCAGGTCTTTTGCCGACGTGTTAGTCCTTGATTGTACGTACAAGACCAACAAGTTCAAGATGACTCTCCTTCATATTGTTGGATTCACCTCTACTCTGAAAACATTCCCGGTGGCATTTTGCTTCATGAAGAGTGAAAAACTTGAAGACTACACATGGGCATTGGAGAAACTGAAAACACTCTACAGCGGTCATACAGAGCCGTCAGTTCTTGTGACCGACAGAGAGTATGCCCTAATTAATGCTATTCGCATTGTTTTTCCTCAAGCGGATACATTGCTATGCACTTGGCATGTCAATCGAAATATTGAAGCCCAATGTAAGTTGAAGTTTCAGAAGGAGGAAGGTAAAATTGACATGCAAAATTTTCAAGAATTCTCCAATGACTGGAATTGTGTGTGGCGAGCCTCTACGATTGACAGTTACGACGCCGCATGGTACATGTTCAAGGAAAAGTGGGAGGCGAGGGAGCCGACATGCATTTCATACATCAAAGATACATGGATTGAACCACACAAAGAGCACTTCGTCTTAGCATGGACGAATTTGGTGAAGCATTACGGCACGACAACTACCAACCGTGTCGAAGGAGCACACTCTGTAGTGAAGAGACAACTAAAATCATCTCTCGACAACTTTGTCTCTGTTTGGCAAGCTGTACATCTTATGGTAGGCCGGACGGTGAATGAAATTAAGGCATCATTTGAGATGAGCTTAAATATAGTCAAGCATGAGCATAGAAGGAATGTAATGTTAGATGCTTTAGTTCGCGTGGTATCACACACGGCATTGACATTAATATGTGATGAGATTGAAAGGTCGAAGGATGTCGGGTTTGATCCCCAAGTTTGCGGGTGTGTACATCGACATACACTGGGACTCCCTTGTGCACATCAGATTAATGAATATCGCCGTGAATCCATTCCTATTCCAGTAGAAGCAGTCGATCAACGTTGGAGGCAGTTGTCTATGATGCCTGTGGTGAAGACGGACGATGATTTCTTCTCTTTGCCACAACTGAAACTTCTCCACGCAAGGTGGTTAGCCTCAGTAGCAGCGGAGCAGCAGTCCATTGAGCTTAAAATGCAAGAAATTGCATGTCCGGTCACTACTACAATGCATGAGCCGACCGTTGTTTCCAATCCTAAAGGCAGGCCTCAAACAAGATTGACTACTTCATAGAAGAGAAGGCTGGAGTCAACTAGAAGAGATCCATCGCACTTTGAGCATGTTAAACGAAGCTTACAGCAAGCTCCGCCCGCACGGAAGGGCAAGCTTGTCATTCGCCGAAAAATGGAGAAAATGGACCGCCCAAGAGAAGATACCGTTGCAAGCCAAACACTGAGTTTGTATATTGATAAATTCCAACCTGAGGTTCGCCGATACATTTGGTCTATTGTCGATGTCCCCGGTGATGGCCATTGTGGATTCCATGTGCTTGCAAGACATCTTGGCTATGATGTCAAAGACGGATGGAGACGGGTGAGGCAGGAGCTGTACGAGGAGTTAGAGACTCGTCTTCCATTCTACTCCCGTCTCCTAAGCGAAGAAACGGTTGCAAGTTTGTTGTTAAGTATCCCTTGCACCGACAGTATTACCGGGACAAACCACTACATGTCAGTCCCGTCTGCCGGCTATTTATTTGCCAATAGGTACATGATACCTCTCGTAATTTTCTCGATGGGTATTAGAGAAACATTCTTTCCGATGTGCGCACCTCCACCGGACCACGGACATTCTAACCTATGTACTATAGGTCACATCGGTGATCACTTCGTCATACTAAAGATGATCGGTCATTCTCCGATTCCTCCACCTTTAACAGTTTGGTACAAAAGAGCACCGGTCGAAGCCAGAGCTTGGACCACACCTTTCGATCATCAAATCGACCATTGTAAGAAGTTGTTGAACTTTGAGGAGCCAAAAGACTTACCTGCAGACCACTGTGACGTCGAAATCGACTGAGTATCAATATGTTATATGGAGGACCACTTTTGTATACTTTTTGGCATTTTGGTTATAGAGTACCACTTTTGTATACATTAAACTATGAAATATGAAGTCCAATATATGTTTCTTACTTTTATCCATGTGTTATATGTCTTTTATCTGGGTGTTATACATGTGATATGTTTTTCATGTTGGATATGTGATATCTTTTTCATGTTGGATATGTGATATGTTTTTCATGTTGGATATGTGATATGTTTTTCATGTTGGATATGTGATCACAGGACATTTTAGCTAGGACTGCCACACACAGGACAGTCCTACACTTGTGAAGGACTGCCCAGTGTGTGGCAGTCCTACTTGAAATGTTCTGTGATCAAATCACAGAACATTTTAGCTAGGACTGCCACACACAGGACAGTCCTACACTTGTGAAGGACTGCCCAGTGTGTGGCAGTCCTACTTCAAATGTTCTGTGATCAAATCACAGAACATTTTAGCTAGGACTGCCACACACAGGCAGTCCTACACAAATCACAGAACATTTCAAGTAGGACTGCCACACACTGGGCAGTCCTTCTTAAGTGTAGGACTGCCCTGTGTGTGGCAGTTCTAGCTAAAATGTTCTGTGATTTGATCACAGAACATTTCAAGTAGGACTGCCACACACTGGGCAGTCCTTCACAAGTGTAGGACTGCCCTGTGTGTGGCAGTCCTAGCTAAAATGTTCTGTGATCTGATCACAGAACATTTCAAGTAGGACTGCCACACACTGGGCAGTCCTTCACAAGTGTAGGACTGTCCTGTGTGTGGCAGTCCTAGCTAAAATGTTCTGTGATCAAATCAAAGAACATTTCAAGTAGGACTGCCACACACTGGGCAGTCCTTCACAAGTGTAGGACTGCCCTGTGTGTGGCAGTCCTAGCTAAAATGTTCTGTGATCAAATCACAGAACATTTCAAGTAGGACTGCCACACACTGGGCAGTCCTTCACAAGTGTAGGACTGTCAACACATATCATATATCACAGAACATTTCAAGTACTGTCAACACATATCATATATCCAACACAAATAGTGTCAACACATATCACATATCCAACATATCACATATCCAACATACCACATATCCAACATATCATATATCCAACATATCACATATCCAACATATCCAACATATCACATATCCAACATATCACATATCCAACATATCCAACATATCACATATCCAACATATCACATATCCAACATGAAAAACATCACATATGCAACATATCCAACATATCCAACACACATCAAAAATAGTTTAAAAGGCGGACACAAGTATTCAACATCATACAGCCAGACGTTAGACAATCATACTACATATCATGGCGGGCCTTCGAACGAGACTCCGCATTACGCATGAATGGGAACTCAACCTCGTCGTCGATGCGCTCAAGCTCGTTGGCGACCAAGGTACTAGTGTCGACCAAGACACTAGTGTCACTTTGGCAAGCACTCCGAAGTGTCTTGGCCAGTTCCTTCGCCCTTCTAGACTGTAAATGAAAGTATAATTGAATTTAGTATACAAACATGAAAATCTCGAACTAACTACTAATGCGGAACTCACCATCTTCACCGATGAAGCATACAAGATGTTTTTCGAAGGAAGATTTCCAACAGCTACTACGGCCGCGGGACCCGGGTTTGTAGGGTTCAACAACTTGGGATGTCCGACCCGCCGGAAGTACGACATGTAGTCCTTGGTGCAGTCGGCCATCTGGGTGACCGGTTGGCTCTCATCTTCCCCAAGCAGGTGCCTTTGCCACTCGGAGTAGAAGTCGATCACCCAGTCGAAATACGCCGGTTTGTAGTTCAATGGTTGGGTCCCGCGGGGAGGTTCCAACATCTGTAGTGTGCGCTTCGGCACACTTTGCACGAAGCCGAACTGCCAAAGTACACGATCAGGCATGTACGGCTCCTTGATGTCATAGCATGTGATCATGCCATGAAATAAAGAAACTGGTTGGATGGCACGACCCCCATCGCGAAAATCTCGGTATGGATCCCAAAATATCTGTAGGAAAACTGTTAACAGCAAAATAAACTTAACATGAAAAAATAAGGTTAGTCCCAATTTATTACCTCTTCTGGTACCAAATTGTCAAGCACTTCACGAATGAAAGCAAGGATTTGCCAATCTTTGGTTTCCACCTGGGCCGGCCTCCATCGAGCCACTCTAGGAAGGTGTTCAAAATAGATTGGGTTCTGGTCACCCCGCCTGAGCATCGGAAAGTGCTCGTATATCCATGCCTATTCAATTTATAAGTTAATAGTCACAAAATATAAATAACAAAATGAAGTATACGAGATTAAATCGTTGAATGTTTTCTTACATGTAGCAGAGTCTGGCATCCAGCAATTGTCTTAGTCCCGACACGGGATGCGATGCCGAGCTCGCGATAAAGATAGGCGAGAATACCGCTACCCCATGATATATCGATGAAGTCATCCACGGACAATAAATTGAGCATGTACCTCGCATGTATCGAGGTTCCAGACTTGTCCGAAATGCCCACCATTCCTAGGACGAACAGCATGTAAGCACGGGCCATCGCGTCGACCAACTCATCATCATCCTCATCCAATTCCATATTCGTGAAGTGCTCCACCAGAAATGCCAGAGGAATTCCATATGATTTCTTGAAGCCCGGGAGAGTGGTAAAACTAGTTTCCTCAAGTCCAAGGTTACTTGAGACAAACTTCACGATCTTTGAGTACTATTTTGTCGATTTTTCATCTCTGTAATGTTCTTTGGTCATGACGCGACCGGTAACTGGTAGCTCCAGTATCTGGTACACGTCGTCAAGGGTAATGGTCATCTTCCCGCATGGAAGATGAAACGTGTTGGTCTCCGGGTGCCATCTCTCCACAAAGGCGGATATCAGGGCACTATCCATTGTCCTATAGGCATTATCCGCCAAATTATGCAAACCGCTCGGTACGATTTTCTCCTGGACAGCCTCCGGTAAGCTTCTAAACGGCCAAGACACGGTTTTCTTCCCGTGACTCACAGCCCTAAGCATACGATATGTCCGCTGTATATCAAACAACATATAAAAACATAAAACATATGAAATACATATAGATATCATATACTAAACTGCTAGTTTACAAAAGTAATGTACATACCGGGTCCTTCCATATTGCATATGCAATATGGTTCTCAAAAGAAGCCAACATTGAGCAACCTGGCGGGCGGACAGGCGGCTCAGAAGGACCGGCCTCCTCAGATGGAGCAGAACCAGCTTGACGGGGTGGCAGGAGTTGGCTAATTGGCACGTCATCGTCATCACTGGAAGAAGGAGAAGGAGTACGAGCTCGTTGCTTCGACCGAGCTTGTGCAACCGGTGGGGGTCTCCGTGTCCCAGCCCGACCTTGGCGCTCCGGTTCGGAAATTGTAATCGGACGCTCAAGAGGACGTTCCGCGCGTTCCTTCCGCTTTGACGCGGTAGGGCGTATTCTTTTTGGTGCGTCCGGAGGACTGTTACCCCTATAGAACATTGGATTGTGCGACCGTACAATTAATAACTAATGCAAACTAAAATAGAACTCTTACCCCCTATCCCCCACCCCCAGAACTGAGTACAGTAGGACTGCCAAGCATGTGGCAGTCCACTTGTAAACAAGGACTGCCACAGTCCTGGCAGTCCTCTATTGAAAGAGGACTGCCAGGCCTGTGGCAGTCCTTGTTTACATGTGGACTGCCACAAGCTTGGCAGTCCTACTGTACTCGGCCAACAGACAAACGACTCGCTAGTTTGTCGTTTTCTAGGGTTAGGGTTTTAAGAGAAATTGTGGGTTTGTAGTGTTCGAAAATGGCATTCATAAACCCTAAAGACATTCTAAACCTAAATTATCAAAAGTTTTTAGACAATTAAAACTATTCTAGGGTTTCGAATAAAATGTAGAAAATTATTGAAGAAATTAGGGAAAAACGTACCGAGAATCCGATTTCTTCGACTTGCGTGTCATCTCGTCGAATGTGGGAGTGTTCTTCAAAGAAATTGGGTGGAGGAATTAGGATTAGAGTGGTGGAGAAGAATTTTCTAGGGTTTAGGGAGAGGGGGAGAGAGCTCTTCTTCTTTTTCTTTTGGAGGAGAGAGAGAGGAAATGATGAAATGAATAGGAAATTTGAGTTTGGGGGGTTGGGCTGCCCCCTAGTAGAATCTCCACCAAATGGGCTGCCCCCTAAGTAAGGGCTGCCCCTTAGTAAATGTGGAGGTGCCCCTATAAATTGCCATTATTAATTACGTGATAAGAAGTTTTTCCTTTGGCACTAGATGATGGATGTAAATGATGGTTGTAAGCCTAAACCTAAATCTGACCCATTTGTTAACTCGGTTAGACGGGCCGACCTGTTTATGACCCAAATCCAGTTAGATCTAACCGAATCCACTTAAGAAGAGGGGTGCCACAGCCCAAAAGTTTTGTCTATTGGCCATCATATGCACAGACTGAAGAATAAAAGGCCTCGTTTGGTACACAGTAATATAATCGTAATCGTAATATAATCAAGTAAAAAAAATTATTTTTTTCCCATTTGATTATATTGCGATTATGATTACATTACAGTGAACCAAACATGGTCCAAGTATTCGGAGGATAGATTTTGGCTCTGAAGTTCACATATTCATAATGTCATGCCTCCTTCATAGCTGTCCGAGACTCGGACTCGAGGAGCTTCTGATCGATGCGAGTCTCTTTGTGACCTTGCTTGTTTCAATACTAAGCTTGAATTGTGAGCTAGATAGTGGGCTTGTTCTGTTTCAGTACCAGGAAGAATCAGGCGATGGGTATCGTTGACATACCGATTATTGAGAATTGCTTCAGTCCTGAAGAAGAAGATTATTTATTTATTGCAACCCTTCCAGTGAACTATCCTCGGTTGATGACGTCCGAAAGGAGCTGCTTCTTTTTTCAATGCTGCTCTTGAATTGGCTCCCCAAGTTGGTCATTTTCCGCACTTTTAGTATGCCATCTTTAATTAATTGACCTCTATATTGTAGGCATTCTGTCATCTATGTCCATGGTGCTACTTCTTTTGGTTTACTAAGCAAAAACTTTGATACAGAAGGAGGTATCAAATTTTTGATACCTCATTTGTATGACAAGTGGGCCCATACACTAATTTTATGTCCACAAGTTTTACAAAGTGAGAGGGGGGCCGACTTGTCGTACAAAGGATGTATCAAAACTTTGATACCTCATTCTGTATCAAAATTTTCTCCCTCTATAGATGGTATTGACTACGAGCTAAACTTTGATACAGAAGGTTGTATCAAAGTTTTGATACAACCTCTGTATGACAGGTGGACCCCTTATATATATATTTGCTTACACGGTTACCAAGAAATAGGGAGGGCCCACCTGTCATACAGAAGGTTGTATCTCTGTATCAAAGTTTTTTCCTATTGACTACAGCAGGTTGTTATATGATCCCTTTTCTTTTTTCTAATCTCAAAAACAAATGATCCCTCTTTATTTTTTATTTTTCAACCACAACTAACCACAACTATATATGAACTAGTTCCTCCTCCTCCTCCTCCTTCTTCTTCTTCTTCTTCTTCTTCTTTAAACAATATGAATTAGCTAGCTAAGAATTTTTAAGAAGGTGAAGGTATTTTGTGAGAAGAGCATTTGTTGAAGGATTAATTGTTTCTAAGAACAAGATGCTCGGGAGGCGTTTTAATTAGGACTAATTAACGTTTAGATCCTAATTTTTTTATCATTTTAACTTTAAGTTACAATTTGAAAGTTTGGTTTTTTATTTTTAGATCAATTTTTCTTATTGCCTCCTACTCGTGTTCGTTCAGAATATAATCAAAAAAAAAAAAAAAAAAAAAAAACCAGTCAAAAACTAAAAATTGGGCTTAAACTAGTTTTTTAAACTAGTGTGCTGGGCTACTAAACAAAGTTTAGACGTGTCCCCAAAAATAACAAAATCATGTCCAAACTTTTTAATTAGGGCTTAAACTAGTGTCCTGGGTAGTCGGACTAAAACTTTTCAGCATTTTAGCCCTGACGTGTCCAAAAAAAAAAGTTGGACTTAAACTAGTGTCCTGGGCTACTAAACATAGTTTGGACTCAGGTAGGGGTGCAACTCGGACAAATTGGGTCGGATTTTAGCTCAACCCGAGTCCAATGCAACGAATCATAAGTCTAGTTCGAATCCAAGTTCAATCCGACCTCGGGTTCAACATATGAAGCCAAAGACTGAGTCCGGAGAAATAGAAAAGGGATCCAGGTTCTTCGGATTGGGTCGGATCCATCGGATTTATCGTATTCTAATATGATATTTAAAATAATTTTAACAAGATTAATATTAAACACATAATCAAATAACAATCAAGTCTCAATTATTACAGAATATAAACTAAAATAAAATTTATGATAAGGAGTTTAAGAGTTTGGATGGATAAATTTGGAATTTAAACTTTATTATATATATATATATATATATATATATATATATATATATATATATATATATCATGTGTAGGATTATCCAAAGATCCAAAATCCGACATATATATATATATATATATATATATATATATATATATATATATGTCGGATTTTGGATCTTTGGATAATCCTACACATGAATCCGAAACTAACCCAATTTTTATCGAGTTAAATTTTTTTAACCGAACTCGAACCTGAGTATCTTTCAATCCATTAACGGATTTACAGATTGGGCTCTGGTTTAGCTCGTCCGAGTTACATTCCTAGACTCGGGCTTAAACTAGTGCCCAAAACACAGGAAGGTCATTAATAAACGGGTAAATGACAAAAAAAATTCTCGTTAGATATCCGACTTTTGCAAATTAAGACCTATTAGTCATTTTTAGCAATTCGCCCCTCCTTAGATTACAAATCCGCTCAATAAGGTTCCGCCAGTCAAAATTAAAAAATTTAATCCCGAAAATGCTCATGCCCCCCTCTTCCCCCCGGTGGCGGCGGCGACCCCCAAGCCCCGCCCGACCCCCCACCCCCCCCCCCCCCCCCCCGCCATTCCCCCACCGGCCCTCCCCCCGCCGGCGAGCCCCCAGCTCCGCCCGTTCCCCGCGAGCCTCCCCCCCGACCTCGTCGGCCCCGCACGACCCTCCCCCGCACTCATCGGCCGCCGCTGTCCTCCCCTGCCCTTATCCTGGCCCCACGCAACCCTCCCCATGGGGTCGCCGGCCACTCAGCCCCTACCCCAACAGCCGAGGAAGGAGGGGGGGAGGGGTCCCCTCTTCCCCCTGGTGGCGGCGGCGACCCCCCAGTCCCGCCCGACCCCCCCTCCCCCCCCCCCCCCCCCGGCCGGCCCTGCCCCCCATGCCCTTCTTCCACCCGACCCGGTCGGTCCCGCACGGCCCTCCCCCGCACTCGTCGGTCCCCCGCTATCCTCCCCCGCCCTCGCCCCGGCCCCACACAGCCCTCCCCGTGGGGCCGCCGGCCACCCAACCCCTCCCCCAACGGCCGAGGAAGAAGGGAAGGGAGGGATAAAATTGTCATTTGGGGATTTTTTGCAACAAAAAATAAATAGTGAAAAATTTAAGAGCATTGAGTTTTTTTCGTGAAACTGGCCAATCTAGGAAGTTTTTTTTTTTGTCATTTACCCTTAATAAACACAATAGATAGTTCGGGTCGGGTCGGATCGACAACGCCATAAACAAATCGTGCTCGGTTACAAAACCCTAATTTCTCCAAGTCAAAACCCTAGCTCGGAATCCCACCATTCTTCCTCCCCCTCCGGCCCTCCCCCTCCGGCCCTCCCCCTCCTCTTCTCTCTCATCATCATCATTATCAACGGAGATGGAGATCAATCTCGAGAACATTGCGTTCGATCTCGACTTCCATCCTTCATGTCCTCTCGTGGCGACAGGTCTCATCAATGGCCGCCTCCACTTGTAAGTCCCCCAAATTTCTACTCTTCCTTTTCGAGATAAAGTTCCCTATTTTCCACGCAATTAATAGATCGTTAATTTCCACTCTCCAGGTATCGCTATGCTGAAGATACGCAACCCCAAAGGTTCCGTCGATCCCCATAGAACCCCAATTTTACATTTGGAATCACAGATTTGGCACTTGTTTTCTTTATCAATGAACCAATTGGCAGTAAACATTTTTTTTTTTAATTTTGCACTGAATTTGATGCATTTCTGTAATCTTGTTGGCGATGTTCATATTTCTTACGAAAAATTGTTGTAATTCTGCAGTCATCGAGTATAGTTCGTTGTAAATTTGATCACTTTCAAATATGTGATAGCATATGGTGTTGAAAGTTCGTGCTCATATAAAAACCTACTTTTACATTTGGAGCATTTGTTTTGTCAACGAAGTTAGTAGTGCACATAATTTGTAATTGTTTTATCTAAGTTCTGTTTTTTTGGTAATTTATTAAGGCACTTCACTTTTTGATCAAGACTAGCCCATTTTAAACTTTGTATTATTTACAAGTTTGCCATTGAAAAAATTGATCAGGGCTATCCCACTCTTTGGTATAAAAGTCACTTTTTTCTATTTTTTCCCTCTTCTTCTTCCTCAACCCATCTAAGAAGAAGAAGAAGAAGAAGGAGAAGAAGAAAAGGAAGAACAACAACAACAAAAAAAATGTTAAACCCTAATATTGGTGGAAACCCTAATATTGTTATCCCTAATTTTTTTCTCATTTCCAATTTCGATGACACCCAAAGGATCCTCATAATATACAAACCCTAATATGGGAGGAAACCCCAATATTGCTGTTCAACTAGTGCAAACAAGGACTGTCCAATTTTCTGGCAGTCCTACAAACTGAATGGACTGCCAGAAAACTGGGCAGTTCTAAATTACAGCATGTGAAACAAAGGACTGCTCATTTTTCTGGCAGTCCTTACTGTATGTAGGACTGTCCAGTTTTCTGGCAGTCCTGAATACAGTAAGGACTGCCAGAAAAATGGGCAGTCCTTTGTTTCACATGCTGTGACTTAGGACTGCCCAGTTTTCTGGCAGTCCATTCAGTTTGTAGGACTGCCAGAAAATTGGACAGTTGTCACGCCCCAGAACCAGAATACTGAAGAACGGGGACGTGCACAGCCAGCTACGTATAACGGAACGGCAACCATCCCGCTATACGGTCACGGCTGTCTAGCTATGTGAGGGCACGCTACAAACCATCAGTCTCTTAGGGTCAAATCAAGCTATTGTCTCAATCTCAACAAGTAATGATAGTAACAAGATATCAGACCACCAAATATACAATTGTAAGGCGTCCCAAACATTACATATCCAGATGATCATGAAGCTAGTCGTACAAAATGTAAGGACTAGCAAGAGTTAAGTCATACATGATCAACCTCGAGTTGCCAATCATGATTACAGCCCGTAGGCAGACAGAAAGTAAAGTGCATCGAGCTAACAAGTGCTCGTCGGCTAAACGCCTCAAAAGAATATCAGTTAACAATACAGTGGGAGAAACAAAAAGAGAAAACCCACTCGTTGTCCGGGTTCCGTCTAGTGTTCACCATCGGACTGGGAAGCAGGTAGATCCTTTGCTGCTGCTCCGGTATCTGGCCATACAAAACCAGCTGGGTCAGACCCCAGAAAGAGCAAGTGCCACAAAGGAGGCCACGAAATAAGAACAAAAGCCAGCAATCAGCACAATAATATAATTACATAACAAGAGACAGTAATTTAAGAAAATGCATGATAGTTAGATATAAAAGACAAATCTTGTACAGAATCGATAAAAGACAGAACATATGGAAAGACATGACAGGATGATATACGATGAGATGACCATGGGACTATTCAGATAGCCAGGTTACAACCCGTAAACCAAACAAGGACCGGGGTTGTAACCCTTCGTCTGAACGGAACTTGGTTTCTCCCACCATTTATCGGCAAGATAAAATACGCGAATTCAAGACTTGCAATTAAACATGATTAAGGTAAAGCACGAGTAATCATGTCATGTCATGACCTTGCACAGGATCAGGACAGGACAAGAGGGACTAGACTCCATCCAATCAATCACGGCCAAGCAAGTACTACGGCTTACTACTTTAACTAACTAGGGTTATCACAGACCTGATTACTAACAAGATGCAATGAGAATTCCAAGTCCGGTTACCTGTTTGTTACTACCTGAATGCTCCCAGCAAGAAAAGGAAAAGATAGCATGATATAGCAGACACACTGTAGTAAGATACATGTGTCCTAAGGTACGACGCTCGACGGCGGGCTGGAAGTGCGCTCATCTCGACGGATAGCAACAAATTCCATGTATATATATATAAGGCCGGGACCAAAGGGGCAACAGGTAACTGGAAAATTTTCCATGAACTAATTGATCAATCTAGTCATTAACCTAGCCAGATTCAGTATGAATCCCTGACCGTGGGAACCAGGGAGTCACGTCCTAGACATGATGCAAGACAATACGAGTGGATTGCACAAGCAAGCAGGAACACCCACGGTGTCAAGACAAGTCAAGCTAAGTTATCAAGTCATGTCAAGTCAGGAGTGCGCCGCCACGGGCCACTATCAAGTTATCAAGATAATTCATGTCAGGATACTTGTCAGGAGTGCGCCACGACGGGCCACTATCAAGTCAGGTTGGTCATGTCAGGAGTGCACCATTACGGGTCACTGTCATGTTATGCTAGTTCCTTGTCATACCGTGCCATGTACAATAGTCATTCCAACATATTAAGTAAAATCAAGTTCATGACAAAAGGCGTAAGGATATAAAATGGGCGTAAAATATCTAATAAAATATCAATATACAGGGCTATAGAAGAGCCAAGCTCAAGAAATAAACAAATTCATCATAGACAAGTGGGTTGTGCAAGAGGGTCAGGGGTTGGGCTGCGCAGGGTATGCACTGCGCATGGAAGAGCTGCGCAAGAGTTGCCTTGCGCAAGGGTTACCTTGCGCAAGGGTAGACTGCGCAGAGTATGGACTGCGCAAGATCAGGTTGCGCAGGAATGGATGGCGCAGGGTCAGATTGCGCATGAGATGGATTGCGCAGAAGTGGACTGCGCAGGAGCAGATTGTGCATGGGCAGACTGCGCATGGGCAGACTGCGCATGGGCAGACTGCGCATGAATCCATGCGCAGTCGGGTTGAGCGCAGTTCACCAAGGGGCAAGCTGCGCGGTCGGCGCTGCGCTAAAGAGCGCTGGCCGAGGGGGATGCGCAATCCAGCACTGCGCTAAAGAGCGCAGGCTGCAGGCTGCTACTCCAGGCCGAGAAGAACACCAAGAACACCAAAAATTCAAATTTTCATATCTTTGTCAAATCAAAGCCAAATCTAGATTTTCAAAGGTCTAACTTGAGTAAAATTGAATTCTCTTCCACATGGAAGCATCAAAACCCACAAAAATCCAACCAAAATAGATCAAAACTATGTAAATCCGAAAATAGTTAAAACCTAGATCTAGAACAATGGAAACTCCAAATCACAAAATGTCAAGTTCTAATGTTGATCTCCATGGCCTAATCTAGCTAATGGACAAATAAAAAGTGGTTCTCATATGGTGGCAAGGTGCACTTGCCTAATGGGTTGGAGAGTTGTGTGGAGGAAGAAGAAGAATTAATGGAGGAAAATAATGAGGAGAGAGAGTGTTAGGTGGGGATTTTAATGGGGGAGGATAAGTTGTGTTGAGGGTGGAGGTTAGCTAAGATGGTCCAATGCATAATAAACCAAACCAAACCAATTCCTATCCAAATAAAACCAAGCTCCATTAATCAGAATTAATCCAGGAATGATAAATGACAATTAAACTACAATGCTAAGTATGAAATATACCACAACTTAACTGGTCAAGAAAAATAAAAAATACTGGTCAGAAATACGATCACGTATAAAATACGTATCACGAATTTCGGGGCACTACAACAGTCCTGGTCGACGCAGAGTTTTCTCGTTCGTGCATACTTGTGTTTAATTTAAATGGGTAATTTCCCACTCCGAATGTAGTTTAATTCAAATGGGCTACAGACAATTGAAATAAACAATGTAATGGATGCTTGAATTTTTCAATTTAATTTCTAGGGTTTTGGAAACAAATAGAGAAAGAATTTGGGTGCCATCGATCTTCTTGAGAAGGAAATTTGGAAGAGAAGAGGAAGAAGAAGAGAAAATTTCTAGGGTGGAAGAAATTTCTAGAAATTTTCAA
Source organism: Iris pallida (assembly GCA_029216955.1). Taxonomy (NCBI): domain Eukaryota; kingdom Viridiplantae; phylum Streptophyta; class Magnoliopsida; order Asparagales; family Iridaceae; genus Iris; species Iris pallida. The sequence continues at coordinate 4,978,982 of JANAVB010022200.1, forward strand.
ATTAACTTCTTGCTTGGGGATGGAGAAATGGTGGAGGAGAAGAGGAAGAAGAAGAAGAAAAGAGTTAGGGTTTAGGAAGAAAGAAAAATTTTTGCAAATGAGAGAAAAAATTTGGGTTTGGGGGGATTTCACTTTGGGACAGCCCTAAATCAAAAAAAAATGGGCTATCCTAAGTAAAACAAAAAAAATCTGGGCTTATAAATAGCCTTTTTTTTCATGCGTAAACCTCTTAAAATTCAAATTTTTATGCATACCCCTGCAAAATTTATAATTGCACCCTTAAAAGTGTTTTTTAGATAAAGCCACTCATCATTGACCTTCTGTGTCCTGGGCTACTAGCATTGAAACCCCATTCCATTTAGTTATTTCTCAGACTGGGATTCGAACCCACGCCGACTCCTCCCCTCCCTTACTAGTGTCAGGGCCGGCCTGGCGGGTTGGGTTGTCTTATCTGGAGCTAATTTTGGTTGCCCTTTACCTATATTGAAAGATATAGGTTTAATTTGGATTTGGGTTGGACGGGTCCTAATAAAACCAAATGGCCTAGGGGGTTGCCCTATGGAGGGGGGTTGTCCAAGCCCGAAGTCTTGTCAGACTTACCCCAGGGCCGGCCCTGACTAGTGTTACCACTAGACCACCTCCTTGGTGGAAAAAAATGTTTATTTTTACATGGATACCCTTGGCCAAACATTGTTTAAGACTTGTGCACATTATTAAAACTCATACGAGTAGAGTGTATGGTGGATAGAAACTCATAGCTAAGGGTCTGCTTGGATTGAGGGTTAAGAGGGTTAAGTGAGGAAAAGTTAAGTGAGGGAAAAATAAAACCATACTTGGTTTGAAGGTGGGGTTTAGGAGGGAGGGTTATAGAGGGTTAAGTGGGGGTTTATTTCACCCTCTTTTGTCCATTTTTTTAATCCCTCAATTCGGAGGGTTAACGAGGGTGATTGAGAGGTTTTGTTTAAAAAGTCATAAATACCCTTATTTGTTCTATAAGATATTATGATTTTTTTCTTCATTTTTTTGTTTTCAACATGTTGCTCCATACCTTCCAAATTTGTGAAGATATTTTGACAAGTTCTAATCAAAATTTCAATCTAATTTAATTTTATGACATATGTAATAAGGCTATTTTGGTAACTATTATATTTTTTATTAATCCTCCACTCACTCAAATCTCCAATCCAAGCAAGAGTTATTAAACACCCCCACTTAACTCTCCCTCCAATCCAAGCAAGGTTCTATGTATTCACTCTACTCCCCCTCATTTAACCCTACTTAACTCTGCTTATTTTTTCCCCCTCAATCCAAGCAGACCCTAAATTCTTGATAATCTAATTTAGCTTAAGTTCTTGCTAAATAGAACGGCGTTCATAGATACTATTGGTAAGGGTACCTATGCACAAAGAAACTTTTTCAGGGTATAAAACTATAAATTCAATTCTAAATGTTAAAGGTACATTCATGCAAATCTGAATATTTTAGAGGGTACACATGCACAGATATCTCAACTTTTTTATGTTTTAACTGTAGAGCCATAAGTTTCCATTGAATTTGATGCATATTAGCAATTAAGTTGGTAATGCTTACATTTTTTTAGGAACAGTTGTAATTATGCAGTTATTGAGTAGAATTTATTGGAAATTGGCTAAACTATGTTTCTTGTTTCGATCACTTTGAAATATATGACAACTTAGGGTTTTGAGAGTTCGAGCTCATCGGAAGTCTTGTAGAGCCGTCCGATTTGTTAATTCTGGAAGTGGTAATTATCATTGCTCTACCTGTTTATCAATTCCTATAATTTTTCAGCTTAAATGTTTTGTCATTTTCATGATGTTTTCAGCTATATTAACTGCTTCTCCGGACCGTTCAATCCTCGCCACCGATGTAGAGACGGGGGCAGAAATTGCTCGTTTTAAGAAAGCTCATGGGTGAGTGGTATAATGTTATTAGTCTCACTGACACATCTATTTGTTTGGTTTTCTTTCAAAGATAAAACCTGTAATGCTATATAAACACAGATGTTTCTTTTTGAAGGTCTACGGTGAATCGTCTTGTGAACTTGACAGAGACAACTATAGCATCAGGAGACGAGAAAGGATGTGTAAAGGTGTATATTTTATTCGTCTTGTACATACTAGTGAAGTTCATATCTACTTTATATTTTTGCGCTATTTTGCTATTTATATCTAAATCACAAGTAGACGAGCTATATTATTTGGTTGATATGTTTTGTTATGATTGGAAGATATTCTTAGGTTTACATTTCTGAAATAGTTTTTCTTTTCTTTTTTGGGGTGTGTGTGTTGGGGGGGGGGGGGGGGGGGGGGGGTGGATGGGTTGGACGGTATATATAGAAGGGAGAAGTTGTAGCCAAAGGAATTAATTTTGCAACTGCACTTGTTTGTTTTGCTGCAATTATATTTACAAAAGTGCTTGTAAAAGTTCATTATGACACTTCTGTTTGTTTTTTGCAACTTCTCAAATTCAATCACTGCATAGACTAGAGCCTTTTGTCACTAGGAGGCCCATTTTTGAATTCAATCATTATGGATTCCTGAAGGTCACAGTTTCTTCTTGCAGAATACTTGTAGAAATTTTGCTCATATTATTACCTTCCATCGAATTTTTGTATTCGAATCACTTCCTGATCCATGTCATAATTCGTAATACCCATAGATTTTATATGATATATGACAAGTCATAGCTTACAGAGGACTAGACTAGCTTTAACCGAGTTTGGAATAAAGTCTAGCCAGGTTCCTACTGCATGTGGCCTCGGTCTAACCAATTTAGTTATGAGTTTTCACCTATCTACACTTTGAATTAGACTTTTGACATTTAGAGTTTTTTTTTTATCATTTCATTTTTACAGATTTTCTGGATTTGTTTTAAAGATTTTACTGACAACTTTGAATTCTAGGCCTACTGGATCAGGATTCTCAGGCCCCATAATTCGATAGGGACTAGTTTGTGTTATATATATATATATATATATATATATATATATATATATATATATATATATATATATATAATACAATTGTAGGATAAAATTTTACTACAAATTTAGGTTTAGATAGAGGTGAAGGAAGGGATCCTATCTGTGAAGGCCTAAAATGAGAAGATCGAGCCGGTAGTGGGATCCATTGTAGTTTCTATGGGATTAGGTTAGTAGCCCTCCTCTTGTAATCGTTTCTTACTTCTATTCGAGGCATTTAATTTCTTGTAATCATAAATCTCATGTTCCTAATTGATAAATAATTTACTTAGCCAATCCATCTTGTAAATTAAATCCATCTTGTAAATTTCGGATCTCCACTGTGGTCCAACTGTCATAAAACACCATAGCCATTAGCACAGAACTCTATTTTGAACCCATGAGCCATGACAATAATTCATAAATATAACACAGAATCCTTTGATTTTCACGTTCGTGTAACTTTAAGATATTGACTTTAGGACGGTCAAAATTGCTGTACAAGAAATGAAATTTTGACAAATTTAGGAAGTTTATTTTATTAGGTTAAGATAGCATAGTTTAAGTACATTATTTTATTTAGTGACTAATTGGGGTTTGGGGAAGATTTTGTCGAACACAAATTCTTTGATGGTTTTGTTGTTCATGAGATTGATCATTCGATAGTCCCCATGGGGATGGATAGTGGTTTAACCATCATCTATTTTAGACACAGTACAAACAAGCCCGTGTGCTTTTCTGTTCCTGACGACTAGATCGAAACTAAGTGTCTATGGTCCTATCACCGTGATCCCGGGCATGCATGAGATTTTCAAAGTAGAGGCTGTATGAAACTATGACATAAATTTGATCTTAATTGCTTTGTTTTCCAAACATATATAATTACTATTATTATTCATGCATGCTCGTACTCATGTTATTATAACTATTGTTTGCTTTCTTTGAAAGCAGTATAATAGGGGTTAGGCCTCCACTATAGTACAATAGAGGTTGCTTGTACTCATGTTATTAACTTATAACTATTGTACTTCTGTCATATTTTGCAATAGCAGCTTATAATGTCATGTTCCCCAAATATGGAAGACCACGTGACAAAACCATCGACATAACTATAATAGAGGTTAGGCCCCCACCATAGTCCAATAAGCTTCTAAATTGTATCACATTGCGAGATCTTAACAACATTAATAAAGAAACGATTGACAACTAATTAAAATTTAACTAACTAGAGAAACAATCAAAGGAACAATTATTACAATACATGAATTTCATAGCAAATAATATTCGACTTGACCAAAGGAAAGCAACGTCAAAAACTATATATAAAAAAAACAGAATAGCTAAACTGGGTCTCTTAACACACATAAACAAAATAATAAAATCACTAATAGCTGCTGATTAATCTTCTGCTCTAGAACAATTCTTTTCGTACAGGAAAAGATCAGCACCCAAAATTCGGATTGTCAGCTAATCTTGGGCGAGCAAATCCATGTTGTCAGAAAAACGAACTAACATGTGTCAAAGAAAGTGTGGAAGGTACCCTTGACAAGGTACCCTTGAAAAGAAAAGCTGATGGAGGACCATATCATTATCAGTCCAATTCGAATTTGATTTGAGATTTGGGTGCACTTCTTTAGGTGCATATGTTTTAATTAAATATGTACATGAGTGCACATGGTTTCTATTTACGCACATGGGTGCATATGGTTTTAATTATGCACATGTGTGCACATGGTTGATTTTTAGGATATTTATATTTAGTGGTTTGTAGTGGATTGCTTAAATTTGGAAACATGGTAGTTTACTTTTAAGGATTAGTTTCTTGGAGGCTAAGAGTTCTGTGGCTGTATAAACTAATGTACTGTCAAAGTTTTATCCAATGAAGAGAATAGTAGAATTATATTTTTGTTTCTGTCAAACCTTAAATATATTCTCAAATTCTTCATATATCATCTTCTCTTATTTTCTTTGTGAATCCAAGCCCTAATTAGATTTCCAATCCCAATGACCCATTTTACTTGTTGCTGATACTGTTAATTGCTTCATCACACGACCCCTTGTTGATTGCTACAGTACACGGTCCCTTTTCCTTCTTTGTTTACTCAGCTGCCGAACTCACCTTCCTGCTTGCAGAACCCGCTTGCAGGCTGCCTCTTCTTCCTGCCAAACACAAGTCCTTCCATTCCATATATTCAGGAACCACCAGGATCCCTTCTCTTTGTTCCCTGTTGCGTCACATAACACACAACAGACAACTTTTCCATCTTCTTCGTCTTGTAACCCCTGATCAGCCATCACCTCTTCTTCCATTAAAAACTCAACCAAGTCAGAACCTCATTTTCCTAATTGCACCATTTACAATCCTCATCATCCAGAAGATGAATGATCAGTATCAAACCATTAATGCAAGGTTGATCATCGAACCCTGGGACAAAGGCTTGAACGTTTTGGTTCGTTGCTTGTGGTGCAAGATATGGTCCGTTTTGATTGCGTAATGTAACTTCACAATCATATGGTAAACTCGACCCATAACTCTTAATTTACTTGATTGCTTTTGTGATCTTTTGCGGTTCTTTGGTTAGATGTTTATCAATCTTTGTTTTACCAGTAAACTTCCACTAATCTCATGGTGAGAAATCATTGCATAATCCATATAGATCGTCCCTCTAGGTCTTGTCATGCGTCACATGCTAAAGCAATACACTTGTTATAATAACACACGAGAGTATGGAGAAGTATGCAAAATGATAGTAACTATACATGTATGAAAAGCAATACAACGAGAACAAAGGCATTATTCCAAAATATTGGGTCAGTTGTATGTATGAAAAACAATTAAGATTACTTTTATGTTACACACCCTCTTCCTTTGAAAGCTATCAAGTGCATGCCTGGTATCATGGTCACAGGACAGTCCATGCTTAGTTCCGATTTAGTCGCTAGGCATCATGAATAATCATTAATTACTTTTGTTTGCTGCAATTGCTTTCATTTAACATAAATCCATGATTCTTAATTGATCAATAATTTGGTTCCACGTTTCAATCCATAGCACGCATGTCTAATGTAGAATTAAATAGGTCTTGTAAGTTTCAAATCTTCATTGTGCAGCTGTCAGAGAACACTCGTACCCGTTAGCACAAATCTCTATTTGGACCTTGACCATATTCAGAAAGATATAAAAAGTTCCCTATGATTCTCATGTTCAAGTAATTTTAAGATTCTGACTTTAGGACGTATGCTGAATAATCTAGTAGGATAATGTTTTGAGGTATCCCATTACTTCAAATCTAGTAGGATAATGTTTGTCTACACAAACACCTAGGAGGGTCATTCAGTTGTTGCCATGGCTGGCACTTCTAGGACCTCTTGACCTCCTTGAAAACATTTCTTTGCTCTCTGCTAATAGCAATGGCTCTATCCAACTTCCAAGTTCCAATATGAGACCCCTAAGAGTTTCGAGAATCTTGATCAGTGTGCACATTTGCTAGATGCATCATGCAAAGTTATACTGTCTTTTTGCAATTTTGATGAGTAACACCTTGTCGTCATTGGAAATGAATTTAAATTTGGCTCATTGAATACAAAACATGCTAAAGAGGTATGGTATTATTGTAAGTATTTACTGGATGAGTATTATGCTTCACCATCATGCAGCAAAAAAACATTTCCTTTTCTGTTGAAAGTTCATCACCAAAGATTTTTTTTCTCTGAGGATTCTGTTGGGTACTTGTATTCGGTGTTAAGATTTCTTCTCGTTATATCTTTTACTAGTGAAAACATCATTATATTCAGGACTGTACTTGAGAACCCTGTTAACTGCAGATAACAGTTTTATGTATATTTTTTTCAGGTATGGGATACGCGGGAGCGTTCTTGTTGTAACACCTTTGATGCTGATGAAGAACTTGTTTCAGAAACAACATATATTTCAGATATGACTTATGTTCCTGCTTCTATGCAACTTTTGGCAACAAGGTGGATCGTGAAATTTTGTTAAGCATACTTTCCACATTCTGTTAAATGTAATATCAAAGATATAGTTGGACTTCTTTCGTAATTATTTTCGTAACTTGTTCTATAATAGTTATTTTGCAATAAGTGTTTAATTTTCTTCCTATAAGATGCAAATTCAACTATATTTCTATAATATTTGTAAGAAATATTTGGATGGCAGAAATGCTCAAATTCAATGCACTTGATGAGGAATGCTTAGGATTACATTAAAAGCATGTTTAGCTTTTGTTGTGGAATGTAGTATAGAAGATATTGAAATGAAAATGGTGTATATTTTACGTTTTATGTGGACAGAGACTTTTTAATCTTCTTCCTATGACTGTTGCTGCATCATAGAACATGAATATTTCTACATTCACACAAAATTTCCCACTACTGTTACTCCCACCGAAAAAAAATCTATCTTTTAAGTTGTTAACTCGTTTCTATTATCCACTATATATTCTTGATTTTAACCCTTCTGCATGTTTGTGAATCATGTAAGTTTTGTTGAATGTTTTTTGGGCAGAGTGTGAAATGCAAGAAACACTTAGTTGGATTTCCCTCTCTTAGCATATGTAGTTATTGTCGTTTAGCTATTGAGGAAGGGGTAGTTAACTAAACACCTTTGATAGTCCTTGTCACTGTGAGCTGAAAACTCTTGCTGCTTGTCTTCCTATTTATTTATTTATCAGTTGGACATTCTTGATGTTATGTCGTTTATAATGTAAAATGGAATCTTCTTAGAACATTTGATCTTTTGATGTATTAAAGAACTGTTGATTGGTCATATTTCTAACATAGAAGCTTACTGCTGTATTTTGCTTTCCTTGACTAATTTTATTGAATACAGTGGGGATGGAACTCTTTCTGTTTGCAATCTACGCAAAAATAAGGTAAATTAACTATTCACCTTCCATGTTTTTTCCTTATTGTAGCATACAGGTCCAGTAATTTTGATGATACTGACATCTCCTTAAACATGGTTTGGGTGTATGTTCATGGTAGGTGCAAACTCGTTCTGAGTTCGCCGAAGATGCTTTGCTGTCTGTCGTGACAATGAAGGTTGCCTTCTTTTTTTTCAATATAAAAGTTTGTTATATATACCATTTATGGAACATTATTATGACAATGAAGGTCACCTTCTATTTCTTTTCAATGATAAAAGTTTGTTATATACCATTTATGGAACATTATTATCACATCCTAAACTTCAAGACACAAAAGCTAGGATACTTTTTTTTTTTTTTTTTATATTTATGCAATTCCATTTCTTAAGTAAAGTTCAGTTTCAGCCCTTTCTTTTTCTTACCCCTACTCATACATGGGAATCACCATCATACTCTAATTTGGCATGTGAAGATCAAGAGAGTGCCCTTCCTCCAACACAAGTTTGTTGAATATGCCAAAATCTTGCTTGTAGCTAATGATTTTCATTGATGTAACTCTCAACTTCGCTAGAAGTTACAAACCTTTATTCATTGGGATGGAAGTCTATAATGTAAAATTTCTTATTAGTTGGAGTTCAGATTATTTTCTGCCTCTTTTCTTTATGTTTATTATTATCAATTCTACATGACATTCTGATTTGTCTCTTTAACATTTTTTTTCCTAAACTAGAATGGTCGAAAAGTTGTTTGCGGAACAGATTCTGGAGCTTTGTTACTGTATTCTTGGGGCCATTTTGAGGACTGCAGGTATTTTAATATATGCTTATGAAACTACATAATTTCACACTAGCTTAACAGTCATTAGCAGGACTTAAATTGGAATTAGTGAGCAAGTCTCTATGATTGACCATGTATTCATCTGCCTTCTATTACCTTGTCAAGGTAAGTTCTAATAAATATAGGTAAGTGACTTATTTCGTGTGAAGTTGTAGAGGTGCCAATTGAGGATAAGATGTGAACAAATAGTCTCAGGTGGTTTGGAGTCTTGGATTTGTGTGACATATACCGATAGATGCAGCGGTTAAGAGCAATAGGATATTTGCAGGGGCGGCCCTGGCCCAGGGCAGGCCGGGCGACGGCCCAGGGCCCCCTGACGAAAGGGGGCACCAACATGAAACTATCTACAATAGAACTAGTATGTATCATGTGCCATTTTTTAACAAAAAGCATTTGTGGTGTAGTGGTTATAGTGCTAGACTTATATTTAGGAGGTCCTTGGTTCAAATCTTGACCACAACAAAATTTTATTTTATTTAAACTTTTTTTACATTATGTATGGGGGCCCATTTTGGAAGTTTCGCCTTGGGCCCCAATTAGCTCAGGGCCGGCCCTGGATATTTGTTAAAGGTGATTCTAGAACAAGGGATAGACCTAAGCAGACTTAGATTGAGGCTAAGGTATGGCTTTTGCTAATGTTACAGGAGATTGCCTGTAACATATTTGAATGGAGAAAAGATTCAAATAGTCGATCTCAAAATTTAGGATAAAGGCTTTGTTGTTGTTAAATAGGTAACTTAGTCGTAGTTCTTATATTTATTATTTTGTATCATATATCTAGACACAATGTTCATAAAACATTTTTGTAACAAGGTAATCAATATTTTTTATTTTTATACTCAGTGACCGTTTTCTTGGGCACACTCAGCCTGTTGATACATTACTGAAGGTATGCCAAACTCAAATTCTGGTTTCCTTCTCTGTTGGCTTGAGTTAGAAATTGATTCATTTAAAAAATTTCTTGTGTGTTAGGTTGATGAAGATACTGTCATTTCTGGATGTAATGATGGATTAATCAGGTTTTGCTTTAATTTCTTTACTGACACTAAAATAGTAGTTATCATGATTCATGACATGACCTTTATTAACTGTTTCACCCTTTCTTTTGGCTGTTTTCACTTACAAATTGGAAAAGACAGGATTGTGGACTTGTCTTTTTTTGTTTTTCACTTTCAAAAGTTTTAGCTACCTTGAAGGAGGTTATTTTTCTTTGTTTCTATAACCAGAAAATGAAAACTGTTTCTTGCCTTTCTTTTCTGCTAATTGATAATTCTTTGGAACCAAATATATAAACATGTTAATATCATCTGACAGTCTTAGTTTGTGCACAGGTTGGTCGGCATCTTACCGAATAGAATAATTCAGCCATTGGCTGAACATTCAGATTACCCAATAGAGGGCCTTGGTACAGTTCATTTTCTGATGTTCCTGCACATGTGGTGAGCTTATTTACTGTAGATCTGCAGCTAATATTTTCATGTTGTTTGCTTGCAGCTTTTTCAAGTGATAGAAAATATCTTGGCAGTATTTCACATGATCAAATGCTTAAGGTGAGAACACCTTCCAAATATAAAAAATAGTTTCTTTTTTATCAAAGTTGTGTTCGGGAACTTCTTGCAAACATCATTGTTTGTTTGATCTCTCTCTCTCTCTCTAAAAAAATATATATTGTATGTTTGCATTTTGCATCATCAACCATGTAGAATAACATGATCATATGTAAAATGTCTCATCCATTTGTGAACTTTATAACTTCATTTTACACCATATGGTATATTGTTAATTCTGCATGTAAATACTCTTTTTTCTTTGGGTTGATGACTGTATGTTGCAAGACTTAATGTTAAAAGAATGAAGATCAAATGTTTGCATGTACTGTTACTTCTGTTCCAAGCCACACTGGGGTTATTATGGATCAGCCTATAAATCGACTTAGGAGATGATGCCTCCTTACTGGGTGATTGATAAAAAAAACTATGTTTAGATTTTATCAGAAGGGGTGGTTTTATGTATGAACTTATTTTTATAGAATCAGCACCATCACTTAGAAATCCATAACTATGTAACTTTGTCCTAGTCGGAGCTAGGTGAAAGATTTGCATTCTAAAGGTATTTTGGGCTATCCTGATATTGTGGTGAAACTTGCAATTGAGTAAGAAAATCATCTATCTTATTATAAGAGAGTGAAAGATATCATACTTCGTGATCTCGTCTGTAAAATCTACAGTTTTGTTACAAAATCATCACATGGAGACCATAAATGTACAACTATGTGTTCATAATTCTTACTAGTTTGGTCAGCAATAGTTTTTGCAACTGTTACATAAAGGATTTTGGTTTGCGAAGCCCATCAATATCAACGTTGTTTTATTTTCTTAAAATGCTTTGTACCGTCCATTTTGTACAAAAGCCATTTGCCTTGGCCAATGTGGTGATACGGGGCAGGTTTCCATTCTTTAATCTTTAGATTTCAGGTTATTGTCATTGATCAATCATACCAGTCATGGTACAGACTCTACAGTATAATGATGCTAAACATCTTAGCCTCTTAATACTCTGAGCTAGCTGGGATATCGTGGCACAAGATGCCCATTAGTCTGATGCTTTCTGTAGCAAGACCATTCTTCTGTAGTTCTTACCATTTGCAACTTCTTCTCAGTTTGGTGTCTAGCTCTTGCCATCTTCCTCTTTATTGCATTTGTATAAAATTGATAGGATATGTTTCTGAGCAGAAATATTTTACCACTCGACATTGTTTATTTTGGTACATGTAGCTATGGGACTTGCAAGAATTATTGGATGGTAAACAAGATGTCCCAAATAGTCAGATGGTTGAAGATGACAGCGATGAAGATGAGGATATAATGGATGTGGATGCAACACTCAGCAAGCCCTCCAAAGGTAGCGTGTCCGATTGCACTCTTGTAGATGATCTATGCTTGAAAAGATTGGATGGAGCAGAGATCATTCTCGTTTTAATTTTCTCTCACAAGCATCATTGATGGAGCTCTTGCCATCACAATAAAGATATTGCATTAACATTAAAAAGCTAATCCACGCCCTTTCTATTCTGCATCTTTATCAGGAAATAAGGGAAAGCAGGCAGGCAAAGGTCAGACTTCAAGCTCTTCCACTGCAGATTTCTTTGCAGACATGAGTGATTGACTACGCTGCTGGCTTTTACTGAGGCTGATATACAATTCAAAATTGAAGTTCCATTGGAGAGCAACTTATTGTTGAGAGAGGTTTTTGACAGATAAGAAGCATTTGTTCATGTATCCAACCTTTATGGTTCCGACATATACATATCCATAAGCAATTGTATCATTTTTGTAATATATTAGTCTGGGGCGTTTGTGGTATTGAAGTTGTGACCTTGCTCTATCAAGGAATGCTGCATAACAAGAAGTTACTGCATTTGTCATTCCTGTAAGGTTCAGTACGAGAAGCTCGAGTCCAGATCCTTGTTAGCAATTCGACAAACGGAAAAAATACGGAACGGAAAAAATACGAGTATAAATCGACTCAGCGTAAATAAAATACGTTCAAAAATTCGGTTAAATATTCGAAAAATGAAAATATTGAGGTTAGAAATTTCACATTCTTAAATATGTTGTCAAATTTGTTTAATTAAACAGGTTCCCAACAAGTTTTTTGTGCCAAATTTTTCAATAATTGATACAAAATACGTTTAAAACTTCGCATGCTTGAAATTTACGTACTGATTTGGATCTGTCAAAAGTACGCAAGTATTATACGTTTATGAGAGAGACGGAAAAATTTGCGTATAATACGAGTTTTATTCGGGTGATTGCTAACAAGGGTCCAGATAAGTGCGGCCGTCATACTAGGCTTTTGTGCTGTTTATTGGAAGTATTAGAATTTTGTTATCTTAGGTGTGTGTCCGGGGAATTTCTGACTATTATCAGATTTGTTACTTTCAATTATGTTCATGGGTTTGCCTTTGGTCTGTTTTCAGTCACCAGGGCAGCATTACAGTTTTCACCAAATAGGCCGGGCTTTTTTCGGGTTCCCAATTGAATTCTGTGATTATGTTAGCTCTATATATCTTCTTGCAGAACAGTTGTGCCAATGCTTTATTTGTGGGCTAATTTGCACTTAAATACCTTCAACTTCTGATTTTTGAACTTAAATACTCTTGATTTTTGAATTTAGATATCCATGCAAGTTTTATGAGCGCAGGGCCACCCTGATTGGTGGGAGAAGGTTGTGATGGAAGTTGGTGTGGGAGGTAGAGAGGGAGGAGAACGTGGAGGGGGTGGACAAGGTGGATATTGTGAGAACCAGAGGAAATGGGCGAAGGAATTAGACGTTCTTTTAGGCCTCGTTTGGTTCGCGGAATCTCCGGGTTGGGAAAGGAAAGTGATTACTTTTCTATGTTTGGGTGTCCAAGGAATTGAGGAGGAAAGGAAAGTGATTCCCAATGGAAGGAAAATTAGGGGGAAAGTGATTCCATCCATCCAAGCAAGGAATCACTTTTCCTTCCCACATCGAAGTATTCACTTTCCTTTCCAAATTCCTTGGCATTGCCAAACATCGGAAAGGAAAATCAATGGAAATTAAAGTTTCCCAAAGGAAAGGAAATGACGAGGAATTGATTTCCTTTCCCTTCCATTCCGCGAACCAAACGAGGCCTTAAGGTATTGGTTAAGTTGTTAATGTCTTTTGACAAATTCTTTTAACATAGCTAAGCTGGTATTGCTAAAAAAAAAAAATAGTCCATGGTAACAAAGCAAAAGTTTTAAGGTATTGGTTAAGTTATTAATGTCTTTTGACAAATTCTTTTAATAGCTAAGCTGGTATCTCTAAAAAAAAGAGAGTCCATGGTAACAAAGCAAAAGTAAATATGTAGGGAAGTGTAAGTGTAAATTGGAAAGGGTGAAAGTATTAAGTGATAATTAGCCTTAATAGTGTGTTGCACTTTTTTATTACTAGTTATTTATGTGAATTTGTATCATATTTCTAACCATTTCCATCTTCTAATTGTGACAATTATATCTTGTTGAGAAGGACCACCATTATCTTTTAATCACTAGGTGACGTATACATGATTCATATTTCTAGTCATTTAGTTTACTCTTATCCTTTAAACTTGATATTTTTTACTCTCTCAATCTTCTAGTGAAAAAGGCTACTCCATTTTGTTATATAGACCGGCGGTGAGACATGTCGTTGGCATTGTGATCCGTGCCTTTTGGTACTCTTTCGACACTTCCTCTAATATTTTAGTTTACCCAATACATAACAATAAACAAAATGTTCCTAATGAATTAATCTTGATCATTGTTTGTCTTATATAAATTTGACGTGAAATATCGCTCTTTTTTATTATATAGACTAACTCATGTCATTGTCACTGTGGCACGTGCCTCTCAGTACTCTTCCAACAATCATCTAAATATTTTATTTTAATATATAACGATAAGAAAATATCAAAGTAAAAACATTCCAAATGAATTAAATCTATAAAAGATGTCAAGCAAAAATAACATATACAATATAACAATATATATTTAAGATCTAATTAGAATTTTAGTAAAGTTTCAATATGATTTAAAGACTAGAAAGTTGAAAAATAGATAACCAGTTAATTAATCAACTTAAGAATGGATTTATCTACGAAATTGTGGAGTCAACTACTAATTAATTGCTAGAAGAATTAAACATGAAGGGAAAGTGTAAGTCCTGTCTTTTGATACCCGCATTTAGTATGATACTCGTATGCATATCTTGCATTATGGATTTATCGTGTTTTCGGTATTGGTATTGTCTCTCGTACTTGTGTACCCTGCGTGTCTGTGTTTGATATGTATCAATACGACTAGTCTGAATTTTGTATTCGATTTGATCTCATAATTTTCTCGGATTGCGTGCAGGATCGCACAAACCTATCGCTCGTAGGATAATCGACGACAATTTAACTGCGAATCAACTTATGAAACTAATGGTATTTTCGATGTTTTCTTTGATGAACCAACCTATATTCTGACTACCTTAGCCATAGAGACCACCGGCAGTGTCACGGAACCGAGTTAGGACCTACATGACAGAACCATATCCCGAAAAGCCATGAATCGCAACCAAAGCAGTGTCAACGGTTGACTGGCTATACTGACGACATGTCCCGACATACAGATGTATGTCGTTTTGTATGTGTCGACACAATTTTGGATCTATTCTTTTATCCAATGGATCCATATACTTCTTTGGAAACTTTGCAAGGTGGAGATGAGTTTAGGGCATGGATTGGGACACTTGGAGGCCATCCAAGGGCTTTCCAATTTAGCCATAGCCCACCCCCACCACTCTATCTCATCTCTTCATAATTCTCAAAACTCTTCTTTTCTTTTCCAAACTTCCTCTCTTCTCTTCCTCTTCCTTCTTGGCTTGTGGGCTAAATAAAGAGGAGTTAGGAGCTTGGTTTAGACCCAACCTAGGAGGACTTGGAGGTGCTTGGCTAGTCTAGGCTTGGTTAGGATTTATTCCTCAAGGCAAGTGCAACTTACCCAAAATTTGGAGGCTTGTCTCATTTATCTCTTATTATTTTTATGAAGTTTTATTAGCTATTAATGAGTGTTTAAGATAGCCACTAGGGCACTTGTAACTAGTTTACTTGGTGCCCTTATTTATTTCCTTTCCTTCGTGGTTGTTGGTATCATAAATGAGATTTGAAGTTTTTTTTTGTGTGTGGATTGTTTTCCTTGTTTTGTGGTGTCATTTTGCATTCACACAAACTTTTTGTTATGTCAATTTTTTTGTATGTAGATTGTTTTTTGTCCAAGATGGTTTGTAGTGCCAGTGACCTTCATATATAGTATTTATGCTGTATGCTTATGTAATCTGCATGCAGGTCTATCGGGATATTACATGGGCGAGTGCACGACACGCTTATATTTTATGAAGTCTAACGATTGTCTTCTGTAGAGACACCCTCGTGACACTTTGGTTTTATGTTGTTATACAGAATGATAAGTATTGGGTAAGTTTAACTCTGTTGCTTGACACATTTATGATTATGGACACTTGTATGCTATGCCATGTAACTGATCCTAATATAAGATTAGAAATATCACATAATGTTACTTGTACTCATTAATTCAACGTATTGGTTCGATAGTGACGATAAGAGGCCACTCACCAGTGCTTATGTACTGACACCCCATCAGATCTTCTCAGGTACGGAGTTTGCTTGGTCGTGTTGAAGCATTGAAGCTCGGTTGACAATTGGTAGTGGTTCGACAGAGGATGATTTCTTAGCATATAGAGGACATAATGTACGAAACAACATCATTTATATAGTTCTTGAGTTGTAAGTCTTGTGGCATATTTTATCATTTAGAGAGAGAGAGAGAGAGAGAGAGAGAGAGAATGCTTGTAACCAAGTTATCCTTTGGCTTCGCGCCATTGTATTTTCGCTGCAATATGATCAATAAAGAGATTCATGTTGTATATCTTGTGTCGATTAAACTTTTCCGCTTAAAACTTTTTTATAGCAATAATTTTACATCTCAGATGTTATATCATCCGTTTTGGTGATTGTCTTGTACAAGTACAATTTAGACTTGTACGACATTATGTCCAATGACGACTTTCGGTCCTCCGGAATCGGTGCATGATAACCATAACCTTCGAGGCTATAGTTTCTTTAAGAGAATTATCTTCGTATGTGCTGGCTATATTCTCTGGTACAGCAACAATAATTATGTTTTTGTCTCCAACAAATTTACCTTTGAAGAATTCATCATCGAAAGACTCAATAATCTAATTGGATTCTAGTTCAAGGAATCTTTGAGCATCACTCTTCTCGGTATATCCCATAAAGATCGTCTTTAATTGTTCTTATTTCCAACTTCTGAATCTTGACATAATCCAAGCACCCCTACACTTGAATAACATTCAAGTTGAGCCTGAATTTGAACTAGAGTTCATGTTGAATTACTTCTGATTGTGCAAACGTTACCCTATTGAGAATAAAGGTAGCCGTCAGTGCAATTTCTCTCCAAAAATGTAGTGCCCCGTCCCTACATCGTGCCCCGTACTCTGTCCACGGGGTGCGCGAGAAAGGAACACTGTCGCTATCGATTCGGCCGGGACCGATAGGTCGGGATCGACCGAGTCGATCGAACGGGAACGGTTGAATTAAGATCCATTCCTCGTTATGGAATGTCTTCTTCGGAACCAAGTCCCATATTCAGCGGGTTGTGCCTCGAGGATTGACTCTGCGGCTGAGTCGGGAGAGACCTCCCGTTGCTCTGCTTTTCACGCCGCTTGCGTTGGTTTTGGCTTTGTTTTCTGAATGCGTTTCGTGGATGTTTTCGATAGTTTTCATGGCTTGCATTTCGAACTCGCATTTCCTATCGAACTCTTTGAATAATGCAGTGTTCTAATCGGTTGCTTGTGCGATTTCAGGTAATCGCGTAGGCGACGTCTAGCGCGACCAATAAGTTCGCTCGCCAAGGTAAACTCAAGGTGAGTGGCTGACCCTCCTCTTCTCGACCCCCTTCTTAGGCAAAATCGATAGTGTTGGTACGAAGAAAAAGATAAATGCAAAGGCACGAAAGGCACGAACACGGGAAAAAGAATTGAGTTTTCAAAGAGAATGGTAGGCTATGTCTAAATCTCTAAAAAGAAGAAAAATGGTCTTTGCACGGTCATGGACAACTTGTCGACAAGGTAGAGTTTCCCCGAACGGCAACCCGGGGCCACGGGACCGTTGCGGCCAAGAAAGGAAACAAATACAAAAGCTGTGCTGGGCACAACGTTAGGCGAGGACTTGCAGCGGGGCTCGCTACTCGCGCTGAAAGGGCCTCGTCTAATAAAAAAGCAAAAAGGAGTCCACAATGACTCTGGGAGCCAGTGACCAACACACGAAGTATAGCACTTAATATGCAAAAGATAACAATTGAAAGGAAAGAACATGGTAAGTTTCATAAGGCGCGACGCGGTCCGCCGGGGTAAGTTTCAACGTAAAGTTCACTATGCTTGTCATTACTTGTTGGAAATTCATTAGGATGGTTAGAAACATTCATACTCTAATGTCATATAAACTCTTCAACCAAATAAGAGCTTGGAAATTTAAATAGCCACGCACCAGTACAAAGTGTAATGTACTGATCCTCGCTCTCCACGCAGGTACCCCGAACTACGAAGGGCGTGCCAACTAAAGCTCAAGGCGGCGTGCATTCTTTTGAAGCCTCGTCCGTGTGAAGGCTTGTTTTCTGGATTTCCTTTTGAAGAAGACCCGCACATCAGTCCAAAGAAAAATGACGACTCGACTTCCCGCCATCGCAGGTGGAAATATGTATTGGTTTTTGCTTGTATAAAAAGGGTGTAATGTATGGAACGACTATCTCATCGGCGTTCATTTTTGTAAGTCGAAGTCATGTTGTAGCCCGCGCGGCAATGATTGTAAAAAGAAGTCTATGTAAAGTTCATATTATCAATGAAAAGTCTATTTCCATTTCAAATGTGTTATTCAATTTCTCTGCGTACTCTAAATTGATGTTATGTTTCGGATAACCTTATGACTATGCCTTGTGCGAACGCAACTTAGGTTCGCACGGCATCACGCCCGGGAGACGACTATCGATTCGACGGAATCGGGGCGTGACATAATGGTATCAGAGCACGGCTTTACATTCTTTGACCTCGCGTCTAGAGTTTCAAACCATTGACCACGCAACGATGAGATAAGTTGTTCCATACAATGAGTCCGTAATAATTTAAGACTGATGCGTTGCCTTCGTATCGCAGAAGTGGCGGAACCCACGGCCGAGCAAGAACAGAGCGCTTCCAGTGGCTCTAGTAGCTCGCATCGTCGGCAGGCCGGACCTTCTAACGATACCATCGAAAGGATGCTGCGCATGATGGAGGCGCAGCGGAACCAGTCCGAGAATCGACATCAACGAGTAGAGGAACGACAGGCCCAGTTCGAAGCTCGCTTCGATGCGCACATCAAACTTCAACAAAAGCAGATGGATACCCTGCAGCAGATCGTCCAGACGTTTGCGGCCAACGGAAATTCTGCGACGGCACCTACCGTCACCGTACCTACTACCACCGTGCCGACGATTCCACCCATTGAAGTCGACACGGCGGAGCCTGAGCTTCAACCAGCGGCACCAAAGAAGTACAACTTCGAAGTGTCAGAATTCAAGAAGGCGTGTCGCACCTCTTTCAGCGGCACCGAGGGTCCTTCCATTGCGATCGACTGGCTGGAAGAACTAGAAGACCACTTCGAGCTCCTCGGCATCGAAGAATCAAAGCAAGTCGCCTGCTTCAACTACGGTTGAACGCGCACGACTGGTGGGCCGTGCGCAAGCGAGCGATTCGACCGGACAACACTACCGCGCCGATCTCTTGGGCCACGTTCCGCAAGGCTTTCAAACTCGAGTACCTTCCGTCCGCCGTTCGCCAAGCAAAAGAAAATGAATTCATGTCATTGAAGCAGGGGAGCAGGACGGTACAACAGTACGCCGCAGAGTTCAACAAATTGTCCAAGTTCGCTGGTGCGTTTCTGCCTACTGAAGAGTGCCGCGTGCGACGGTTCGAAGTGGGACTGCGACAATCTATTGGTGCACATGTCGGCGTCCTGGAGTACAAGACCACGGGCGAGGCTCTGAATTACGCTCTCCGTCTTGAGAGCCTGCTTCCTTCCGGTGCTGAAGACGTTGTGCGCCACTCCAATCACAAACGTCCTAGCTATACGGGAGGCAACAATCACGCATCAAAGCGTCCACACACTGGCGGCTACCAAGGCAAGAACCCGTTACCACGATGCAGGAATTGCCATCAGCTTGGGCATACCGAAGACCACTGCTTTGCCAAGGCAGAGTGCTATGCTTGTGGGCGGAGGGGTCACTATGCCCGAGACTGCCAGAATTCCCGACCGAATCGCAATGCCCCTTCCCAACAAAACCGTCAAGAAAACCGAGGGCAGGCGCCTCGACCTGCTCAGCCTGCCCAACCAAACCATCAAGACAGGCGTCCGAATGCACAAGGACGCGTCTACGCCTTGTCTCGAGATGAAGCGCTTGCCTCAGACACGGTCGTGACAGGTATACTTAGTTTTAATAATGTGCCTGCTCGCGTACTATTTGATTCAGGTGCTTCGTATAGTTTTATAGCGACAGACTTTGTCGCCGAGCACAAATTTTCGTTAGTATCATTAGACCTCGACCTTAGCGTGAGCACACCTTCGGGCACACCAATACTCACTAATTCAGCCTGCATCGACGGGATTATCTGTATCGGCGGTCAAAAGGTCGGTCTGGACGTGATGGTCCTAGACATGAATGACTTCGATATCATTCTGGGGATGGATTGGCTCGGGCCGTGCAACGCAACCATAGACTGTGCCAGGAAGACGGTCACTTTCCGCATACCAGGAGTGCCTGAATTCTGCTTTTCGTGTGGTAAGGCGTCGTCGACCTGCATGTTGATCTCGGCAATATCTGCTCGGAGGATGCTGCATTCTGGGTGCGAAGGCTACTTGGCGTCCGTCCGAGACATGCGACAGGATGGTGCAAACGTAGGTCAGACCGACGTTGTGGCAGAATTCCCCGATGTGTTCCCGGACGAGCTACCCGGCATGCCCCCCGACCGAGAGATCGAGTTCAGCATCGATACATTCCCCGATACTCGACCGATTTCAAAGGCCCCGTACAGAATGGCCCCCGCCGAGCTGAAGGAGCTCAAGACCCAGTTACAAGAATTACTCGACAGGGGATTTATTCGGCCTAGTGTTTCACCGTGGGGAGCGCCCGTGTTGTTCGTGAAGAAAAAGGATGGGTCCATGCGTCTGTGCATCGATTACCGAGAGCTGAACAAGGCCACCATCCGGAACAAGTATCCTTTGCCCCGCATAGACGACTTATTCGATCAACTGCAAGGCGCCTCGGTATTTTCGAAGATTGATCTTCGCTCGGGCTATCATCAGCTCAAGATCAAGTCGGACGACGTGCAAAAGTCAGCCTTTCGCACTCGGTACGGCCACTACGAGTTCCTGGTGATGCCATTCGGCCTGACGAATGCCCCTGCCGCCTTCATGGACCTAATGAATCGGGTGTTTCGACCCTTCCTTGATAAATTTGTGGTAGTCTTTATTGACGACATTCTTGTCTACTCGAAAGACAGGGCGCAGCATGCAGAACATCTGCGGACCGTGCTCCAGACACTTCGAGAGAACCAGCTATATGCGAAGCGAAGTAAGTGCGAATTTTGGCTCAACAGCGTATCCTTCCTTGGTCACATCATTTCGTCCGAAGGCATTGCAGTCGACCCGAAGAAAGTGGAAGCCGTTGCTGATTGGAAGAGGCCTGCGTCTGCTAGCGAGATTAGAAGCTTTCTTGGTTTGGCGGGATACTATCGACGCTTCGTGAAAGACTTCGCGAAGATTGCATCGCCACTGACTCGCCTCACTCAAAAGGGAGTCGCGTATGAGTGGTCGGATGACTGTGAAGCTTCATTCCAGGAGCTAAAACAGCGGCTGATTTCGGCACCCATACTCGCACTTCCGGATGGGCCAGAGGGTTTTCAGATATTCAGCGATACTTCAGGCCAGGGCTTGGGATGCGTGCTCATGCAGCGGAACAAGGTGATATCATTCGCCTCCAGACAGTTGAAGCCGCACGAGAAGAACTATCCTACGCACGACTTGGAGTTAGCGGCGATTGTGTTTGCGTTGAAATTGTGGCGTCACTATCTATATGGCGTGGCGTGCGCGATCTATACCGACCACAAGAGCCTCAAGTATCTCTTCACCCAGAAGGAACTGAACTTACGACAGCGGCGCTGGCTCGAACTAATCAAGGACTATGACTTGACGATCGACTACACTCCGGGCAAGGAAAATGTTGTGGCGGACGCTCTGAGTCGGAAATACCTTGCCTCGCTATCCATCGACCGCAGACTACTACAAGATCTCGAAGAAATGGGCATCGATCTCCGGGTTCGATTCAGGGATATACGGTTGGCGCAGCTGCAGTTAGAGCCGAGTTTGCTGGAAAAGATCATGGCTGCTCAGAAGGATGATCCGTACCTGAAAAAAATGCGCGAGCGAATTTCAACAGGTAGTGTGACCGACTTTGCGGAAGACAAGACCGGCGCGCTGCGATTGAATGGCCGACTATGTGTTCCGGATGATTCTGAACTACGAAAGGAGATTATGTCGGAGGCGCATCACGCGAAGTATACCTTACATCCAGGCAGTACCAAGATGTACAAGGACCTCCGTACGACTTTCTGGTGGCACGGGATGAAGAGAGATGTGGCGCTCTTCGTGTCACAATGCATGGCCTGTCAGCAGGTGAAAGCTGAGCATCAGCGACCGGGCGGGGAGATGCAGAACCTTGCCATTCCAGAGTGGAAATGGGATCATGTCACGATGGACTTTATTGTTGGCCTGCCGAAGACACCACGGGAGAGCGACGCCATCTGGGTCATCGTCGATCGATTAACCAAGTCGGCGCACTTCATTGCCATTAAAGTTACTTGGAGCGTTGATCGGCTGGCGCAGATTTATCTTGACGAGATCGTACGGCTGCACGGAGTTCCAGTATCCATCGTCTCTGATCGGAATTCACGGTTCATGTCGCAATTCTGGAGTAGCCTTCAGTCGGCACTGGGTACCAAGTTGCAGTTCAGTTCAGCTTACCATCCACAGACCGACGGCCAAACGGAGCGCGTTAATCAGATTCTCGAAGACATGCTACGGCTCTGCGCAATCGACTTCAAATCAAGCTGGGACGTCCACTTACCGTTGGCAGAATTTGCATATAACAATAGCTACCAGTCCAGCATCCAAATGGCGCCGTATGAAGCCTTGTACGGTCGGAAGTGCAGATCGCCCATTTGCTGGGATGAAGTCGGGGAACGGCAGATACTCGGCCCGGAGCTGGTAGAACAGACGGTGCAGAAGGTCAAGCTAATTCGGGAAAGACTAAAGATTGCACAGAGTCGACAGAAGAGCTATGCCGACACCCATCGAAGACCGCTTGAGTTCTGTGTAGGCGATCACGTGTTCCTGAAGGTGTCGTCCATGCGTGGAGTTACTCGGTTCGGCGTGAAGGGGAAGCTGAGTCCGAGATTCGTTGGGCCGTTCGAAATACTCGAGCGGGTCGCCCCCGTAGCCTATAAGATTGCCCTACCACCGGCGCTTAAAGGTGTACACAATGTCTTCCACGTCTCCCAACTGCGGAAGTACGTGCACGACCCTAGCCACGTGGTGGATTTTGGCCAGCTGGAGCTAAAGTCTGACTTATCCTACGTTGAAGCGCCCGTTCAAATATTGGAACGCAAGGATAAGTTACTTCGAAATCGGGCGATCCCTCTCGTCCGCGTACTCTGGAGGAACCATGCGGCAGAGGAGTCGACATGGGAACTCGAGTCAGAAATGAGGGAAAAGTTCCCTTCATTATTTTCATAGAGGTAGGTTCTATTCTTAAGTTTCAAGGACGAAACTTTTTCTTAGTTGGTTATGGTGTAGTGCCCCGTCCCTACATCGTGCCCCGTACTCTGTCCACGGGGTGCGCGAGAAAGGAACACTGTCGCTATCGATTCGGCCGGGACCGATAGGTCGGGATCGACCGAGTCGATCGAACGGGAACGGTTGAATTAAGATCCATTCCTCGTTATGGAATGTCTTCTTCGGAACCAAGTCCCATATTCAGCGGGTTGCGCCTCGAGGATTGACTCTGCGGCTGAGTCGGGAGAGACCTCCCGTTGCTCTGCTTTTCACGCCGCTTGCGTTGGTTTTGGCTTTGTTTTCTGAATGCGTTTCGTGGATGTTTTCGATGGTTTTCATGGCTTGAATTTCGAACTCGCATTTCCTATCGAACTCTTTGAATAATGCAGTGTTCTAATCGGTTGCTTGTACGATTTCAGGTAATCGCGTAGGCGACGTCTAGCGCGACCAATAAGTTCGCTCGCCAAGGTAAACTCAAGGTGAGTGGCTGACCCTCCTCTTCTCGACCCCCTTCTTAGGCAAAATCGATAGTGTTGGTACGAAGAAAAAGATAAATGCAAAGGCACGAAAGGCACGAACACGGGAAAAAGAATTGAGTTTTCAAAGAGAATGGTAGGCTATGTCTAAATCTCTAAAAAGAAGAAAAATGGTCTTTGCACGGTCATGGACAACTTGTCGACAAGGTAGAGTTTCCCCGAACGGCAACCCGGGGCCACGGGACCGTTGCGGCCAAGAAAGGAAACAAATACAAAAGCTGTGCTGGGCACAACGTTAGGCGAGGACTTGCAGCGGGGCTCGCTACTCGCGCTGAAAGGGCCTCGTCTAATCAAAAAGCAAAAAGGAGTCCACAATGGCTCTGGGAGCCAGTGACCAACACACGAAGTATAGCACTTAATATGCAAAAGATAACAATTGAAAGGAAAGAACATGGTAAGTTTCATAAGGCGCGACGCGGTCCGCCGGGGTAAGTTTCAACGTAAAGTTCACTATGCTTGTCATTACTTGTTGGAAATTCATTAGGATGGTTAGAAACATTCATACTCTAATGTCATATAAACTCTTCAACCAAATGAGAGCTTGGAAATTTAAATAGCCACGCACCAGTACAAAGTGTAATGTACTGATCCTCGCTCTCCACGCAGGTACCCCGAACTACGAAGGGCGTGCCAACTAAAGCTCAAGGCGGCGTACATTCTTTTGAAGCCTCGTCCGTGTGAAGGCTTGTTTTCTGGATTTCCTTTTGAAGAAGACCCGCACATCAGTCCAAAGAAAAATGACGACTCGACTTCCCGCCATCGCAGGTGGAAATATGTATTGGTTTTTGCTTGTATAAAAAGGGTGTAATGTATGGAACGACTATCTCATCGGCGTTCATTTTTGTAAGTCGAAGTCATGTTGTAGCCCGCGCGGCAATGATTGTAAAAAGAAGTCTATGTAAAGTTCATATTATCAATGAAAAGTCTATTTCCATTTCAAATGTGTTATTCAATTTCTCTGCGTACTCTAAATTGATGTTGTGTTTCGGATAACCTTATGACTATGCCTTGTGCGAACGCAACTTAGGTTCGCACGGCATCACGCCCGGGGGACGACTATCGATTCGACGGAATCGGGGCGTGACAAAAAATAGTTTGGAAGAGGTGCTGTTTAAAATGGAGTAGTTCATTCTCTTCGTCAGAGTATGATTCTTCCTTCTTACAACTCCATTAGATTGATGGGAGTATGGTAGAGAAGTCTCATTGCCAATTTCATTTTCTCTACAAAACGATACAAATTCAAGAGAACGATATTCTCAGCCTCGATCACTTTTGAGTCTCTTAAGTTATTGACCCTTTTGTCATTTGGTTTATGCCTTGAACAAGTACTTCTCGAACGCTTCATTTTTTGAATTGAGTAGGTAGATGAAATTGTACTTTTGAGTAATCTATGAAGGTGAAAAATTATTTCATCCCAAACTTTGTAATGAAGTGCTTGAAGTCACAGATATATGGGTGGACCAACTCCAAAAGATATGTACTTCGGTTCACCCACTTGAACAACTTTCTTACAATCTTAGTCTGAGCACATACTTCACATTTCTCCACCTCCTTACCCGCACATTTGGAGATAAGCCTAGACTAGACATTTTTTTAATAATGAACATGCTAGTCTATTATGCCACAACTCAAGAGGATAACCATAAATAGTGAGTTTATTAATATATTCATTTGAACAATAAGATCAAGTTTGAACATCCATTTGGTACAAAGTGCTTTTCCGAAGTAAGCTCCCTTGTAGGATATCACTATCTGATCAACATTGATGTACTTCTTCAAGCTTGCATTACATAGTAGGTTACTTTCTCGTAAGAAGGTTCATAAGTGGTAAGCAACTCCTTAATGGGAAACATATAGCTGATGCACCAACATATACCCACCAATCGCTGTCTAGAACATACTATTCACCTTCGCAATCATAGAAACAACGATAGCATGACCTTCCTTGTGTCCCTTATGCTTTGACTTTGGTTTAGACCTGTAGTCCTTTTTGAAATGGTCCTTCTTGCCAATTGAAGCATGCACTGTCCTCCTCGGACTAGTCTTGAAAGAAGGAGACTTTACTTTGAGATTCTTGATTTCCTTCTTTTTGTTGTTAAATGTAGCTTTCTACTTACCCTTCCGATCCGTTGACTAAATCATGTTTGTATTGGCAAATTGTTTGGACATAGAGTCCACCTTGATCTTGTTCATGGCCTCGTCCTTAATACGGTCGAAGCGCGTAAGATATTCTAGTTTTACTTTCACATTCATATGGTACATGTCACTATAAAACTAATGCCAAATGATAAGGAGTTTGGAGAGAATACCTTCTACCATGAATTTGTCAACTAGAGGTATATCCTCTTCCACTAGCTTTTGATAAAGGTTTATGAGTTCCTTCACCCAGGGCAACATAGTCTTTCGTCTTCAAATTCCATAATCATGAATTTGTTGACGAGGTACACCTTGAAAATATTCTCATCGTCCTTGTATTTTTTTTCTTTTTCAAAAGACTCTTAGATGTCTCTAGCTTTTTCTTTCTTTGTATATGGTTCGGCCAAGGAATCCTCCAGAGAGTTGAGGATCAACAGTTTGCCGAGATTGTTCTCTCTTCTCCACTTCTACTAAGAACAATAACATTAGTAATAGCTTGCACATTATTTATATCTGGAACTACTGGTTTTGGACCAGTAATAACGTATTTGACATTGAAGAGTTGAAGATTCGAACTAATCTTCCTCTTCCAGTTGTTGTACAACTCTCCATCGAACTTTTCGAGCTTGTGAAAGCTAGTGTCCTACATACTTGTACGGGAGTCCATTTAGGATATTATTGAGATTATTGAAATCTTCCAAAGATACATAATCTCTCTTTGAGTCTCTTGTGGTAATTCGGAGAAAACTCTTACAAGTCTTGAAGATTGAGACCACAAAAGTAGTATAACATAATGTCTTGAAAAATATTGAAAACCATAGAAGTGGTGAGAACGATAAAACTGCTAGAAATCAAGCTACGAAGATGCTGAAAGAAAACAACAAAGTTGCTAGTAGTAGAGAAAATCTCTTAATGCAAAAAATGTTGCTAAAATGCTACCGAAATAGCACAACCTCATGTTGGGGTGATGAAGATCGCCGTTGCTCAAAGTAAGAGTCGACCATCTGCTACCAGGAATCAACAAATTTGAAAGAACTTATGGAACTCTTTGATGTCACCTCCTTTATGCGAGTAGATAACTCGCATGTTGAAACAAAGGCACTTAGGAGCAAAAAATGGCACTTGACTACTACTGATGTTCATATGATTCTCCTCTTTTTTTCTTCTTCCGTATTTGCACAAAGTGCATGAAACCGCTATATAGGAGTGTAATCCCCTGAGCAACGGTAACCGTCCACTAACAACATAGGTGAAAAACCATGTAATAATTCCATATGAAGTCCCCTGGTACAACAAAACAGCTGCAAAACGAGACATATATGCAGTTTCACGACACAACCAAACAAGTTTCGCTGAACCCACGAAGCTACCACAACCGATGTGTACGTGGAAAATGTGCCACTTTGCGTCCATATGCTTGAGTCCAAGCTCCAAGCCTGCAAAGGTTTTTTTTTAAATAAGTGACAAAACAAATACTGGTGTGCAATTTGAATATTGTCCACTATAATTTTTTATTATACTAACCACTTGAGCTAACACACCTATTGCGTACAAGATAATAAATGAAAACTCAGGTATTAAAATACACATTTTAGATTTGCCTTAATATATAATAATGAAATCAGATCACTAATGACAAAACTCAAATAAATTCAAACCATTCTAAACTCTAAAATAAACCTAGTTGCACTTTAATTTCCAAACTAAGCCAGAGCATATACAGTAGACACATGGGCTCGCATTGCAGTCTAACATAAATTATCCACTACGTAGGAAAGGAAAGTCACAAAATAATGCCACCACCCCCCGCTCTTACGCAGATCACATGTATGTCAAAATGTCCCAATGAAGCAAGGAGAATCCTTTTCATTGAAGTATTATTGCCAACCAGCTTAAACTACTATCTATACAACGACGACGACGACTCCGGGTCCTTCCTAAATTGGATGCTCGGTTACCAACTTACCAAGAAGGTGCAATGCTAGTTCATTCAACTACGGTGAACACATTTTAATATGCTAATGACAGCTGTGTCACACTGTCACTGGAGGACTCGGAATGGAGCCTGTTACTAGTCAACACGAGTTTTGTCCGTTACTTAAATAAGAGTTCCTAGAGAGACTGCACAAGAAGTCTCTTCTACTCTCATTCTTGACTCTTGAAAGAGAGAGAGAGAGAGAGGATGAGAGGAGTGCTCATTTTATTGTTGGTGCTGTTGGGTCTGAGCTGCTATGGAGGAAACGTCGGTGGCAATGCCCAGAAGCTTGTCAAAGAAGAGGGTATGTTTCCATGTTGGTCATCCACAATTTTTTTTTTTTTTTTTTTTTTTTTTGGTTAGAACGTGAATTATGTAGCACTACATTCATCATATTATTATCTTCTTTAAGCTTGATGTTCAATTGCTTGCTTTCTTGCTTGAGAATGGCTTCCTGAGTTTTGAGTAGGGTGTTATCCCAAAAGCAATTCTATTTGTCACCCACATTTCGGAATTATTGGAATGATGTAAAAGTAGTATAACCTCCCAACCTTCGTCGCAACTCTAGAAGGGCCCAATACTAATGCACGCATTTCCAGGACCTATTTTTGTCGGGTTTTGTTAACATGTGCCCTAAGGGCGCATGCTAATACATTTATAAATGTGGATTATGTTGTGCCCGCGAGCACCAAGACGATCCAAGAAACCAAATAATAATATATGTAACAAATAATTTTGCCACATAAACAAGACATTGTCGGGTTTTCTATCTCATTGTCTTTTGAGATATAATTTTGCCACATAAACAAGACATTGTCTTGTGGCTCATGCCACATAGGAGCCACCTAAGACTCACAACACTTAACAAGACAATAGGGTTGGAGATGCTCTAACAAAACCAAAGATGGGTTTTGTTAACATGTGCCCTAAGGGCACATGTTAAGGATAGTTAATACATAACATTTTACTTTAAAAATTGTGATCAACATCTAATAAATATTAAAATAAAATTTGTTTGTATTGGAAAATGTTATCAAGATTTAATGCAAAAAAAATTTACATTGAAATTTTATTTTATTGGATCTTGATAACAGTTCTCAATACAAAAAAAAAAAATTATTTGTAATGCTTATTAGACGTTGATCACAATTTTCAAAATAAAATGTCTATGTATTAACTATCCTTAACATGTGCCCTAAGGGCACATGTTAACAAAACCCTTTTTTTTTCACAGTACTTATGGTGGATTTTATTGGTATCTTGTCCATACTGTTATTACCAGCAAACATTTAGAAAGTTATACTAACAATATAGGCAGTTAGGTTGCTGTCCTCTATTTATAAAAGCTTGTTTCCAACTCAGTCATGCAGTATTTGAATGATTGGTAGAAGTGAGGTGATCACGATGTGCTTCTGAGCGGACATGGTCAATCTTCAGTATCCCTTGTTCCAGCTTCTCCTTGATGAAGAATCGATCAATCTCGATGTGCTTCGTTCTGTCGTGCTGAACTGGATTGTTAGCTATACTTATTGCAGCTTGACTATCGCTCAGAAGACGCAATGGTGCTCCCTTATCCAGCTTCAACTCTGTCAGCAATGCTTTCACCCACAGTAACTCTGACACTCCCAGAGCCATTGCTCTGTATTCTGCTTCAGCTGTCGACCGTGCTACCACTGACTGTTTCTTGCTTCTCCATGAGACCAGATTTCCTCCTACAAAAATACAGTATTCCGTGGTAGACCTTCTGTCGTCTATGCAGCTCGCCCAGTCTGCATCACAGTATTCCTCAACTTCTATGCGTCCATTCTTCTTGAACCATAGCCCCTGTCGCCGACCCTCCCCCCTCCCCCCCGCCGACCCCCCCTCCTCCTCCCTCTCAGCAGCACCCCGCCCCCCTTGCCCATCCAGCAGTAACCCGCCCCCCCCCCCCCCTCCCCCGCCCTTTTTAGGGCTACAGCCGCCCTTTTTAGGGTTTTTGCTGTTCTGCAAAAAAAAATAAATAAAAAAAACAGATTTCCTTCTCTTTAGAAGATCTCTGTTGTTGCCTTCGAGAATCAGTACCTTCTTTTTAGAAGCTCTACTATGAATACGAAATCTCTTTAGATTTTCGTATCTCCGAAACGTTGTCTTTACAATCGTTTCTGCACGGCTGGTATACCTCTGGTTTGTCTCATGCAAGAAGGCACAACTACGTTGGTTATCCTTGAGCCGTCTGAACGCGTTATCATGACGCGGTTCTAGTGGGTCGTATAAACTACGACATATCAGTGAGGGATCTCGTTTTGTTGTTTCCTCCGGTAGCTGACTAAGACGAAGACGACTCCAAAGAAGACGACTCAGGAAACAACAACACCTCACTGATTGCAGTTGAAGAAGTCATGGATTCCATCTATGGGAAGTTGACAACAGAAGAAATGAAGGCCCTGGTCGAGGATCTCCTGACCAAAAGATTACCGGAAGCAACCCCACGCGTGACCCATACTGATGTGGATCCGTCACCGTACAAAATGGGAAAGTTGGACAAGCTGGAGACGAAGTTGGAAGGCACGACCAACTACTTGAAATGGTCGCGGCAGGCGATGCGGACGCTGAAGGGACGTGGCTTGGTTGGTTATG
This sequence comes from Iris pallida, assembly GCA_029216955.1. NCBI lineage: Eukaryota > Viridiplantae > Streptophyta > Magnoliopsida > Asparagales > Iridaceae > Iris > Iris pallida. The sequence goes on from JANAVB010022200.1 coordinate 5,009,433, forward strand.
TAGATGGCCACACCAAGGCCCCTGTCGATCACTCCTCGAAGGAGTTTGCTGTATGGGACATTGTCAACAATGTCGTGGCTGGTTGGTTGACAGCCTCTTTGACCGACCAAGTGTCGGTTAACGTTGAAGCAATGGAGGGAGCTGCTGATATCTGGAGAACGTTGAAAGACATGTACTCCGGTTCGGGTAACCCCATGCGAGTCTTCCAACTGCAGGATGAGCTCGATAGGGTAATCCAAGACGATCGTACCATCTCTGAGTACGCTGCCTTGTTGAAGAAGTACTGGTCTGATCTTGACCATTATGATCCTCTTGGCATGGAGGATGCTCAGGTTGAACCGGCCTTTGCAAAATATTTCCAGAAATTTCTGGATTATATCTCGCGGTAACGGATGATGAAGTTTTTGGAGGGACTCAACCCAGCGTTTGAGCAACGGCGGAATGTACTTCTCGCACAACCGACGCTGCCGACATTAGAAGACGCCATAGCTGCCATGGCACAAGAAGAAGCACGGTTGAAGCTGATGCCTACCAAGGGTATCTCCCAGGGGGAGCAGGCCGGAGTTGACACATCTGCTCTTGCCACTTTCACACAGCCTCCTTCTACGGGAGGCGTTTGCCACAACTGTGGTGACACAGGGCATTACATCCGCTTTTGCCCAAAACCGACACGGACTCCCTCGAATGGTCGGGGTCGTGGTCGCGGTGGACGACGAGGTGGTCGAGGCAGCTATGGTGGTGGAAGGGGCACTTACTCTGGAGGCAACAAGGCGTATCTGGCGGATGAAGGTGGGGACAATTAGCTGGCGGACATCATTCCATTTGAGAGAGAGGTTCTCGAGAAGATGCGCGGCTCAAAGCTTGGTTCTGGTGAAAGATAAGTCATTCCTGGGGCGCCGTCCACTACAGGAGATTACTGCACTTACTTCTCCCAAACCAGTGCCGGTATACCTCCGCGTGCTCTTGCATCTGTCACTCAGCCAGCTTGGATTATGGACTCTGGAGCATCTTGCCATGTCACGGGGTCCCGAGGAGAGTTTCGGGAATACTCTGCTCTAACGCCGCCAGAAAGCATTCAGACTGCTGATGGTACCTCCAGGCCTGTTACGGGTAAAGGCACTGTTGATTTCACTCCTTCCATCACTCTATCTAATATCTTACATGCTCCTTCCTTTCATGTCAATCTTATTTCCATTAGCGCCATTATCCTTGATCTAAACTGTATTGTTTCCTTTGATATTCCTAAGGTAACTTTTCAGGAGAAGGGAACGGGGAGACGACTAGGCACTGGCACATGGCATAAGGGTCTATGGTACTTGGATAGGAACGGTCTGGATAGAGCACTGGCATCTTTGGTTGCAGACGCCCAACCGGAAGTCCGAAGTCGAAGTGTCGAAGCCGAGCTGCTCCTCCACCATTAGCGTGTAGGACATTCTTCTTTTCCCGTTATTAGTCGACTGTATCCGTCCTTATATCAAAAAGCAAATAAAGAGTTGTTAGTTTGTGATGCTTGTGAGTTGGAAAAACATACCAGAAGCTCCTATGTGCATTCTGGGCATCGATGTTCTGCTGCTTTTGATATAATTCATTCCGATGTGTGGGGCCCTTGTCCTACGAACGGTGTTAACGGTTATAGATGGTTTGTTACTTTTATTGACTGCTCTACCCGCGTAACGTGGGTCTACCTGCTGAAGAATAAAAGTGATGTTTTTGAGGCATTTCAAAGATTCCATCAACGGGTGAAGACACAGTATAATGCTCGTGTTAAGTATTTCCGGTCGGATAATGGGACGGAATATACCCATAAGAGGTTTGCTGCGTATTTATCCTCTCATGGTATACTACATTAAACCTCTTGTGCATATACACCGGCTCAAAATGGTGTTGCCGAACGAAAAAATAGACACCTGCTGGAGGTAGCTCGGACGATGATGCTGGCTATGAATGTCCCTAAATTTTTGTGGGGGCAGGCTGTCTTGACAGCCTCTTATCTCATCAACATGATGCCCTCTCACTTACTGGACTGGAAGACGCCTTTGGAAATGCTCACGGGGACAACTGCGTACACCGTTCCTCCGAAAGTATTTGGTTGCGTATGCTTCGTCCACGATAACAGGCCTGGTGTTGGTAAGCTGGATCCTCGAGCACTTAAGTGTGTCTTTGTTGGGTACACCGGGACACAGAAGGGTTACGTCTGCTGGAGCCCGGTTGAACGGAAGCTGTTTGTAAGCATAGACGTTACATTCAGAGAGTTGGAACCTTATTATGGTTCGGACGAAGGTTCTGCGTTTGGGCACACACCTCACACAGCGGGTGTTAGACGTGAAGGGGAGGTAGTACGCCCAAACGTAGTTGTCGGATCGGTACCTTGTCCTGTCGTGACAAACTGGCAGAAAGGGGGAGAAAGCATCAATGATACTGATACGGAGGATGAAGAAGACAATACGTACATTTCGCAGGGGGAGAAGCAGACAAGGGAAAAGGAGCTCCAAGTTTACAGAAGAAGACAACAGAGGTCCAGTACTGTGCCGTACCCTGTGCCTATAGTGCCAAGTCCCTCTCCTGCCCCGACTCCTGAAGATATTACTCCCGCACCGGATCGCTCGGATTCGGAAGCGGATCTCTCCGATTCGGATGGTATGCTTTCTCCACCACCCATTGCTCCCTTAAGGAGGTCTTCTCGCATTAATGTGGGAAAGGCTCCTATTCGTTATAAAGATTATGAACATGATATCGCCAACTACCTATCTTATTCTAATATTTCTCCGACTTATCAAACATTCCTCACTTCGTTAGACTCCACTTCTTTACCTAAGAATTGACAGGAAGCAAAGAAGGACCCAAGATGGAAAGCCTCAATGATGGAAGAACTTGGGACACTAGAGAAAAATAAGACATGGGAGCTGGTGCCATTACCTGAAGGGAAGAAAGCTGTGGGATGCAAATGGATTTACACAGTGAAGGAGACACCAGAAGGAAAAGTTGAACGATACAAGGCGAGACTGGTTGCAAAAGGCTATACCCAGACATATGGTATCGACTATGATGAGACTTTTGCCCCAGTAGCGAAGATGAGTACCGTAAGAACACTGGTCTCCATTACAGCAAACTATGGGTGGAAGCTACACCAGTTAGACGTAAAGAACGCATTTCTTCATGGAGACCTACAAGAAGAAGTATACATGGAGACTCCTCCGGGGTGCTAGTCAGATTCAGGTGAAGGAACGTCACATGGAAAAGTGTGCAAACTGAAGAAGTCGCTGTACGGGCTGAAGCAATCTCCTCGAGCCTGGTTTGACAGATTCAAAAGGGCTGTCACTGGCATGGGATACCATCAGACAAATGCAGATCATACTGTCTTCCTCCAGCATGCAAGGGGCCACATTAGTATACTTGCTGTATATGTAGATGATATAGTGATCACAGGTGACGATGTAGTTGAGATCACTAAACTGAAGACGAAACTCGCCAAAGAGTTTGAGGTGAAGGACCTGGGAGAGATGAGATACTTTTTGGGTATCGAGGTGTGTGATGGTGAACAAGGAATTGTTCTCTCACAAAGGAAATATACACTAGATCTGCTGAAGGAGACAGGAATGCTGGGGATGCCGAGCAGCAGTCACTCCAATTGACCAGAAGTGCAAGATGGGAGCAGAAGCAGGAAAGCCTGTTGATCGCGAAAGGTATCAAAGGCTAGTAGGCAGACTGATTTATCTAGGGCATACTCGCCCTGATATCTCATTTGCAGTAAGTGTTGTAAGCCGCTATATGCATGATCCAAGAACGGGTCATATGGATGCAGTATTTCAGATCCTAAGATATCTGAAAGGGACGTCGGAAAAATGACTGTGGTTCAAGAAGAATGGATACACAGATGTTGAGGGATACTGCGATGCAGACTGGACAAGCTGCATAGACGACAGAAGGTCTACCACAGGGTACTGTGTTTTTGTAGGAGGAAACCTGGTTTCATGGAGAAGCAAGAAACAGTCAGTGGTAGCACGGTCGACAGCTGAAGCAGAATACAGAGCAATGGCTCTAGGAGTATCAGAATTGCTATGGGTAAAGGCGCTGCTGATAGAGTTGAAGCTAGACAAGGGGACACCATTGCGCCTTCTGAGCGATAGTCAAGCTGCGATAAGTATAGCGAACAATCCGGTTCAGCACGACAGAACGAAGCACATCGAGATCGATCGATTCTTCATCAAGGAAAAGCTGGAACAAGGGATACTGAAGATTGATTATGTTCGCTCAGAAGAACAAGTGGCAGAGTGTCTGACTAAGGGTCTTAGTTCATTGAGTCTGTCAAAGCTATGTAACAAGATGGGGATGATTAATATCTATCACCCATCTTGAGGGGGAGTGTTGAGAGTAAATAAGGGACTTTAGTCCCACATCGGTTAGATGTAATATGAAGAGGGGTTGGACCCTCTATAAGTAGTAGGCAGTAGCCCTCAATAAAATCATCTGAGATATTAGACTCATTTCAATACACTGTTTACAGAGGATTTTTTTGCCATTTGCCTCTGCCTCTGCCACTGCCTAAAATGAAGGAAGAAGATGAAATAACTATGATCCAGAAGATGTAATGTTTATGAAGGAAGCTATTGGGATTGGGCGTCTGATATATTGAGGAGCACTTTGTCTTAAAAACTAAAGATGCTAGATTTTCAACTACCAGTATATGGTAATATAAATTAATAACCTTCCTCCATTATGTGTGATCTTGAAGGAGATAGAATCAAGCTCATGTAGAACTGTGCATCTGGAGGGATACAACAAGATTCATCCCAAATCTTTGGGTTGATTATATGAATCCTTATCTTCCATTTCGCTCTGTTAAGGGCGACCTCCTCATTAACATTAGCAAATTCCATATTTTAATTATAGAAAGTGAATCCTGGTAGCACCTTTTTTCAAAAGCTTATTTTGCCCTGGAACCTTTAAGTGATTATATCGAATATATTTGTACCGGAAATGAAAGATCCCTTGATAGTTGATACTGAAAATACAAATGCGCATGTCAACGGATTATTCGTGATGCAATGTGACATGTACCATTCTTAGCTTCATGTTCAGTGGTATTATAGCAATTCTTTTCATGTCTAGGATTTGACCCCACTCATCAATGCTTGTATCCTGTGTCGAGTCTCCTCTTTTCTAATGGAGTGTTATAACATTATGGTGTTGGTGAGCGACGACAGTTAATGCGCTTAAGCAAATTGGCACAAAGTTGAAAAAGCATTGGGACTTCACAGTAGACCCTTGCAGCAATACTACAGGGTGGGTGGACCCACCAGCTGGTGCATACATTGTCAACAATGTCACATGCAACTGCACCAGCACCTCCTGTCATGTAATTAGCATGTAAGACATTATCTTTCATCCCCGTGACTATACTACTTTGATTGTCTCAATTTATATCAACTCGTACTTTCTTTTTGTTTATGTAGCCAGCTTATGGGCCAAAACCTCACTGGTGAACTTCCGGCAGAGTTTGCCTCTCTCACCCAGTTAACAGTTCTGTGGGTATTGTTACAGTGGTACAGATAATTTTGAATTTCAGGGATTGGATCCTTGGTGAATAATTTTTTTATATACTATTTTTGACTCTTTGAATGAACAGAGCGCTCACATTTAATTACCTAAATGGAACGATTCCAGCAGCCTGGGCTTCACTTCCACTCACTCAACTGTAATCTTCCTTTTCCATCTCAGTTTGAAAATGTAATAGTTACCCATGATTTATCTGACAAAGGTTTCTTGTCTCTTCTTTGCAGGTCACTCTTGGGAAATCGTATCTCTGGGAGAATCCCTGACGAGATCGGAAACATGACTACTCTCCAGAATCTGTATGTTTCTTTTCCTCGTACATTCTTCTAGAGAAAATGCTTTGGTATTTCTGTACCTCGAGTTAACAGAACTCAAACTAGAACTCAAACTAGAACTCAAACTATATAGCTCACGATGCCATGGATCTTGAGCACTATCGACCTAACATCTGCTAAATTCAAGTATTTTTGTTAATTAATAGTTGAATATAATTGTATCATTTAGTAAGGTTGTAAACAGATAATAGTTCTGCTGCTCCTTCTCTGGCTTTGATTTAAATTGATATAACCTGTCACATACCGAGATGCAGCCCAGCTTAAATAGACAGGCGTGCCCTTTTCTCAGTTGAACCCTTAGATTCAAGTACCAAGTTCGAAGACCCAAACTGAGTACCTACATCATATTTAACAATGTTTCTAGTATTGGCCAAAATCAAAGACCACCCCCCCTTCCCTACCCCACCCAATCAATTACCAAGTTCAAAGATCCAAACGTCATATATAACAAGGTTTCCAGTATTGGCCAAAATCAAAGACCAAACCCCCCTCCTTACCCCACCCCAAAAACACACACACACCTACCCACCACCACCACAATCACAAAAGAAGAAAAACATTTACTCATAGGAAGGGCCAAAACCGATACTAATACTACGACCTTGGTATATTATATAAAAAGGCCAAACATTTCTTTAGTGCATTATGTGATGGGATTTGGAGACACGCAACGGATGACGTCAAACACAGATCCCATAAAGAAAACACGAACCACAACTTGTTGTGCGAGACAAAGCAAAGAACAAACGCATGATTTAGGGTGGCTATGGCCATCCAGACAAGTTCCAACCTTTTATTAGATAAATTTTTTTCAAATACAATAATGTTGATGCCCTTGTCCCTAAGAGTCGACGTTTACACTTCTCAAGAGAAAGGTACAATAAGAAATCACTCAAATAACCCAACCCTTACAAGATACTCTTAGCTAGGCGGTGACAATCTCGACCTGACGTAGTAGATGCTGCTTCTTCAGAAACCCTTCCACCTTCTTGAAGTGCAAGAACATAAGAGTCGTAGATCTCTTAGAAATTTGGTGGAATCTCCCTGGAACCGCTATGGGAGCATACTTAGAATATCCCCTTAGCCCCCTTTTTACAGGCATCTAAGAAATCATAATAAACATTAAGAAACCTTAGCCCCTAAGTCAGCCCAAACAACATGGACTGCCGAAAATCCATCAAAATACCCAAAATCTAGCACTAATAGCCTCAACCAGAATTTAGTTTTGTCCAGACCGAAATTCCGAGTTTGGCTCACTTTTTGTTCTAAAAATTCAGAATTCTAGCAGAATTCCGGTTAATATTGTTTGGCACAGACCGAAATTTTGGCAGAATTTTGATCTTACTGATTTGCCTTTGTTCAACTCAACTGACTCCACGACACTCCTTGGTCAATTCTATTACCTTTCCAAACTTTCATCTACCTCGAATTAGGATAGATACCTAACATAATTCCATTCCAATCTGATAAGAGGGTGTTGTCCCATGCCTCCTCAATCGGATTCCATGTATGTCGCCTCACGACATAGTTCCTCTACTTGCCGCCATCAACCTTGCATCCTCTGGATTGCTCCACATCATTTGTCGTCTTTAGATGCTCGACCACTATATCAACGTTAACTGACATGCATAACCTCTCCCAAATCAATGAGATCTTTTCGAGATCAATGACTCGTCCAAAAGAAAAATTCATGACCATCAACCTCACTATGAGTCTTGTCTGCGTGCTCCCAACTTTTGTCTTCTACCGAGGGGTGCTCATGTTTAGAGTAGCTTTCTTTTCCTTAGCTGGTCCGGCCAAGCGAATGGTATTGCTTCTTTGTGTTAAAGCTCCCGAACCTGTCCACCATTATGTTTGTCATGAAAGCTCCCGCGTGCATCTACGTCCTCAAACAAGAAAGTCCATGAGTGATCCAGACCGTTGAATGTTCACTCCCGCTGAACTATAAAATAAAGATGTATTTGTCTTCTCTATAGTTGGCTGCACATTGTAATATCATTTTCGTCTTTTAACTACTGAAACTGCCGTCGCTCCAATAAGCTCCAACACTCCCTTCGGCGTTGAAATCAGATTCGTACAACAACTCCTACCCGGAGGTAGACTAGCTGTCAAGGAACCGATATTCTGATCCTCAAAATCTGATACAACTCAGTTCGACATCTTCCCCCGATGCACTAAATCCTCATTTAAGTTCTCTTGAAGGCTTTTCCGGATAATCATCCGTCGACAACCAACAACATGTCGTACACCTCTCAAGCCATCATCCGGTACTTGCAATTGTCTAGTACATCTCAACAATTTTAGCCTATATAGGTAAAAACACAACCCCTCAAGCCAACAACTAGAAACCCTTAGTAAGAATCTAATCCTTGTCCCCAAACACACTATGGTAGCCATCATCATACAGCCTCCTAACGGACACCAAGTTGAGGCATAAACTCGATATGTGCCGAACCCCCTTGAGCACAAGTTTTTTTCCCAATCTTCGTCATCAACATCAAGTGCATATCCCCAGTGTCCACAACCACTATCGTCTCCTTGTCGTCCATCTTCACTTGTCTGAAATTGTTGCTCTAGTATATTGTGAAGATGTCCTTCGTAGAGTAACGTGATAAGATGCTTCTACGTCCAAGATCCAGTCATAGTCATATCACGTGCTATAAGAGTCGTCTGCCTCAGTCGTTGCGATAATGAGTTCCCTATTGAAGACGGTTGTCAAATCCTCTGTATGGTCTTCTTTGGTCTTGGCTTTCTCATCCTTGAACTTTTTACAATACCTTTTGTAGTACCCCTTTCACCACAGTGACGACAATCTTTCTTGTAATCCACCTTCACAAAATCTCAAGACCTCCTTGTTCTCGTCTATGACTTGGGCCTTCTTTTCCTTTCAGAAGCAACCAGGACGTGCTTCGACTCTAACTATCCTTGTTATTTATCCCAAATATCCTCGTTCGACAAACTACTTTTGACCAACTCCATTGTGACAACTCCACTAGGACAGAGTTACTCACAAATATCACCATCGTCTCCCAACTGTCTGACAAAGACTTAAGAGAAGTAGGGCTTACTCACCAATACCACCATAGTCTCCCAACTATCTGACAAAGACTTAAGAGAAGTAGGGCATATAGGTCATTATTAATCGTCATCTTTATCATCGACAACTGACTCATGATGTCCTGATCTTGTTCAAATTTTGTGCCACTTAGGGGCCCTTCATGTACTTTGAGTTGACAAGTTGACGAATAAAAACCTCCTTGTTACTAGCATCTTCCATTCGTACAACAAATGCAAACTTCTCCCATAGCCAAGGTTCTAAATGGTGGTAGACGGGTGCGCGGCGGAGAGGGTCCGCCTACCGCCTAGGCACTTGATACATTTTGGACATTTTTAGTATTGTACCACTATTGTTTTGCATAATATGCATATATTAAGGATGTTTCATGCATAACTAAGTTGTAGAACAAAGTTTTATGAAGTTTTAGTCTTGTAAAAGGGAATCATAGGTCCATAATGCTTGCAAAATTGTTTTGCCAAAATATCTAGTAAGATATTGTTCCGCCTAGATACTCGCCTACGCCGCCAAATCTCTGTTGATTGTCTACTCCACGACCAACAGTAAAAACGGTACGGATAGCGGCCGCCTAGCGCCTAGGCACCTCCTAGGCGGCCGTCTCGATCGGCATTAAGAACATTGTTTGTAGCTTATTCGACGAACTTGCCATAGAGACGTGCTAAAACACTAAACTGTCCAACCATTGACAAATGATATCAATGTTCTTCTGATCCAGTCATCGGTAGTAGCATCCTTTGGCTTGGCACTGTCACCTTCCAAATGATCCTCCATTATGGTTTTTCAGATTGTCCAGTTTTCCATGTAAGAGTAATCATAGAATTGATCTTCTCTGTAGCCACGATTGTGCCTTCATACCTTTTCGAACCGAGGGCTCATATACTACTTTGATAGGATTTAGAGATGCGTAGAGGACAATGTCGAACACTGATCCCACAAAGAAAAAACTAACCACAATCTGTTGCGCGAGACCAAGCAAACATCAAACAAACGAGATGGGGTGGCTATGGCTCTCCGAACAAGTGTGACATATTTGTTGAGAACTAATAAGGGATTTAGTCCCACATTGGAAAATGTAATATGAAGAGGAGCTAGACTCCCTATAAGTAGTTGAGTAGCCCATCAATAAAAAATACACAATAATTATTCTCTACATGGTATCAGAGCCATAACGGAGAATTGTTTTTTTCCTCCCCCCCTTTCCCCACCAGCAGTCCCCCCCTTCCCCCCCGGCAGTCCCCCCCACCCCCCCACCACCGACGCCCCCCCGGCAGTTCCCCCCCCCCCCCCCCCGACGCCCTGTCCCCCCCCCCCCCCGACGCCCTGCCCCCCCCCGACGCCCTGTCCCCCCCCCCCCCGACGCCCTGCCCCCCCCGACGCCCCCCTCCTTTTTTTTCTTTTCGAAAAAAACCCCTAATTTTGAGAGAGATTATGTGGGTGGTTTTTCGACGACGGATGGCTGTCAAATGCTTTATTTGCACCTTCTGTTCCTAGATTACGCCCTCCGGAACAACAAATGCTTTATTTGTTTTCCGTTCTCGATCTGCAAATTAGGATCTCCATGCGCGCGCCGGTATTGGCCATGTTAACCGCGCATTCGTAAGGTCTCTGTTGACAACTTTACACGAAGACGACAACGACGAAGCCGACGAAGACGACGACGACGAAGCCGACGACGCCGACGACGACGACGAATCACAGTTGAAGACGCCATGGATTCGATCAGTGGTAAACTGACAGCAGACGAGATGAAGGCCTTGGTTGATGATATTTTATCAAAGAGATTAACCGAGGCGACCCCACGTGTGATCCATACTGATGTGGATCCGTCACCCTACAAAATGGGGAAGCTGGACAAGCTGGAGACGAAGTTGGAAGGAACGTCCAATTACTTGAAATGGTCACGACAGGCCATGCGGACGCTGAAGGGCCGTGGCTTGGTTGGCTACGTCAATGGCCAAACCAAGGCGCCAGATGATCCCTCCTCTAAGGAGTTTGCTATTTGGGAGATTGTCTACAATGTTGTGGCTGGATGGTTGACGACTTCCTTGACCGACCAGGTGTCGGGCAATGTCGAGGCGATGGAGGCTGCTGCTGATATATGGCAGACTTTGAAGGATATGTACTCAGGCTTGGACAATCCTATGCGGGTCTTCCAACTACAGGATGAACTTGATAGGGTGGCCCAGGACGACCGTACCATCTCTGAGTATGCAGCACTGTTAAAGAAGTACTGGTCTGATCTGGATCACTATGATCCTCTTGGGATGGAAGATGCCCAGGTCGAACTAGCATTCGCGAAACATTTCCAAAAGTTCTTGGATTATATTTTGCGTCAACGGATGATGAAGTTCTTGAAGGGTCTTAACCCTGTGTTTGAGCATAGAAGGAATGTCCTCCTAGCACAGCCCATGCTTCCATCCTTAGAAGACGCCATAGCTGCCATGGCACAAGAAGAGGCTCGCTTAAAGTTGATGCCCAACAAGGGCTCTTTCCAGGGGGAGCAAGCCGCTGTTGAAAAGTCTACGCTTGCCGCCTTCAATCAGCCTCCCTCTGTGGCCGGTGTTTGCCACAACTGTGGTGACTCAGGACATTACATCAGGTTTTGTCCAAAACTCCTGCACAGTCATTCAAGTGATCGTGGACGGGGCCGCGGCGGACGTCGTGGTGGTAGAGGCGGTTATGCTGGTAGAAGGGGAAATTATTCTGGAGGACACAAAGCTAATCTGGCGGAGGAAGGGGGCGACATTCACATGGCTGAGTTAACCCCTCTTGAGAAGGAGTTCCTTGCGAAGTTACGCAGCACGAAGCTGGGTTCGGACGACAGTCATGGGGCGTCATCTACCTCGGGGGACCACATCACTTGCTTTGCCCAAACCGGCACGCGTGCTCTTGCAGCAGCTGTCCACCAACCAGGTTGGATTATGGACTCTGGGGTATCTCGCCATGTCACGGGGTCCCGCGGTGAGTTCCAGGACTATACTCACCTACCGACGCCGGAGAGCATTCAGACTGCTGATGGTAACTCCAGCCCTGTTCTGGGTAAAGGCACTGTCGCATGCACCCCTTCTCTCACTCTTACCAATGTCTTACATGCTCTATCTTTTCCTGTAAATCTTCTTTCTATTAGTGCCATTATTCTTGATCTTAACTGTACTGTTTTCTTTGACATTCCTACGGTGATCTTTCAGGAGAAGGGGACAGGACGACGACTAGGGACTGGCACATAGCATAAGGGGCTGTGGTACTTGGACATGACTGGACTGGACAAAGTATTGGCATCTCTGGTAGCCGACACACCACCGGCAGATACATGACGCAGTGTAGAAGATGAATTGCTACTCCACCACCAGCGTGTCGGTCATTCTTCTTTTAAAGTTATTAGTCGCATGTATCCGTCCTTATACCAAAGGGCTAATAAGGAGAAGTTATTTTGTCATGCTTGTGAGTTGGATAAATATACCAGAAGCACATATGTGAGTTCCGGTAGTAGAAGTTCGGCTGCATTTGATATGATACATTCGGACGTATGGGGCCCTTGTCCTACAACCGGTATTAACGGTTTTCGATGGTTCGTCACTGTTATTGATTGTTATACTCGCGTGACATGGGTGTACCTTATGAAGAATAAAAGTGACGTCTTTGAGGCGTTTTGCGACTTTCATCGTCGGGTAGAAACTCAATATGGCACTAAGATTAAGTGCTTACGGTCTGACAATGGGACGGAGTATACAAATAAGACGGTTGCTGAGTATTTATCCACTCATGGCATACTACACCAAACTTCTTGTGCCTATACACCGGCACAAAATGTTGTGGCCGAACGGAAGAACAGACACCTGCTGGAGGCCGCACGGACGATGATGCTGGCTATGAATGTTCCGAAACACTTATGAGGACAGGCGGTGTTAACGGCATCTTATCTCATCAACAGAATGCCATCTCAGGTCTTGGACTGGAAGACACCGTTGGAGATGCTTACTGGTGCTACCATGTACACTGTTCCGCCAAAAGTATTTGGATGTGTCTGTTTTGTCCAAGATAATAGGCCAGGAGTTGGCAAACTGGATCCTAGAGCGGTTAAATGTGTCTTTGTCGGGTACACGGTAACTCAGAAGGGATACGCATGTTGGAGCCCAGTTGAGCGAAAGATGTTTGTGAGCATGGACGTTACCTTCAGAGAACTAGAACCAATTATAGTTCTGATGACGGTTCGGCGTTTGTTGACACACCTAACACAGTGGGTGTTAGATGTGAGGGAGAGAAATTAAGCCCATCTGTGGTAGTCGGATCGGTCCCATGCCCGGTCGTAAAAAACTGGACGAAAGGGGGAGAAAGCAGTGACTCCGATACAGAAGATGAAGAAGATACATATGTTAAATAGGGGGAGCAGCAGACAATGGAAAAGGAGCTCTAAGTCTACAGAAGGAGACAGCAGAAGTCCAGTACCGTGCCCTGTGCCTTTTGTACCAAGTCTCTCGTCTACTCCTGCTCCAACTCTTGAAGATGTTGCCCCCACACAGAATCAATCTGATTCTGATGCGGATCTCTCTGACTCTGATGGTATGATCTCTCCACCACCTATTGCTCCCTTAAGGAGATCTTCTCGCATCAATGCGGGTAAGGGTCCTAGTCGTTTTGATGATTATGAACATGATATTGCCAATTACCTGTCTTATTCTAATATTTTTTCGAATTATCGAGCCTTCATCGCATTATTAGACTCTATTTCGTTGTCCAAAAGTTCGCAGGAAGTAAAGAAAGATCCAAGGTAGAAAGCTGCGATGATGGAAGAACTTGGGGCACTGGAAAAAAATAAGACGTGGGAGCTGGTTCCATTACCCAAAGGGAAGAAAACTGTGGGATGCAAATGGGTGTACACAGTAAAGGAGACGTCAGAAGGAAAGGTGGAACGATACAAGGCGAGGTTGGTTGCAAAGGAATACACACAATCATATGGCATCGACTATGATGAGACGTTTGCTCCAGTAGCGAAAATGAGTACCGTAAGGACTCTGGTCTCCATTGCAGCAAACTATGGGTGGAAGCAATACCAATTAGATGTGAAGAATGCCTTTCTCCATGGGGACCTACAAGAAGAAGTGTACATGGAACTCCCGCCAGGGTGCTATGCTACAGAATTAGACGGAGGGACGTCGCATGGAAAAGTGTGCAAACTAAAGAAGTCGCTATATGGGCTCAAGCAATCTCCTCGAGCCTGGTTTGACAGATTCAGAAATGCTGTTACATGCATGGGATACTATCAAGCAAATGCAGATCATACGGTCTTTCTTCAGCATGCAAGAGGCCACATCACTATACTTGCTGTATACGTGGATGATATAGTTATCACAGGTAATGATGAAGCCGAGATTGCTAAGCCGAAGTCAAAACTCGCGAAGGAGTTCGAAGTGAAGGATCTAGGAGCGATAAGGTACTTTCTAGGTACGAGGTGTGTGAAGGCGAACAAGGAATTGTTCTCTCACAGAGAAAATACACACTAGATCTGCTGAAGGAGACATGGATGCTGGGATGCAAAGCTGCAGTCACTCCAATTGACCAGAAGTGCAAGTTGGGAGCAGAAGCAAGAGAGCCAGTTGATCGTGAAAGATATCAACGACTTGTAGGGAGATTGATTTATCTGGGACACACTCGCCCTGATATTTCATTTGCGGTGAGTGTAGTAAGTCGCTACATGCATGATCCAAGAACGGGTCATATGGATGCAATATTTCAGATCTTGAGATATCTGAAAGGGACGCTGGGGAAAGGACTATGGTTCAAGAAGAATGGATGTATAGAAGTTGAGGGATACTGCGATGCAGACTGGGCGAGCTGCATAGACGATAGAAGGTCTACCACGGGATATTGTGTCTTTGTAGGAGGAAACTTGGTCTCATGGAGAAGCAAGAAACAGTCTGTGGTAGCACGGTCTACAGCTGAAGCAGAATACAGAGCAATGGCTTTAGGAGTGTCGGAGTTGCTGTGGGTGAAAGCGTTGCTGACAGAGTTGAAGCTGGACAAGGGAGCACCATTACGTCTTCTGAGCGACAGTCAAGCTGCAATAAGTATAGCTAACAATCCAGTTCAACACGACAGAACGAAGCACATCGAGATCGATCGATTCTTCATCAAAGAAAAGCTGGAACAAGGGATACTGAAGATTGATCATGTTCGCTCAGAAGAACAAGTGACAGACTGTCTGACTAAGGGTCTTAGTTCAGTAAGTCTGTCGAAGCTATGTAACAAGATGGGAATGATTAATATCTATCGCCCATCTTGAGGGGGAGTGTTGAGAACTAATAAGGGATTTAGGCCCACATTGGAAAATTTAATATGAAGAGGAGCTAGACGCCTTATAAGTAGTTGAGTAGCCCATCAATAAAAAACACAACAATTATTCTCTACAATATTAGACACTGCTCCTTCAAAAATCCTTACTTCTTCTTGAATGCAAAGACTAAGAGCCGTAGATCTCTTACAAAATTTGGTAGAATCTCCATTGAACCTCTATGAAAGCATACTTAGAATATGAAAGCATACTTAGAAAATTAACTTAGCCTCCTCGTTATGGGCAGTTAAGAAACCATAATCAACATTAGAAAATCTTTAGCCCCTAACTCAACCACGAACAATATGGACCGCAGAAAATCCATGACAATACCAAAATTCCACACTAACCGTCTCGATAGCAATTCCGGTTTGCCCAGACCGGAATTCTGATTTTGGCTCACTTTTTTGCTGGAAATCCGGAATTCGGGACCATATTGTTTGGCTCAGACCGGAATTCCGGCAGAATTCTGGTCCCACCGATTTGGTCCTGTTCAACCCCGGCCGACTCCACAACACTCCTCCTCCGTTGATTCTGCGACCACCAGACTTGCATCCACCTCGGCTGGATTCCCAACACTGTCCAACAGAAAACTACAACTCGTCATGTTAGCAAGTATATGAAGTGGCATCTAGTCAAATTAATCAAAGCTATATAATCCACTCTATAGGTACAATAGGTGCTGCTGATGAATCTGCAATAATGATGGTTAATTGAGAATCTGAATCAGCTTGCAAATCCCTACTGATGAAGTGCCACATGCCCGAGGACTCCTAGATGCCCTCCCCAACCAAGCTGGAAGCATTCATATCTTGGTACCTCCTTATCTTGCTATGCAGAAAAAGTCTAGACCTCTTTGTTGCTGCATTAGGTGTTGCCCTGTCCTATGGGCGACGTTGTCCCCGTTGTGTACGGAGTTGTTCATAATTTTTGAACTTGTTAAAATGTTCTTCCATCTCTCTCTTGCACACATAATTTTGATTCTGTGGCAGTAATGTTATGCTATTCTACACTTCTCCTTAAACCACTTCCACACTCTTAATCTATTTTATCACCCACGTGGGTATTTCAAGGTAGGCAGGTAATAGGAGTATAAGCCTACTTCCGAGATGATAAAGTTAAGCATACTAATCCTAACTTTTTCCATATCTGATATCTCCTGGTCTATTTTTCAATCAATTTTATCCAATCACATACAAGGGAGTCCATTGTATATTTGTTGGATAATCTCTCTCCCAAATGTAAAATTTAAAATTTGAATGTCTCATACAATCCTAACATATAAGCTGAGACATCTGTGTTGTACTTCAGTTTTGTTCATTCAAAGAGCTGTAACTGTTACAATAATATAAACATATAACCCTCAACCTTCACCAGCAGTCCATAGTTTTGGTGCAGTGGAAGGGATTTTAACAGTAACACTGAATAGAGGGTAAATTATACTAACCCAAATGCATCAGAAGTGCATAAATTTCTCAATGTTTAGAAAACACATAAGCCTTCAAGATTAGAAACTTGTTACATAACTCACTTGAGGATTCAATTTACTCGATTTCGTAATCTGCTTTTAACTTCTAAACCCTTGCCCTTTGGTTACTATTTCTCTATTCATGAGTGAAAAGAGCTTAAGAAACAATGCAGGACATCTCGACCCTAATACCAAGTATTGAGGTTCTCTTATTTATTTTTCTATTGTGGTGGTGGTGATGGGAGAGGGGGGTGTGTGTGTGTGGGAGGGAGGGAGGGAAAGGGAAGAAGGAGGGGGGGGGGGGGGGGGGGGGGGGGGGGGGGGGGGGAGGGGGAAGGGGAGGGGAGCTCACATTGTCAAAGAAAATTCATTCCAAAGGCAATTTAACTTATTAATTTTCATATAATTTTATTCCAGTATGTTCTCAATGAAAACCAAATAATTTCATAACTTATAAAATCTCCCAGAATTTATAATGCTAGTAAATATCTGAGAGTGCAGTTCTTCTCTACGACTCCTAGTATAGTTATGGACTGAGTCGGATCAGGCGGCAGTTTTCTCATACATTGCCCTATTTAAAACTAGTTATAAAGTGAATATCCATTTAACCTTATCCCAACATATATAAAAATCATGCCTTGATATCTTCTCAAACCAACAGGTCCAAGGAAAATCTAGCCCCATACGTTTTGGATTACAGACTAGAACCAAATAATATATTTGGTGAGAACAAGGACTTACAATATTTTTCCTATACTGAGGAGAACATCGAGCACATGTTTCTAAATATTCATTTCATGGTATTCACTAGAAACCTAGCTATAAAGCAACTAAACGTATATGTTTGTGGATATTTTCTACTTTTGCATTAGTCAACCTACTTGTGGCTAGTGGCTCACAACAGGCATATTGAGTTTCATATGATTTTCTTTGAATATCTAAAAATAATTATGATTAGAGAATTTACAAGAGCTTCTCCTTTCTCCTAATCTCCTCATATTTCACATTTCTCCTTTTCTTGTCAATTAGTTAATTTTAACAACTTGTGTAAGCAGGATACTAGAGGATAACCAGTTGCAAGGCCCGATTCCTGCCACCCTTGGTAAACTCATCAACTTAGAACGAGTGTGAGTATATTAACAGACATAATAAAAACTCATCGAGTAATTGATTTTGCAATAGTAGGTAATTACTTATACTTGTAACACAAATTTGTTATACCTGCAGCTTACTTTCCGCGAATAACCTCTCTGGCGAGTTTCCAGATTCTCTTGGAAACCTCAAGAACATGGTTATCTTGTGAGTCAACATTCTCTCACCAAGTCATTTTAGTAGTTACTATCCTTCTTGAGATAAAGTCAACACAGCTTTACATCTGAGTCTGGAATGACTCTGGATAATGCAGAATGAAGCCTGTATTATAATTTAGCCCAGTGAAAAAAAAGAATAATTTAGATTAACAAGAGCATGTTTGTGAAAAAAATAAAGAGGCCGTTCCAATTTCATCTTTATCAATGAATATATAGTGGAATATATCATTATAGTTGAAAAGGTATGTATGAGAATAAATCTTATCTATTGTAGTTTGGTGGTGTACATAAATCATATTGGGGAAGAGTGTATATGCAGAAGTTCATATTTATAGGTTATGTTACAAAAAGAATGTCCAAAAGGTGATGTATGAAAAGGTTCACATTTTATCTTCTCCATATATAAAATTAAACCAGTATGCGAGTCCAAGAAGCACAATTAAATGTAAATTTGTTTATCTTTAATTGCTGTTCTGTCCAGAGCCTTAAGATACTAGTTTAAGTGATTCATGTCCAAGTGGTATTTATTCTCAAAGTTATTAGTGAAAATTAAACTCTAAACCTGTTTGCAGTTTAATAGATGGGAACCCGATCTCTGGCAAAGTTCCCAGTTTCATTGGTAATTGGACTAAACTCCAACGACTGTGAGTAATGCACCCAATATTGTATCTCTTGAATATCATAGTCAAAATTGCGGTCATCTGATGTATGAATGTTCACTAATAATAGAGATATGCAAGGGACATCTTTGGAAGGCCCATTTCCTCCTACCTTTGCCAATTTGAGCTCTTTAAGCCAGCTGTAAGGGCCTCTAACAGTATTAAACCCATCTATATCATATTGGTTTTTATTTGTAATTTTTTGACGTTCCAGGAGGGTAAGTGATTGGCAAGGAGGAGATGGGAAGTTCCCTCCGCTACAGAATATGAAAGGCATGGTATACTTGTGAGTGTGAACGAAATAAGTTATTGATCTCTATAGTATGCTACACTTGCTAAATGTTTGAATTGAATATTTTATGCAGGGTCCTGCGGAACTTGTCCATATCTGGTCATATCCCTGATTACCTTGGAGATTTTTCCCAACTGTATTTATTGTAAGTTCATTCCAAATCTTATTGATTCGGATACTATTACCATGGTTATTTATTTTCTGCTGAAACGAATCGCGTAATTATGTTATGTCTTGGTTATGGTACTGATTGATCCAAGCTTGCAACTTGCCAGGGGATGTAACCAGTCACAATCATAGATTCACGCATGGTAATAAGATTTGAACAAAACTCATGTATGCAAGTATTGACCAATGCCATTTATCATAATTTCCATGACCTAAAAGGTTAAAACTCGTGTATGAAAATCATTCGGCTGGGAGATTTAAACCTGCAAACCAAGTGGCCTCAATTGTTCTATTATTAAAAACCCACTAAAAGGAAAAATCCTTATATCATAATTTTAATCCATGAATATCTTACAACATAGGGACAATGAACAATTTGGATTGTCCATATGATGATCCACTAAGTGATTCAACATGAATCCCATCAAAGAGGGTAAGATGTTTCATTCCCCACTTTTTGACACACATACACATGACCCAAGATGCTAGGTGCTATTTATAGAATTTGAGCTCAAATCCTACAAATTAGATGTTTCTGACCTCCAATGGGAAAGCCATACCATCTATCATGATTTATTCTATGGGAATATCACTAAACCAAATCGATCAGTAGACTAACTGTTGGGAAAGAAACACGAAAACCTTTTCCCAAACTAGAGAGTACCTGCGAGAGAACCGAGCAATACAACGCACGAACCAAAACACCAAAACAAACCACACAGACACATAGAATTTTTGACGTGGAAAACCCTTGCGGGAAAAAACCACGGGACGATCGGAGTCCAACCCTGAGAAGCCTTCACTAATGAAATAAAGGAGTACACCCTCTACAAACTTCTTCCGATCCAAATCGGATCCCCACAACACTTAGAAGCAAGAATAATGATTACAAGGCTACAAAGAACAAAGACGACGAGTAGATATTACCCGAACACGATCCTCCTTCGAAAATGGCCTTCAATCCTCCTTCTCTTCCAAAGTTGCAATGGCACTCTTGCCTCTTCTCTCTCTCTTTGTGTGTGTTTCGTATGAGATTAGGGTTAGGAAACACCATATGAAAATACTCTAATCCCGCAACAAAACCTGGACCGTAGGATACGATCCAACGGTGATCAATCATCCTGAAAAACACTTCAGCCCCGACGACACAGAGTTCGGCCAGAACTCTGTGTTTGGCAACCAGCAAGGTTCTGGAACCAGGGGACAGAGTTCGGCCCGAACTCTGCTCCCCTCCTTCCAGCAGCTCCTCTGGTCAGCTCCCGAGTACTCCGTCATCTCCGACTGGCCTCGTCACCTCCTCAAGCTTCTCTGACACACAGACGGCGCTCGTCGCACTCCGGGGCCTTCTCCACATAGGTTGGGAATCCCACCCACTCCAACAAATCTCCCCTTCACAACTAGGTGGAGGAGGTCGTCATCCCGACGATCTGCCTGCAGTACTCAAACTTCCTCCTCGATAGAACCTTCGTGAGCATGTCCGCTCCATTGTCATCAGTATGAACCTTCTCAAGCGTCGCGTCCTTCTTCTCAACCATATCCCATATCCAATGATACCGAGTCTCGATGTACTTGGACCGACTATGAAATGTCTGGTTCTTTACAAGGTGAATAGCACTCTGACTGTCGCAAAGCAAAGTATACAACTCTTGCTTCAGCCCTATTTTCTGCAACAGTTTTTTCATCCACAACAACTCCTTGCCAGCCTCCGTCGCCGCAATGTACTATGCCTCTGTCGTTAACAAGGCAACACACTTTTGCAACCGCGACTTCCACGATACCGCTCCTCCAGTAAACATCATCACATAATCCGAAGTCGATCGCCTCGTGTCTACATCTCCAGCCATATCAGCGTCGGTATACCCAACCGGCTTCGGCTCATAACCACCAAAAGAAAGTCTCCAATAGGCAGTGTCTTGAAGGTATCATATAATTTACTTGACCGCACTCCAATGTACCCTTTCAGAATTTGAAAGATACCTGCTAACTATGCCAACTGCATGAGCGATGTCTGGCATCGTGCACACTGTAGAAGCATGAAATTTCACAGCCAGAAAGCCCATGCGCCAGGCACTATATGCGCCAGAACTCAGACAGCAAAATCAAATAAGCCATTCGAAGAAGGACTTTTTATTTATATATAAAAGTCTATTACATGGCTAGAAAAGGTTGTACAAAGGAGAATTTCTACAAAAGAAAGATCCTAGATCTACAGCCAGCGGCCACCATGCACCTCCAGATAGGCGCAGCGGTCACCATGCGCCTTCCGATAGGCGCAACAACCACCATGCGCCTTCCGATAGGTGCAGCAGTCACCATGCGCTGTCAGTTAGGCGCAGCAGATGCCATGCGCCTCCAGCCAGGCGCATCCCACCATGTCTTCAGCAGCTCAGTTATGTGCATCCAGCTCAGTTATGTGCATCCAGCTCAGTTATGTGCATCCCTTCAGCAGCTCAGTCATGTGCAACTCTCCCAACCAGGCTCACCTGGCCGAGCAGAGCCCAGTTATGTGCTGCTCTTCCAGCCAGGGTCACCTGATAAGTGCTTCGATTACACAAAGCATTTAACCCTCTGGCTGGAACCAAGGAAGAGAAGAGCACGGCAAAGCTGTGGCCAGGGGAGGCTTCGAAAGAGCCTCCAAAGACCAAGGAAGACCGTGATCGAAATCATGGCACAAGGAGCTTTCAACACAATCAAAGTGGGCGGCACCCACTTTGAAGGAAGAGAGAACCTAGCACCGCCATTCCGATCTACGGCTCTTCCGGAACAACGGAGACGAGGCCCGAACATCCTTATCTTTGGATGCAACAGGCACCTTCCGCCTGCCTCAGAAGCCCTCGACTCCGTCTTTTGGATGTAACAGTCACCTTCAAGTGCATCGAAGACAACACGACGTCTCATCTTCACCCTCGGGAGCACTTCGTCAACAGAATGCACCCGCATATCCAAGTTCATGTTGGAAGTACGTGAGGGAACGAGGAGCAAACCTTCTCTCCATGCCACTATTTATAGACCGGGCAAATCAAATCCATGCGCCAAGTGGATGACTCTCCGAATTCTGTGCAATGAATTTGCATTAAATGGATGAACCGGACGCCTCGAATTCAGCCAAACGGCTATTTATAGCACTCGAGGAGCGAGACAGCCGCATCATTAAAGGACATGTCGGATGCGCCAGCCAAACAGCGCATCACACGGACGCGCCCTCCAGCATCAGGCGCATCACACAGACGCGCCCTACAGTACCCGGCACATCACAGAGGATGCGCCCCCCTCACATCTCCATACCGAGTGGAACACCAACCAATGTGCCCACTCAGCTGTCCATCGAACGTCACAAACATTAAATGCTGAACTGACACCAGAGTTGGCAGCACGCTTCCCAAAGTCTGAACAGTTGACAGCTTTTTCAGAGAACGAAGCGTCGGCAACGTCAGCATCATCATGACTCTATTCCGACGGCTACTGCCACGTGGCCATCTGCATGCGCCTCTACGGCCATGCGTCCAAATCGCCATGCGCCTCTACGGCCATGCGTCCAAACCAGCATGCGCCTCAAAAGTCGTGCGCCTCAGACCCTTCACTGATCCCTAAAGACAGAAGAAGAGTCTCCAGTTGAAGCTTTGCATGTGCCTCAAAAGCCATGCGCCCCAGACTGATCTCTGATCCCGAAAGACAGAAGGAAAGTCGCCTGCATGCGCCTCAAAAGCCATGCGCTCTAAACAGTTTGTAACCCCTAAAGGTTATGAGCCGCAGCCTCCTCCTGCGCCCAATCAAGGCGCAACTCACCAGATTACTTCCCTCCACCAAATCCGAGATCTTCGAGCCATGGGTCGATGACACGTGTCCTTTGACTCAACTCGTCCAAGATTTCAGCAACAGAAAGATCTTCCCCTCTGCTACGTGCCGGCTCACAACAGCAGTATGAAGAGTTCTCCCCCTCAATCAGGGCGCATCATCTACGCGCCTCCATCAGCAACCTCCACGTGGCGTCCCCACACTAGCGCATCCCACATGCGCGCATGAGCAGCCAGCCTGCAAATCTATAAATAGAAGGATCGTCTCCTTCACACACAGACAGAATCCACAACGAACATACAAGGAATCATCAGAGAGGCAGATACAGACACTCAACGTCTTCCTCCTCTCAGCAAGCTCCAGCACCCAGAGCAATCCACACCTTCAGAGAACCGATAACCGTCGTCAGCCCGTCAACGGAGTCAACGCATTACCACTCGCTCCATTGGCACTAAGGACCCAGCTTAAACAAAAGTGTACTCCTAGGACTACATCTAAGTCCTACATTGTAACACTGTTCTGTTTGTATTAAAGTTTTCAATCAAACAATTTTAATAGCAAACAAGCTGGCGACTCTGCTGGGGACGTCTTTCTCCTCTTCCGAGAAAGTCGTGTCACAGGCCGACGACATGAAGGTGGGCTCCTCCCACAAGACGCTGGTCGTGCGCCTCAATCAACAGGCGTACGAGGAGTTCATTTCTGAAGGAAGTGCGAGTCCTTCGAAGCGGCTGCCAAAGCCGAAGAAGATCCGCACGGCCTGGGTGTGCAAGGTCGACGCCTCGAGCACCACCACTGAAGGGGATGCAGCAATCCAGCCTTCCCTTCCTGCTGACGTTCTCAGCAACCAAGGTGCGTCCGCCGATGCGGCGCATCTCTTGGGGAAGCGTGCGACCGACCACGTTTCCCAGCTATCTCCCTCTCAGGCGAGGAAGATGCGTCGACGGAGCAGGGGCGCAGCCAATGCCCCGCGCATCACCTCTGATGCGCCACAAAAAGCCTCTGTCTTTGACAGACTCACTCGCTGTAATGGCGAGGAGAAGTTGGATGCTGAGTACTATGCGCCCCAGCGGGCTAGTACGAAGAAATCCAAGACAGCACGGGCCATGGGCCATAAAAGTGCTATGCCAGCAGCAAGCCAGAGGCACGCGCTTACAATCACGCGCGCTGCCGATGGCAAGCTGTACAAGGTTGACTCAGGTGCTTCTGTACCAACAACGAGTCGACCTTCAAAGTCCTCATCTCGCTTGGGCACATCTACTGCGTGCACAACCAAGTCGAGTAAGGCAAACTCGGTGGTCTTGAACTCCCGCGCCTCCTCTGGTTGTGCGTTTGAGGTTCGTTCAAGTCACTTCAAATGTTGTGGTTCTCCCACTACTGATCGTGATGCCTGCTTGGTATTAGATCAGGGGGCGCAGCACTCACCTGACCACCCCGGCGTTTGGCCTTGCCATACGTCTGAAGGGGGTGTGAAGGCACCACTCTCCTCCAATGACCTGCGCAACGTGATCACTCACAAGCGCCGGTCAAGAGAGTCGACCAACAAGCACGATGCGCCTCTCACGGGACATACTTGTGCGGTGGTCACCGTCAACTGCTGTTGCAAGGCGGCAGCTCCACCAAGACAGTCGGTCTTCCAACGGCTGCAATCATCGACACCTCTCCGACGTCGCCTTGGGACGAAGGTGTTAACAGAAGAGGAACCAAAGGTTGCTTCATGCAATGTGATCTCCAACTCCTCATCAATCCGGAGGCCGACTGCCAATTCCTCGTCCTCATCCAAAAGCCAGCCGAGGAAAACCAAGGCAGCTGTCTCGACCTCTAGAGTGTTTGAAGGCACTCGGTCGAGGAAGAAGTTCTTGGAGGAAGCTGGGGGTAGCCAGACCCTTGTCGAGCCTCCTTCCGAAGACGAAGATGTCCAAAGCACAGCTGCGGCGGATCTTCATCATCAAGGCGAGGCTAGTCTCCCTGAAGCCCCTCAAAATGAGGATGTCCTCCAGGACACCGCCGGGGGTAGTTCTGGAAACAAAGAGGTCCTTCAAGACGGAGCTGAGGGCAATCAGACCCTTGCAGATGCGCCTATTGAAGATGAACTCCAGAATGTGGCTGGGGGTGGCCAAATACCAGGAGAAGTAACTCCCCCGCATGAGAGTGAGGCCGAAAGCGAAGCCTGAACCCATCCATCCACTCCTGGCCGTGTCAGGACAGTATACATGGCTGGGGATGATGTCGAGTCTGATGCGCCGTCACAGGACATAGTCCAGCGCATAGACTCATTAGAGGGAGGTCTCAAAACCCTCTCTGCCTCTATACAAGCACTGACTCAAGCAGTGTTTGAGATGCGGTCGGCCTTGATCAGGACACCTTCAACTGGTCCTGACCCAGGAGCTAATGGGGAGTCGAGTGTGCCCCTCCAACGGGCGCCCTCGGATACAGAAGCACCTCGGACCTCGGAGCCCTCAAACGCTCCAATCCAGATGGTACCTCCTTCCCCGACTCCTAGCTCTACGGAGGATGTGGTCAAAATGATCAAAGACCTGCGGGAGCGCTTCGAGTCCAAGAACAGGCAAGAGGAACGCCAGAAGATGGGCATTCCCCAGCCTTATCCCCTCGAGTGGAACAAGATGGTTTATCCCCCAAAGTATAAACCACAAACACTCACCCCATACGACGGAAAGGACTCTCCGCGACGGTACCTAACGTACTTCCAGTCACAGATAGGGCATCTTCCAAAGGAGGACGCGCTCCTCACCAGTATCTTTGTCGGGGCCCTGAAAGGGGTGGCGTATGACTGGTACTGCAGTCTCCCCGACAATTCCATATCGTCCTTCGACGACCTGACGCGCCTCTTCCTCGACCGCTTCTATGACGGCGGGAAAGACATGACGATGGCGTCTCTCATAGAGATACGCCAGAAGGAAAAGGAAACGGTTCGAGTGTTCATCGAACGCTTCCGACAGGCCTGCTTCAGGCTACCTCCAGGCATGCCAGAACATGCGCTCCTCTCCGCTTGCAGCATGAACATGTTGCCTGCAGTGAAACTCTGGCTCAACTCTACTCCCCCTCCTGACTGGAGCTCCCTGATCATCGAAGCTGAAGCTGCAGAAAAGAAGGCGGCCAATGCACGTCTTCTAGGTGTCAGCTTCCCCGCCTTTGACGATAAGGAGAAAAAGTCCGCAGCTAACAGCTCCGGACGAGAAGCAAAGGGAAAACAGGCATTGACTGTTAATGCCTCGAAAGGCGCATCTGCGCCTACTCAGAAACCTCCACTGGCACCGAGACCCAAGGAGGTTTATTCATTCAATGATGACGACACCCTGCAACTTTTCGAGATACTGAAGCAGGGTGACAAGATCAAACTACCGGACCCAAAACGGCCCGATGAAGTTGGGAAAGTGGACAACCCGAGGTACTGTCACTACCATCGGTTTGTCGGACATCCGACCAAGGACTGTTACGTCCTCAAGAATTACATCCAGCGCATGATCAATGCGGATATAATCTCTGTCGACTATGAAGAGAAGACGGTGTCAGCCAATGTGGTTTCGCTTCAGTTCGGCACCTTGCCGCCAACTACCACACAAGATGGCGTCGTCCCCATCCCTAAGGCGACAATGGAGGTGGTAAACTTACCACCTACCCGTGACAATGTGAGTGGACTCATCCCGCTCACCACATCTCGAGGAGAGGTCCTCTGGGTTCACTCCGACCTCGTCTCCGAGGTGACTCAATCGGAGGTACGCCCTACCTCCAAATCAAAAGGCAGGAAGATCAAGTCTTGCCGCACCGTCTCTTCTTCAACAGAAGAGGCACTTCCAGTGCAAACACGTGCACAACAGAACTCCCAGTCCGACAAAGCCGCCGCCGAGGTGGTGCCTCCTAGCACCATCCCTGAGGAGGGTCCATCTAAGCCCTCAGCAGCCAATAAGCAGAAGCAGGTGGAGGCCCGTTTTGACAGACCTCTACGAAAGGAGAATGCTTCGGGGCTGTCCAAGCCTCACAACTTCGACATTCTGGCACAACTAGCCAGTACACCTGCACGCCTGTCTTTGTTCGAGCTCCTGCGTCTTTCTAAAGACTCCCGAGAAGCTCTCTGCGAAGCTCTGAAGGACGCTGAATCCTTTCTCAGTCAGGTCAAGCAGCCTGAAGACCTCCCAACTACTTGTGCGCACTGTCATTGCGCGGATGAAGTTATCCCAAACATAACTTTCACCCAACAAGACATGCTGCTCAAGCATCACCGACATAACCGACCGCTGTATTACACAGGGTACATTGGCTCGGTCAAGGTGAGCCGGATTCAGATCGATCCTGGGTCTTCCCTAAGCATCATCCCGAAGGCGCTGCTATCTAAGCTGGGGATCCCGATGTACCGGCTGGCGCCCTCCAATACAACCATCAGTGGCTTCAATGCTAGCAAGAGCGAGCCACTGGGCAAGATCCGACTGAAGTGCCACATTGGCAGCCTCAAAACTGAGGTGACTTGTTATGTGGTAGATGCCGAGGTCAACTACAACATCCTGCTCGGTCGACCATGGCTACACGAGTACATGGTGGTGCCCTCCACGCTCCACCAGTGCATGAAGTATGTATCCACTAATGGCGTCATCCGGACGGAGTTTGCAGACATCGATCCTTTCAAAGGGATTGAAGCCTACTTCACCGATTCCGACTTGTACAAACCCATTGACGAGGAGGAAGCCAACGACGCTGATGATGAGGCAGAGACGGCAACAGAGCCGGACATGGAGCCTGAGACGACTCCCGACGCCCCCTTGAAAATCCGACTGAAGGGGAAACCACCCCAGAAGGCGCCTCCAATGAGCATCAAGCTATCAGGGAAAGCGCCGGCTCGCGAAGCACCCCTGAAGATACGCCTCAAGGGAAAGCCACCTCAAACATCGGCTCCCCTGGTGGCAAAATTACAAGGGAAGGCACCACTCACCGGAGGCGCAGCCGAGGCGCCTCTCAAAGTGCGTCTCAAGGGCAAGCCGCCGCAGTCATCCAAGGTGTCAGAGAAGGCTCATATAACCCTCTCAGACCCCGGAATCAAAGCTGTGGTGGACTCTCCTAGTCTGCCCCCAGTTCTTACAGACGAGGAGCTTGGTGAATATATCTCGGCTGACGTAGAGGCACCCTCCTTTGACAATGTAATCCCACGGGATAAGATCTCGTATTTTATCAATAATAGAGTGTCTTTTAATTATTCTTGTCTTCCACACTGGAATGCCATGTATACATTAGATAACGCTCTACGGTCGTTGCAAACACAAATAACGACCGTCCATCATAATCGAGTAGTCCCGTCTCAAGGAGTCTTCATAGTCCCTCCACGGAGCCGAGACGAAGGCACCATCATCTCGGGCAAAGTCGAGCGTCATCAGGACCTCCCGTCAATCGAGCCCAAACCTGATACCGGCAGAGTACAAGTCTATCGGTACACAGATACGGCAAAGCACATCATCCAAAAGATGGGCTACGACCTGAAAAGCAACAAAGGCTTAAACTACGGCAAGGGTCGGCATCTCCCTGTCCGGCTTTCAATGCCCAATGGAAAGCCACAGGACTACTATAATCGGACTCGACGGGGGTTAGGCTATGTCACGCCACCATCAACCCCAGAGAGTTCAGATGCAGAAGACGTAGAACATTCCCACTCGTCCGAAGCATCGACTTGGGATTCCGATACCAGCATCGGATCAGTCTTCAGGAAAGTGCTGTCAGCTAACATGACGTCAGCACAACCTCAAAAAGATGAAGGCGAAGACCAAGCGCCGGAACCCTTCGAAGAAGAACCCTGGGCCCAACGCCTAGGAGAATAATGGGAATCTCGTTTTGAGTTACGCGAACCTCCCACCGAAGACGAAGTCGAGCAGATCGACCTCGGGGATGGGTCTTCTTCCAAACCCATCTTCATCAGTAAAAGCCTAGAAGGAGAAGATCGAGAATCTTTAATCCAACTGGCTAAAGAGTATATCGACGTCTTCGTCTGGAGCTATGAAGACATGCCGGGACTCGACCCACAGATCGCAATGCATAGGTTGAACATCTTACCTGATGCCAAACCTATCAAACAACAACAACGACGCTTCCGTCCAGACATCATGAATGCCATCGATCAGGAGGTAGACAAACTCTTGACCAGCGGCTTCATCCGTGAGGAACAACACCCGGATTGGGTAGCCAACGTCGTTCCTGTCACCAAGAAGAACGGGAAGATACGAGTCTGTATCGACTTCAGGGATCTTAACTCTGCTTGCCCGAAGGACGAATTCCCGCTTCCAATCACTGATGTGATGATCGACAACACATGTGGCTTTGAGCGCATGTCCTTCATGGACGGGTATTCAGGCTACAATCAAATCAAGATGTTCCCCGATGACGCGAAACACACGTCATTCAGGACTCCAAAGGGTGTTTTCTGCTACACAGTAATGCCCTTCGGCTTGAAGAACGCCGGTGCGACATACCAGCGAGCTATGAGCACCATCTTCCGTCAACATCTTCGCAAGACAGTCGAATGCTATGTTGACGACATCGCAGTCAAGGGCCGCCTCAAAGGAGATCACCTACAGGACCTGAAGACGGTCTTCGATCTCATGCGGGCACATCAACTCAAAATGAACTCCGCTAAATCCTTTCTGGGGGTTTCTAGCGGCAAATTCTTGGGCTTTGTCACCACAGCGAAAGGCATTCATGTTGATCCTGAGAAGACCAAAGCCATCCTCAACATGGACCCTCCGAAGAACCTTCGAGAACTTCGGGGCCTACAGGAACGTCTGGCATATATCCGGAGGTTCATAGCAAACCTCTCCGGTAGATGTCAACCCTTTACTCAGCTCATGAAGAAGGGAGTCTCTTACATCTGGACAGAGGAGTGCCAAAAGGCTTTCGACGACATCAAGGCTTACTTAACAAGCCCACCAGTCCTGGTAGCGCCAGTCGCCGGCAAACCATTTCTCCTCTACGTCCGTGCCATGGATCATTCTCTTGGCGCTCTGCTGGCTCAAAACAGCGATACAGGCTTCGAGCAAGCAATCTACTACTCAGTCGAACACTCATCGGGGCCGAACACCGGTACAACCCCGTCGAAAAGGAGTGCTTGGCTTTGGTGTTTGCCATCCAGAAGACTCGTCATTATGTCTCGGGTCAGACAATTCATGTCATTTCCCGAGTCAATCCGCTCAGAGTCCTCATGACAAAGCCAGGATCATTGAACCCCCGGCTGGCTACATGGGCAATCCTGCTAACACCGTACAACATGGTGTTTGTTCCGCAAAAGGCTGTCAAGGGTCAAGCTCTGGCTGACTTTTTAGCTGCACACCCCATCCAAGAATCCTCAAAACTCTATGAAGATATCCCGGATGAGGTCCAAGAATCCAACGTCACCGAAGGAAGCTCCGTTTGGCGGATGTTCTTCGATGGCGCTTCGAGAACAGGCCCCAAAGGCCAAATCATCGCAGGAGTGGGGGTAGTCTTAGTCTCCCCCGATCAGCTGGTCATCCAGCGTGCGTACTCTCTTTTGAAGCCGTGCTCCAACAACGTTGCCGAGTACAACGCACTCGTCATGGGACTCCAGCTCGTACAACAGCTGGGGGTCGACCATCTGGAAGCCTACGGCGACTCAAAACTCGTCGTAAACCAGGTTCGGGGACAATACGAGGTTCGCCATGAAGATTTAATCCCTTATCATGAAGTCGCGTTGAACATCATTTCAACCTTCACCGGGTTCTTCATCGAACATGTCCCCCGTTTACAAAACTTGGAGGCCGATGCTCTGGCTGGCCTCGCAGCCTCATTGGCAGCGCCCCTTGGGACTCAACACTATGTCACGGTGACTGGCCGAGATCTGATTTGTCCCAGAAACAACCTATGCTTGCAGGTGGCTCACGCCATGCCGACAAACACTGGTGTTAATGTCCGAGACTGGAGGTTCCCGTTCATCGACTTCGCTGTCTACGGAATCCTTCCAGAGGACCCGAAGGAAGCCGTCTCAGTCAGGAGACGCTCTCTTCGATTCTACTACGATACAGCTACCAAAACGCTGTACCGACGCTCCTTCGATGGGCTCCTCCTTCGATGCCTGTCCAACGAAGAAGCAGCCGAAGCTCTTCAAGAAGCTCATGACGGAACTTGTGGAGCTCATCAACCCGGTCCTAAGTTGCAAGATCGACTGCGACGTATGGGCTACTACTGGCCAACCATAGCCGCCGACGCTGTCGAATATGCTAAGAAGTGCCACGCGTGCCAACTTCATGCAGACTTCATACATACACCATCGGAGCCGCTACATCCTACAGTCGCCTCCTGGCCCTTCGAAGCCTGGGGCATGGACATTGTAGGGCCAATCACCCCTCCTTCATCGAGAGGACACCGTTTCATCCTGGCCATCACCGACTACTTCTCCAAATGGGCGGAAGCAGTTCCACTAGCAGAAGTAAAAAGCTCCAGGGTGGTCAGCTTTATCAAACACCATGTCATTTACCGTTTCGGAGTACCCCGGCGGATCATCCATGACAATGGTCCTCAGTTTATCAGCCACATTTTCAGCAGGTTCTGTGACAAGAATCGCATTCAGAACGTGGCCTCAACCGCCTACAATCCGGCAGCAAACAGATTGGCTGAGGCATTCAACAAAACTATCGTTAGGCTGCTCAAAAAGGTCGTGTCATCCAACAAACGCGACTGGGACGAAAAGCTTGGCGAATGCCTTTGGGCCTACCGCACAACGGTACGGATCCCAACAGGCAACACTCCATTCTCCCTGGTCTACGGGAGCGAAGCAGTACTGCCTCTCGAGATACAGATACCTTCGCTCCGCGTAGCAATCACAAACAAACTCACAGAAGAGGACAATCAACGTCGTCGTCTGCGGGAACTGGAGGCACTTGACGAAAAGCGTCTCCTAGCTCAACAACGCATCGAGCTCTACCAAGCCCGTATATCACAGGCTTTCAACAAGAAGGTCAAACAGAGGACTTTCCAAGTTGGCGACCTGGTTTTAGCAGTCAGAAGACCAATGGTGTTGACCCACAAGACACCAGGAAAGTTCGAGCCCAAGTGGGAAGGACCTTTCATCATAGAGACGGTATACTCAAACGGTACTTACCGCCTCGCCAAACCCAATGGGGACTTGTTCATGATGCCCATCAACGGCAAGTTCCTAAAGAAGTACTATTCTTGACATCCTCCAGACATGTACTTCCCCAAACAACCTCTTTCCACAAACTCATACGCTTCCGGAACCCAGCTGTTCCGTGGCATCTTCCAGTAGAAAGATAACCACGTCCATATTACCTCTGAGTTGTCTCTCTACACCCTACAAAGTAGAATCTTACACTTCGTAAGCCTACGCTACCCTTCATGTTTACCACGTCCACATTACCTCTGAGTAAACATCTTGTACAAACAACCCCTGCGTTATTGTACATTGATCGCAGAACTTCCACGTCCATATAACCTCTGAGTTGTTCAGCGTATCCCCCAAGATCATTCCTACCACGTCCATAATACCTCTGAGTAGGGAGATTCTATCATTTCGAACCCAATGATTGCCATGTCCACATTACCTCTGAGCAAACATAATGGTTCCTTCAAACTTATTATCTGTACCTGAAAACCAAGGTGCGCAAAAGATAATAGGTCCACACAAATCATCAAGTTCATGACAACAAAAGATGAACACATCACAAAAAAGGTTGTAGACTTCTTTATTCTTCTGAAAAAAGGAGTACAAGAAGCTACATCATCCCCCAGTAAGGGTTGCAAAAGAACACAAAAGAAAAAGGGAAAAGCTATGGTCCCTGAATCTCCCCAGGATGGGCTGAGAGCTCCCTGACTCGAAGCTTTAAGTCGACTGCGCGGGCCTCCACCGTCGCCAGGACTCGTCGCTCTGCTTCTTGGCGCATCAATTCAACGGCCCCAGCGGAAGTATCACTTGCATGCTTCTCATCAAGCTGTTGTCGTTGCTGCGCCAAGGCAAGAGTCCGCTGAGTAAAAGTCGCTTCATCCTTCTTGAATGCTGCATGTTCAGCCCGGACACGCTCGACCTCTAACTGGAGTCGGGCCCGTTGGTCTTCAAGGCGGCGCATCTGGGTGTCGATATCCGCGATATTAGCTTCCAATGCAGCTCGAGTTTCCACCGTCGTCTTCATGGACTGAGACAACTGCTCTACCGCAGCCTCAGTCTCAGCCACCTCGCGCTCTCAAACGCCCACGGTGGCCTGGTATGAAGACTCGATCTCGGCAATCAGCTTCCCCTTCTCCGCATCTATCAGGACAGAGAGGTCGTTTCGCTGGATGCGTTGAAGTTCCGCGAGCCGCTCATCCAGCTCAATCACTGAAGCCTCCAGAATTTCGGCCATGTGGTCGTGGCCTTGGTGAATACGAATCAGCTCGATGCAGGGCATTGCCAAAGCTTTTGCCGTCGCAAAACTCCTGTTGCATCCATCACAGCAGATACACCCTTCTGCAGCATTTTGTATACCCCCTCGACGAGGAATTTCACATACTCGTCTGCATCCGCCAGGACCTGCGGCGTCATCGCAGGAGTTGGAGGAGCTACTACAGTTTGCGGACCGGAAGAAGATCCGCCAACCTCAATCAGCGAGGCTTGAACCTCGGCATCAATGGGCTCTTCATCAACAGGGGCTGGACTGCTAGCCCGAGGAGCCGAAGCAACAGAGGGGGCCGGCACAGGCGTCGAGATGGTCCCCCAAGTAGAAGGAGCGACAGAGGGTTCTACACCCTTACCCTTCTCAAGCCCGGAGGAACCACCGATGTCAACGGCCACCTCTTCTACCCCCAACGTCCTATCAACAGTTGGTACCTCCCTTGGCAGAAAAGGGAGATCATCACTTGTCTCTTGACCCGTCTCAGTGGTCGCGACCGGAAGACGGGTCTCATCATCAACAGGGACAGAATCTGTCGCTACCTCCTGAGCGGTAGCCGCCTCAACTTCCACGATTGAAGCCGGGGTAGGACTCGGCAATGATACAGCCGACCTCCCCTCATCATGATAAGGAGGGGAATCAACCCTCTCCTCTGTCTCAACCATATCTGCTGTCCCCGCAGCAGATTCTTGCAAGACCGGAGGGACGTCATCAGAAGGTGACGAACTCCAGTCCACTTCATCATCAGGATGCCTCGAGTCCGCAGGACCCTCAGCATCCAAGGCCTCCACGGCAGATGGTGCTCTCCCAGAAGTTGTTGCGACCTCAAAGTCAGGAGATATTAAAATCTCCGCAGGAACATCTTCGGGACATTCCTCCACGGGAGACATTAGCATTGGTGGAATGCGCTCATCAGAAGAGCCTGCCACCGCCTTCGGTTTACTAGCGCCCGATTTTGAAACACGGGACTTCTTCTTCAACGATCCCTACAAGAAGAAGAGCATAAGTCGCCACAATAACGAGAAGAATTGGAATTACGAAATATTCCTCACCTCAGCAGGGACTGATCCCGTTGGCGTTGCAAGTGGCACTTCCGTAACCTTTCGGGTCGGCGCCTTTCTCGACCTTTCCGGTACAAAAGAACCAGCTTCTGTCTCAGCCCACCTTTTCCCGACAGACGGGTCTCCCACTGGTACTGCAGCAGCAGCCCGATACCCCGTCAACTCTGGTGGACGATATGATCGGGCTGCCATCAACATATTCGCTGTCGCCTCCAGCTGGGTTCCAATGATGAAACTAGTCTCCCTGTCATAACCAGGAGACATAGTAGTCATAGTGCAATACAGCTTGGCGGCCGGATATAGGATCAGCGGCCGAGGATTGCGAACTGGCGTGGTGAACTTAACGCTAGTGCATCCAGCGTTATAATATTGCCAGCCCCGGGCTCCATCCAGCAAACTCCCGATGAAGCCTAAACTGCTACTGGGATTCCGCAACATTAACTGGGTATAGCCAAACTGACGAGCAAATCGGCTTGGCAGATAAGGCTCCAGATAACACCTATTCTGGTTGCGGTAGACCAGGTGAGAAGGCCGGATACTCTGCAACCAACGAAAACTCCATTTCGGCAAAGTGACCGCATCTTCGCCAGAGTCAACTAAATCTTCGTCGGCCTCGAAATCTTTGAAGATCGGGCCAACCTTGACAATCTCCCACCCCTGAAGGTAGGACAAGACTCTCCTGCAAACGGGGACGCCAGTGTAAGACCACTTCCTCTTATAGAAGCGGCGAATGAAGGCATCCCCTTCGACATGGTCCTCCTCCGGACCGGGACTCATCACGTTCGGATGATGCAGAATCAGCCACCCCATAAGATAATGGAAAGGCAGCTCGGCCCGGGGTAAGTTATCATTGTTACCTCTCTCATGATCACATCATCGGCAAAAGACCTCAAACCGCGTAACAGGTTGCACACCATCGCAGGGAGGAGAGCTAAAGGTCGTCCGCAGGCCAACTTCACTGCAGGCAAAATGAGATTCCGATGTACCCTCTCGACGGCACCGGATCCACCTGCAAATACGCAATCCCGGAGCCATATCATCAAGTAGGCCGTTAACACTGCCTTAGATGACATCCGGTGCCCGCAGTGCCAGAAACAGCTGTACGTCGCCTTGCCACCCTCATTAGAATGTGGGGTCCTTTCGTCCAGCCGGCTTATTTCAGAACTCACTTCCGCGGGCTTCAATCCCTGCGGAGTCGCAAACCGAATCCTCGAAGGATCAGCCAAATCCTGCCTGAAGACGTAGTCCCTCCAAGCAGTCACATGAGACTGGGTCTTGCCCTTGTCCCTCCGGTGCATCAAATAATGATGGCTCGTCACCTCTTTGAAAACAGCCATCATCTCCGGATCCTTATCTTCCAGAACTTGGATCTCTTCATTTGATGGAAAATATTCCTCGTACGGTTCCGAGCCCCAAGGAAGCTTGGACACTTCGTACATTTCATGGAGGGCCAATCCCAACTCCCCCACCGGAGTAAAGAAGCTGCCAGTCTGGGCATTGAAAAGCTCCAAGAGCGCAAGGAACATAGGCTTATTGAGGTCCACGCCTGCCTGCGTGGCCCGAATGGCGGCTGTCAGCCCGATCTCTTTAAGCTCAACCTTGAACCTTGAAAGCACCCAAGTGGTCAACTCGTCCCACTTCGGGATGTAGTGACACCAGCCTTCGACTCTAAAGCTACCTGTCGGATACATCACCTTTGATGTCAGCATCCGATTTGCAAAGATCGGGGCACTGAAGGGAAACGTGTCGTTTGGGACCTCACTGTAGATGCTCCCAGGACGCAAGGCTCGGCAACTGAAAGAAGAACCGGCTCGTGAAGCAGTCAAAGTATCTCGCTGATTCGAGGAGGCGTCAATTGAAAGGGTACCTCCCAAGGCCCCTCCTTGAGAGGGAGTAAGTTCCCAACCCATCCTTCTCTTCGAAGCTAGACGATAAAAAGCCGTCAGCGGCAACTGGCGGTCAACCTGCCGCATGTACAAAACCATGCCTTTGGCAGAAAAGAACCAGTCTTCTCTGATCCTCAGTATCTTCGCTTCGGAAGAGACTAGTCGGTCGCCAAACAGAAAGGCAGGTTTTAAGAAAGTTACACCTTCGGATTCAGCAGACTTGAGTTTACCACTCTCCATCATACTCTGGAGGAAAAGAGGCAACTGGGTCTGGATTTGTAGCATTCTCTCACGAGGTTGGTCCTGTAAGATAGCATCCTTCGCAGGATTGATCACCGCCTCGTCAAAATCAACTCCCATCTGACAAAGAGAAGCGTCCAGGAGGACCTCATTCAACAAATGGATCGTCATCGACACTGATACAACAAAGGTGGAAGTCAGGCAAAAATGTCAAATAGCTTCGGCGCATCATCAGGGCGTAAGCCCATGCGCGCCAGCATCAGAGCTTCGGCGCATCATCAGGGCGTAAGCCCATGCGCGTCAGCTTGCTTCGGCGCATCATCAGGGCGTAAGCCCATGCGCGCCAGCATCAGAGCTTCGGCGCATCATCAGGGCGTAAGCCCATGCGCGTCAACTTGCTTCGGCGCATCATCAGGGCGTAAGCCCATGCGCGTCAGCTTGCTTCGGCGCATCATCAAGGCGTAAGCCCATGCGCGTCAGCTTGCTTCGGCGCATCATCAAGGCGTAAGCCCATGCGCGTCAACGGAGGCTTCGGCGCATCATCAGGGTACGAAACCCATGCGCGTCAGCCATTAAACCTCGGTGCATGATAAAGGTGTAAACCTATGCACGTCGGCAGGGTAGAACCTCGGCGTATCATCAGGACAGAAGTCCATACGCGTCAGCAAATTTGAG
Organism: Iris pallida; assembly: GCA_029216955.1. NCBI lineage: Eukaryota > Viridiplantae > Streptophyta > Magnoliopsida > Asparagales > Iridaceae > Iris > Iris pallida. Next base: position 5,046,667 of record JANAVB010022200.1, read on the forward strand.
TTAGGGCACAGTCTGGCCCAAAAGCTTATGTGAAAGAGATGAAACCCACATGTCACCTCGGGACGAACGTCGGCCGGAGTCGCAGGGGTGATAGGTGCATCCTCGTCGACGAACTCCTTCGCTTTCTCCTTCCCCTTGCCGGCACCACCGCGAGGAGTCTTGGGAGCCATTCTCTCAAAGAAGAAAAGGTTAGGGTTTGAAGAATAACTCTAAAGAAAGCAAAGGCACAGAGAAGACGAACTCTCTCTCTCTCCAACCCTCACCTATTTATAGGGCATGGTCGTACGCGTGAACCGATGACGTGTAATCTCAGCCGTCGCTTCGGACTCCGTGAGGAGATAACAGCAAATACAACCAAAAGATCATCATTAATCTTTTTGGGTTACCAAGGCGTCATCATCATCAACTGGAAGGAGCATGCGCCCGAACAGGCATGCGCCCAACAATCATGCGCCCTGACCTCCATGCTTCTTATTCAAAGTATTCCAAAACTTATTCAAAAGTTTTGAAAACTTTGAAGGGGGTCTTGTAGAAGCATGGAATTTCACAGTCAGAAAGCCCATGCGCCAGGCACTATATGCGCCAGAACTCAGACAGCAAAATCAAATAAGCCATTCGAAGAAGGACTTTTTATTTATATATAAAAGTCTATTACATGGCTAGAAAAGGTTGTACAAAGGAGAATTTCTACAAAAGAAAGATCCTAGATCTACAGCCAGCGGCCACCATGCGCCTCCAGATAGGCGCAGCGGCCACCATGCGCCTCCAGATAGGCGCAGCAACCACCATGCGCCTTCCGATAGGCGCAGCAGTCACCATGCGCTGTCAGTTAGGCGCAGCAGATGCCATGCGCCTCCAGCCAGGCGCATCCCACCATCTCTTCAGCAGCTCAGTTATGTGCATCCAGCTCAGTTATGTGCATCCCTTCAGCAGCTCAGTCATGTGCAGCTCTCCCAACCAGGCTCACCTGGCCGAGCAGAGCCCAGTTATGTGCTGCTCTTCCAGCCAGGGTCACCTGATAAGTGTTTCGATTACACAAAGCATTTAACCCTCTGGCTGGAACCAAGGAAGAGAAGAGCACGGCAAAGCTGTGGCCAGGGGAGGCTTCGAAAGAGCCTCCAAAGACCAAGGAAGACCGTGATCGAAATCATGGCACAAGGAGCTTTCAACACAATCAAAGTGGGCGGCACCCACTTTGAAGGAAGAGAGAACCTAGCACCGCCATTCCGATCTACGGCTCTTCCGGAACAACGGAGACGAGGCCCGAACATCCTTATCTTTGGATGCAACAGGCACCTTCCGCCTGCCTCAGAAGCCCTCGACTCCGTCTTTTGGATGTAACAGTCACCTTCAAGTGCATCGAAGACAACACGACGTCTCATCTTCACCCTCGGGAGCACTTCGTCAACAGAATGCACCCGCATATCCAAGTTCATGTTGGAAGTACGTGAGGGAACGAGGAGCAAACCTTCTCTCCATGCCACTATTTATAGACCGGGCAAATCAAACCCATGCGCCAAGTGGATGACTCTCCGAATTCTGTGCAATGAATTTGCATTAAATGGATGAACCGGACGCCTCGAATTCAGCCAAACGGCTATTTATAGCACTCGAGGAACGAGACAGCCGCATCATTAAAGGACATGTCGGATGCGCCAGCCAAACAGCACATCACACGGACGCGCCCTCCAGCATCAGGCGCATCACACAGACGCGCCCTACAGTACCCGGCGCATCACAGAGGATGCGCCCCCCTCACATCTCCATACCGAGTGGAACACCAACCAATGTGCCCACTCAGCTGTCCATCGAACGTCACAAACATTAAATGCTGAACTGACACCAGAGTTGGCAGCACGCTTCCCAAAGTCTGAACAGTTGACAGCTTTTTCAGAGAACGAAGCGTCGGCAACGTCAGCATCATCATGACTCTATTCCGACGGCTACTGCCACGTGGCCATCTGCATGCGTCTCTACGGCCATGCGTCCAAATCGCCATGCGCCTCTACGGCCATGCGTCCAAACCAGCATGCGCCTCAAAAGCCGTGCGCCTCAGACCCTTCACTGATCCCTAAAGACAGAAGAAGAGTCTCCAGTTGAAGCTTTGCATGTGCCTCAAAAGCCATGCGCCCCAGACTGATCTCTGATCCCGAAAGACAGAAGGAAAGTCGCCTGCGTGCGCCTCAAAAGCCATGCGCTCTAAACAGTTTGTAACCCCTAAAGGTTATGAGCCGCAGCCTCCTCCTGCGCCCAATCAAGGCGCAGCTCACCAGATTACTTCCCTCCACCAAATCCGAGATCTTCGAGCCATGGGTCGATGACACGTGTCCTTTGACTCAACTCGTCCAAGATTTCAGCAACAGAAAGATCTTCCCCTCTGCTACGTGCCGGCTCACAACAACAGTATGAAGAGTTCTCCCCCTCAATCAGGGCGCATCATCTACGCGCCTCCATCAGCAACCTCCACGTGGCGTCCCCACACCAGCGCATCCCACATGCGCGCATGAGCAGCCAGCCTGCAAATCTATAAATAGAAGGATCGTCTCCTTCACACACAGACAGAATCCACAACGAACATACAAGGAATCATCAGAGAGGCAGATACAGACACTCAACATCTTCCTCCTCTCAGCAAGCTCCAGCACCCAGAGCAATCCACACCTTCAGAGAACCGATAACCGTCGTCAGCCCGTCAACGGAGTCAACGCATTACCACTCGCTCCATTGGCACTAAGGATCCAGCTTAAACAAAAGTGTACTCCTAGGACTACATCTAAGTCCTACATTGTAACACTGTTCTGTTTGTATTAAAGTTTTCAATCAAACAATTTTAATAGCAAACAAGCTGGCGACTCTGCTGGGGACGTCTTTCTCCTCTTCGGAGAAAGTCGTGTCACAGGCCGACGACATGAAGGTGGGCTCCTCCCACAAGACGCTGGTCGTGCACCTCAATCAACAGGCGTACGAGGAGTTCATTTCTGAAGGAAGTGCGAGTCCTTCGAAGCGGCTGCCAAAGCCGAAGAAGATCCGCACGGCCTGGGTGTGCAAGGTCGACGCCTCGAGCACCACCACTGAAGGGGATGCAGCAATCCAGCCTTCCCTTCCTGCTGACGTTCTCAGCAACCAAGGTGCGCCGGCCGATACGGCGCATCTCTTGGGGAAGCGTGCGGCCGACCACGTTCCCCAGCTATCTCCCTCTCAGGCGAGGAAGATGCGTCGACGGAGCAGGGGCGCAGCCAATGCCCCGCGCATCACCTCTGATGCGCCACAAAAAGCCTCTGTCTTTGACAGACTCACTCGCTGTAATGGCGAGGAGAAGTTGGATGCTGAGTACTATGCGCCCCAGCGGGCTAGTACGAAGAAATCCAAGACAGCACGGGCCATGCGCCATAAAAGTGCTATGCCAGCAGCAAGCCAGAGGCACGCGCTTACAATCACGCGCGCTGCCGATGGCAAGCTGTACAAGGTTGACTCAGGTGCTTCTGTACCAACAACGAGTCGACCTTCAAAGTCCTCATCTCGCTTGGGCACATCTACTGCGTGCACAACCAAGTCGAGTAAGGCAAACTCGGTGGTCTTGAACTCCCGCGCCTCCTCTGGTTGTGCGTTTGAGGTTCGTTCAAGTCACTTCAAATGTTGTGGTTCCCCCACTACTGATCGTGATGCCTGCTTGGTATTAGATCAGGGGGCGCAGCACTCACCTGACCACCCCGGCGTTTGGCCTTGCCATACGTCTGAAGGGGGTGTGAAGGCACCACTCTCCTCCAATGACCTGCGCAACGTGATCACTCACAAGCGCCGGTCAGGAGAGTCGACCAACAAGCACGGTGCGCCTCTCACGGGACATACTTGTGCGGTGGTCACCATCAACTGCTGTTGCAAGGCGGAAGCTCCACCAAGATAGTCGGTCTTCCAACGGCTGCAATCATCGACACCTCTCCGACGTCGCCTTGGGACGAAGGTGTTAACAGAAGAGGAACCAAAGGTTGCTTCATGCAATGTGATCTCCAACTCCTCATCAATCCGGAGGCCGACTGCCAATTCCTCGTCCTCATCCAAAAGCCAGCCGAGGAAAACCAAGGCAGCTGTCTCGACCTCTGGAGTGTTTGAAGGCACTCGGTCGAGGAAGAAGTTCTTGGAGGAAGCTGGGGGTAGCCAGACCCTTGTCGAGCCTCCTTCCGAAGACGAAGATGTCCAAAGCACAGCTGCGGCGGATCTTCATCATCAAGGCGAGGCTAGTCTCCCTGAAGCCCCTCAAAATGAGGATGTCCTCCAGGACACCGCCGGGGGTAGTTCTGGAAACAAAGAGGTCCTTCAAGACGGAGCTGAGGGCAATCAGACCCTTGCAGATGCGCCTATTGAAGATGAACTCCAGAATGTGGCTGGGGGTGGCCAAACACCAGGAGAAGTAACTCCCCCGCATGAGAGTGAGGCCGAAAGCGAAGCCTCAACCCATCCATCCACTCCTGGCCGTGTCAGGACAGTATACATGGCTGGGGATGATGTCGAGTCTGATGCGCCGTCACAGGACATAGTCCAGCGCATAGACTCATTAGAGGGAGGTCTCAAAACCCTCTCTGCCTCTATGCAAGCACTGACTCAAGCAGTGTTTGAGATGCGGTCGGCCTTGATCAGGACACATTCAACTGGTCCTGACCCAGGAGCTAATGGGGAGTCGAGTGTGCCCCTCCAACGGGCGCCCTCGGATACAGAAGCACCTCGGACCTCGGAACCCTCAAACGCTCCAATCCAGATGGTACCTCCTTCCCCGACTCCTAGCTCTACGGAGGATGTGGTCAAAATGATCAAAGACCTGCGGGAGCGCTTCGAGTCCAAGAACAGGCAAGAGGAACGCCAGAAGATGGGCATTCCCCAGCCTTATCCCCTCGAGTGGAACAAGGTGGTTTATCCCCCAAAGTATAAACCACAAACACTCACCCCATACGACGGAAAGGACTCTCCGCGACGGTACCTAACGTACTTCCAGTCACAGATAGGGCATCTTCCAAAGGAGGACGCGCTCCTCACCAGTATCTTTGTCGGGGCCCTGAAAGGGGTGGCGTATGACTGGTACTGCAGTCTCCCCGACAATTCCATATCGTCCTTCGACGACCTGACGCGCCTCTTCCTCGACCGCTTCTATGACGGCGGGAAAGACATGACGATGGCGTCTCTCATAGAGATACGCCAGAAGGAAAAGGAAACGGTTCGAGTGTTCATCGAACGCTTCCGACAGGCCTGCTTCAGGCTACCTCCAGGCATGCCAGAACATGCGCTCCTCTCCGCTTGCAGCATGAACATGATGCCTGCAGTGAAACTCTGGCTGAACTCTACTCCCCCTCCTGACTGGAGCTCCCTGATCATCGAAGCTGAAGCTGCAGAAAAGAAGGCGGCCAATGCACGTCTTCTGGGTGTCAGCTTCCCCGCCTTTGACGATAAGGGGAAAAAGTCCGCAGCTAACAGCTCCGGACGAGAAGCAAAGGGGAAACAGGCATTGACTGTTAATGCCTCGAAAGGCGCATCTGCGCCTACTCAGAAACCTCCACTGGCACCGAGACCCAAGGAGGTTTATTCATTCAATGATGACGACACCCTGCAACTTTTCGAGATACTGAAGCAGGGTGACAAGATCAAACTACCGGACCCAAAACGGCCCGATGAAGTCGGGAAAGTGGACAACCCGAGGTACTGTCACTACCATCGGTTTGTCGGACATCCGACCAAGGACTGTTACGTCCTCAAGAATTACATCCAGCGCATGATCAATGCGGATATAATCTCTGTCGACTATGAAGAGAAGACGGTGTCAGCCAATGTGGTTTCGCTTCAGTTCGGCACCTTGCCGCCAACTACCACACAAGATGGCGTCGTCCCCATCCCTAAGGCGACAATGGAGGTGGTAAACTTACCACCTACCCGTGACAATGTGAGTGGACTCACCCCGCTCACCACATCTCGAGGAGAGGTCCTCTGGGTTCACTCCGACCTCGTCTCCGAGGTGACTCAATCGGAGGTACGCCCTACCTCCAAATCAAAAGGCAGGAAGATCAAGTCTTGCCGCACCGTCTCTTCTTCAACAGAAGAGGCACTTCCAGTGCAAACACGTGCACAACAGAACTCCCAGTCCGGCGAAGCCGCCGCCGAGGTGGTGCCTCCTAGCACCATCCCTGAGGAGGGTCCATCTAAGCCCTCAGCAGCCAATAAGCAGAAGCAGGTGGAGGCCCGTTTTGACAGACCTCTACGAAAGGAGAATGCTTCGGGGCTGTCCAAGCCTCACAACTTCGACATTCTGGCACAACTAGCCAGTACACCTGCACGCCTGTCTTTGTTCGAGCTCCTGCGTCTTTCTAAAGACTCCCGAGAAGCTCTCTGCGAAGCTCTGAAGGACGCTGAATCCTTTCTCAGTCAGGTCAAGCAGCCTGAAGACCTCCCAACTACTTGTGCGCACTGTCATTGCGCGGATGAAGTTATCCCAAACATAACTTTCACCCAACAAGACATGCTGCTCAAGCATCACCGACATAACCGACCGCTGTATTACACAGGGTACATTGGCTCGGTCAAGGTGAGCCGGATTCAGATCGATCCTGGGTCTTCCCTAAGCATCATCCCGAAGGCGCTGCTATCTAAGCTGGGGATCCCGATGTACCGGCTGGCGCCCTCCAATACAACCATCAGTGGCTTCAATGCTAGCAAGAGCGAGCCACTGGGCAAGATCCGACTGAAGTGCCACATTGGCAGCCTCAAAACTGAGGTGACTTGTTATGTGGTAGATGCCGAGGTCAACTACAACATCCTGCTCGGTCGACCATGGCTACACGAGTACATGGTGGTGCCCTCCACGCTCCACCAGTGCATGAAGTATGTATCCACTAATGGCGTCATCCGGACGGAGTTTGCAGACATCGATCCTTTCAAAGGGATTGAAGCCTACTTCACCGATTCCGACTTGTACAAACCCATTGACGAGGAGGAAGCCAACGACGCTGATGATGAGGCAGAGACGGCAACAGAGCCGGACATGGAGCCTGAGACGACTCCCGACGCCCCCTTGAAAATCCGACTGAAGGGGAAACCACCCCAGAAGGCGCCTCCAATGAGCATCAAGCTATCAGGGAAAGCGCCGGCTCGCGAAGCACCCCTGAAGATACGCCTCAAGGGAAAGCCACCTCAAACATCGGCTCCCCTGGTGGCAAAATTACAAGGGAAGGCACCACTCACCGGAGGCGCAGCCGAGGCGCCTCTCAAAGTGCGTCTCAAGGGCAAGCCGCCGCAGTCATCCAAGGTGTCAGAGAAGGCTCATATAACCCTCTCAGACCCCGGAATCAAAGCTGTGGTGGACTCTCCTAGTCTGCCCCCAGTTCTTACAGACGAGGAGCTTGGTGAATATATCTCGGCTGACGTAGAGGCACCCTCCTTTGACAATGTAATCCCACGGGATAAGATCTCGTATTTTATCAATAATAGAGTGTCTTTTAATTATTCTTGTCTTCCACACTGGAATGCCATGTATACATTAGATAACGCTCTACGGTCGTTGCAAACACAAATAACGACCGTCCATCATAATCGAGTAGTCCCGTCTCAAGGAGTCTTCATAGTCCCTCCACGGAGCCGAGACGAAGGCACCATCATCTCGGGCAAAGTCGAGCGTCATCAGGACCTTCCGTCAATCGAGCCCAAACCTGATACCGGCAGAGTACAAGTCTATCGGTACACAGATACGGCAAAGCACATCATCCAAAAGATGGGCTACGACCTGAAAAGCAACAAAGGCTTAAACTACGGCAAGGGTCGGCATCTCCCTGTCCGGCTTTCAATGCCCAATGGAAAGCCACAGGACTACTATAATCGGACTCGACGGGGGTTAGGCTATGTCACGCCACCATCAACCCCAGAGAGTTCTGTTGATATATATATATAGTGTTATTGGGCTTTAGTCCCACATTGGCTAGAATGATAGGAGAGGAGGCTAGCCTCTCCTATATATATGTTGTTACTCCATTCAATAAAATTACTTCAAGTCTCAACATGGTATCAGAGCCTAAAATTGCTTAGCATACCGTTAGAGACCCCTCCTCCACACACACCCTAACCCTAATCCCCCTTCTACGCCGCCGCTGCCGCTGCAGCTGCTGCCGCCCGCTGCCGCTGCAGCTGCTGCCGCGCCGCCGCCGCCGCAGCGCCGCCCCGCTGCTGCTGCAGCTGCCGCGCCGCCGCCGCCGCTGCCGCGCTGCTGCCGTTGCTGTGCCGCTGTTGCGGCTGCAACTGCTGCTGCTGCTGCCGTTTTTACGGCTGCAGGATTCATTGTACCGCTATTGCGGGTACAAGATTCACGCTCGTTTCTGTACCGTTTTTACGGCTGCAGGATTCATTGTACCGCTATTGCGGGTACAAGATTCACGCTCGTTCTTGAGATCAATCTCAAGGAGATGCCTATAATCCCTAGATCCGATGAAATCAGACATATTCGGATTTAGGAGAGGACGGCAAGGACGAGCGTGAGTCGTGGAGCAAGTGTGAAGTGATCGAGAAGAAGCATCGATGGAGGAGATTCTCAAGAAGCTGGATGCTGACGATGTGGCGACATTGCTGAAGTTGATAAAGGTGTCGGCTGGTGAAAGCACGACACGAGCACCGCCAAAGTTAGAACTACCCTCCATCGATCTGAAGTTGGATGGACCAGCCACCTATTTGAGTTGGTCACGGCGGGTGAGAAGAACCCTTGCAGGTAAGAACCTGGAGGGATTCTTGACAGGCGAGAAGACAGAGCCGGAAGAGGGCTCGACAGGACGCGACGAGTGGAAATCCACTCATATGGTGATTTATATCTGGCTTCTCAACTCCTTAGTCCAGTCTATTGCTTCCACAGTAGATGGCATTGAGATGGTGAAAGACGTATGGGAGAAATTGAGAAGAACCTATGATGGCATAGGTAACAATCTACGGATCTTCCAGATAAAAGGGGAGATCGACGACACCGTACAAGGCGAGAAGACGGTGCAGGAGTACGCTACGGAGTTGGAACGCCTCTGGCTGGATTATGATCACCATTCCAAACGGGCAAGCTGCGGGGACCCAAAGTGCAAGGAGAGACAGGTGTGTCTGCAGGAGAGGACGATGAAATTCCTTAAGGGACTGACTGCAGCATTCACACAGAGAACAGCCTTACTCCTCGCCCAGCCAGCGATCCCTAGTCTCGAGGAGGCTATCTCAGCCATGATTCAGGAGGAGACGCGGATCAGATTACAGACAGGGACAGGCGCATCATCGACAGGTGCTTTACCCGAAGTGAAGTCAGCACTAGCAGCTACCGGTTCGGGGGATACAGGATCCAAGGGAGAGCTCTGGCAACAGAATCGGCAGTGCTACAACTGTGGGGAGATGGGCCACCATCGATATGCTTGTACCAAACCACCTAAGGAGGGAGACTCAGGTGGTGGACGTAGACGAGGATATGCTGGACGTGGACGTGGTCGAGGAGGCCGACGAGGCGGTCGAGGAGGCTATCGGGCAAACCTGCTGGTGGCAGATGGGAATGGAGGAGCTGGCGGCGCCTTTACTGAGGAGGATCAGGCGCTACTGGATCTGCTGGAGAGAAAGCAAAAAGCGTCAATCGAAGGAGACAGAAGGAGCGTAGCAGAGGAGGCATCCACTCCATTCTTCAACGCCGCTATGTATGCCCATCCATCAGAAGGTACTGACGAGTCTCACGCTCTTGCATCTATGTCTTCCCTTAAAATGTCAGACTGGATTATCGACTCAGGAGCATCTCGGCATGTGACCGGAAATGCTAGTAAGTTTTCCTCGTACACTCACCTAGCATCGACAGACACCATTCAGACTGCGGATGGTACTTTCCAACCAGTGGTCGGTAAGGGTACTGTTAATTGTACGGGTTCAGTAAGGTTATCCAATGTTTTGCATGCTCCATCCTTCCCAGTCAGTCTCTTGTCTATTAGTTCTATAATTCTCCAACTAAAATGCATTGTTTCTTTTGATATTCCTAAGGTGATCTTCCAGGAGAAAGGGACGGGACGAAGACTTGGGACTGGCACTTGGCATGATGGACTGTGGTACCTAGATCAAGACGGACTGGACTCAGCATTGGTGTCTATGGCAGAGAAGGCTGGAATGGAGGAGCTGCAGCAGAAGACTGAAGACACTTTGATACTTCATCATAGGAGGATGGGGCATTCTTCCTTTGATACTCTAAATAAGTTGTATCCAGATATGTATGCAAAATCAAATAAAAGGAAATTAGTATGTGATGCATGTGAGTTAGGAAAACTTACTAGGAGTTCATATGTTGGAAATGGTCATAAGAGTTCTTCAGTCTTTGAGGTAGTTCATTCTGATGTTTGGGGCCCATGTGCTACTAACACTATGAATGGGTATAAGTATTTTGTTTCGTTTATCGATTGTGCATCTCGTGTCACCTGGCTGTATTTGATGAAGAACAAAAGTGATGTATTTGCTTGTTTTCGGGACTTTCATAAATATGTCCAGACTCAGTATAATGCAGTGGTGAAGATACTGAGATCTGACAATGGGACGGAGTATACCAATAGGACACTTGCAGAGTACTTGTCAGCACATGGAATACAGCATCAGACCTCTTGTGCATATACACCAGCACAAAATGGAGTAGCAGAAAGGAAGAACCGACATCTTCTGGAGACCGCAAGAAGTATGATGATCGACATGAATGTCCCACAACACCTATGGGGATATGCGGTGTTGACAGCAGCTCAACTTATAAACAGGATGCCTTCAAAAGTCCTGGGATGGAAGTCTCCATGTGAAGTATTACAAGGTAATAATAGTGGAATACTTCCACTAAAGGTGTTTGGATGTGTGTGTTTTGTGAAGGACAACAGACCATTCGTTGGAAAACTTGACCCTAGAGCAGTCAAGTGCATCTTCGTGGGCTACTCAGCAACTCAGAAGGGGTATGTATGCTGGAGTCCAGTAGAGAAGAAGAAATTTGTTAGTATGGACGTCCACTTCCGGGAGCATGAGCCATATTACCGCCAGGATGGAACTTCGTATAACACGCCTCATACTACAAGTATAAGGCGAGAGGGGGAGATAGAGAACTTGGAGAACCTGGTGGTAACCGATTTAGAAGTTTGGCATAGAGACACGGTTGAGGAGGAACATGAAGGTGAAGCGGAACAGAGGGAGGAGACGAGAAGTGTTACACCTACGGCTCAGGGGGAGTTACTGACCTACAACAGGAGAAACAACAAGCAGACTACAGGACCAGTACCTACAGTGTCAGTGCCAAGTCCCTTGCCTGCGCCTGTCCCAACTCCTGAGACACCTATACCACCATCCTCCTCATCTACACCACCATCCTCCTCATCTACACCACCACCCTCCTCAGGTGATATCGTTCCTCCCATACCACTACCTACACGAAGGACTACTCGCAGCAATGCGGGAAATCCTCCGGACAGATATGGTTGGGATCTTGCTAAGTTTGTTTCTTATGATCATATATCTTCTTCTCATGGAGCATTTATAGCATCTTTGGATAGTATTACTGTACCTAACAATTGGCAGGTTGCCAAGAACGATCCAAAGTGGAAAGCGGCAATGCACGAGGAGTTGGGAGCTCTTGAGAAGAACCACACTTGGGAGCTGGTGAGACTGCCAGAAGGGAAAAGAGCAGTTGGATGTAAATGGGTTTTTACTGTGAAACAGAACCCAGATGGACAGGTTGAGCGCTATAAAGCTCGACTGGTGGCAAAAGGATACAGTCAGACGTACGGCATCGACTATGACGAGACCTTTGCACCAGTGGCGAAGATGAGCACTGTCAGGACCTTGATCTCCCTGGCAGCCAATGGAGGGTGGAAGCTACACCAACTGGATGTGAAGAATGCATTTCTTCATGGAGATCTAGTAGAGGAGGTGTACATGGAGATACCACCAGGATTCGGCACAAAACAGACAGAAGGCAAGGTCTGCAGACTGAAGAAGTCTCTCTATGGACTGAAGCAGTCTCCTCGGGCATGGTTTGACAGGTTCAGGAGAGCAATGATAGGGATGGGATATCAGCAGATCAATGCTGATCACACTGTCTTCTTCAGACGGAGTGGAGGCCATATCACCATGCTTGCAGTATATGTAGATGATATGATTATCACAGGCAATGATGAGCAGGAGATCGCCCAACTCAAAGTAAAACTTGGCAAGGAGTTCGAGGTGAAAGATCTTGGCCCCCTTCGATACTTCCTTGGGATTGAGATTGCTCGAGATAATGAGGGAATCGTTCTTTCTCAAAGGAAGTACGCACTGGACCTGCTTACGGAAACAGGGATGATGGGATGTAAACCAGCTACGACACCGATAGACCAGAAGTTTAAACTGGATGCTGAAGCTGGAGAACCAGTTGACCGGGATAGATATCAGAGATTGGTGGGCAAGTTAATCTACTTAAGCCACACTCGACCTGATATCAGCTTTGCGGTAAGTGTAGTAAGCCGCTACATGCATGACCCCCGGAAGGGTCACATGGACGCAGTGTACCAGATTCTGAGGTACTTGAAGGGAGCCCCCGGGAAGGGACTGATCTTTAGAAGAAATAATCATGTAGGCATTGAGGGCTATTGTGATTCTGACTGGGCTAGCTGTGCTGACGACAGGAGATCCACATCGGGATACTGCATATTTGTAGGAGGCAACTTGGTCTCTTGGAGGAGTAAGAAGCAGTCAGTAGTGGCCAGATCAACAGCTGAAGCAGAGAATAGAGCGATGGCCTTGGGAGTCACAGAACTATTGTGGTTGAAGAATATGCTGACGGAGCTAAAGCTGGACCGGGGAACAAAGATGAAGCTATGGTGTGACAACCAGTCAGCTATTAATATTGCCAACAATCCAGTGCAGCATGACAGGACCAAACATATTGAGATTGACAGATTCTTCATCAAAGAGAAACTGGATAAAGGAGAACTAGAGCTGGGCTATATTCCAACCAAAGATCAGGTAGCAGACGGACTGACAAAGGGGCTTAGTTCTATCAACATGATGAGAGGATGTGACAAGATGGGCTTAGTGAATATCTTTCGCCCATCTTGAGGGGGAGTGTTGATATATATATATAGTGTTATTGGGCTTTAGTCCCACATTGGCTAGAATGATAGGAGAGGAGGCTAGCCTCTCCTATATATGTTGTTACTCCATTCAATAAAATTACTTCAAGTCTCAACAAGTTCAGATGCAGAAGACGTAGAACATTCCCACTCGTCCGAAGCATCGACTTGGGATTCCGATACCAGTATCGGATCAGTCTTCAGGAAAGTGCTGTCAGCTAACATGACGTCAGCACAACCTCAAAAAGATGAAGGCGAAGACCAAGCGCCGGAACCCTTCGAAGAAGAACCCTGGGCCCAACGCCTAGGAGAATAATGGGAATCTCGTTTTGAGTTACGCGAACCTCCCACCGAAGACGAAGTCGAGCAGATCGACCTCGGGGATGGGTCTTCTTCCAAACCCATCTTCATCAGTAAAAGCCTAGAAGGAGAAGATCGAGAATCTTTAATCCAACTGGCTAAAGAGTATATCGACGTCTTCGCCTGGAGCTATGAAGACATGCCGGGACTCGACCCACAGATCGCAATGCATAGGTTGAACATCTTACCTGATGCCAAACCTATCAAACAACAACAGCGACGCTTCCGTCCAGACATCATGAATGCCATCGATCAGGAGGTAGACAAACTCTTGACCAGCGGCTTCATCCGTGAGGAACAACACCCGGATTGGGTAGCCAACGTCGTTCCTATCACCAAGAAGAACGGGAAGATACGAGTCTGTATCAACTTCAGGGATCTTAACTCTGCTTGCCCGAAGGACGAATTCCCGCTTCCAATCACTGATGTGATGATCGACAACACATGTGGCTTTGAGCGCATGTCCTTCATGGACGGGTATTCAGGCTACAATCAAATCAAGATGTTCTCCGATGACGCGAAACACACGTCATTTAGGACTCCAAAGGGTGTTTTCTGCTACACAGTAATGCCCTTCGGCTTGAAGAACGCCGGTGCGACATACCAGCGAGCTATGAGCACCATCTTCCGTCAACATCTTCGCAAGATAGTCGAATGCTATGTTGACGACATCGCAGTCAAGGGCCGCCTCAAAGGAGATCACCTACAGGACCTGAAGACGGTCTTCGATCTCATGCGGGCACATCAACTCAAAATGAACTCCGCTAAATCCTTTCTGGGGGTTTCTAGCGGCAAATTCTTGGGCTTTGTCACCACAGCGAAAGGCATTCATGTTGATCCTGAGAAGACCAAAGCCATCCTCAACATGGACCCTCCGAAGAACCTTCGAGAACTTCGGGGCCTACAGGGACGTCTGGCATATATTCGGAGGTTCATAGCAAACCTCTCCGGTAGATGTCAACCCTTTACTCAGCTCATGAAGAAGGGAGTCTCTTACATCTGGACAGAGGAGTGCCAAAAGGCTTTCGACGACATCAAGGCTTACTTAACAAGCCCACCAGTCCTGGTAGCGCCAGTCGCCGGCAAACCATTTCTCCTCTACGTCCGTGCCATGGATCATTCTCTTGGCGCTCTGCTGGCTCAAAACAGCGATACAGGCTTCGAGCAAGCAATCTACTACTCAGTCGAACACTCATCGGGGCCGAACACCGGTACAACCCCGTCGAAAAGGAGTGCTTGGCTTTGGTGTTTGCCATCCAGAAGACTCGTCATTATGTCTCGGGTCAGACAATTCATGTCATTTCCCGAGTCAATCCGCTCAGAGTCCTCATGACAAAGCCAGGATCATTGAACTCCCGGCTGGCTACATGGGCAATCCTGCTAACACCGTACAACATGGTGTTTGTTCCGCAAAAGGCTGTCAAGGGTCAAGCTCTGGCTGACTTTTTAGCTGCACACCCCATCCCAGAATCCTCAAAACTCTATGAAGATATCCCGGATGAGGTCCAAGAATCCAACGTCACCGAAGGAAGCTCCGTTTGGCGGATGTTCTTCGATGGCGCTTCGAGAACAGGCTCCAAAGGCCAAATCATCGCAGGAGTGGGGGTAGTCTTAGTCTCCCCCGATCAGCTGGTCATCCAGCGTGCGTACTCTCTTTTGAAGCCGTGCTCCAACAACGTTGCCGAGTACAACGCACTCGTCATGGGACTCCAGCTCGCACAACAGCTGGGGGTCGACCATCTGGAAGCCTACGGCGACTCAAAACTCGTCGTAAACCAGGTTCGGGGACAATACGAGGTTCGCCATGAAGATTTAATCCCTTATCATGAAGTCGCGTTGAACATCATTTCAACCTTCACCGGGTTCTTCATCGAACATGTCCCCCGTTTACAAAACTTGGAGGCCGATGCTCTGGCTGGCCTCGCAGCCTCATTGGCAGCGCCCCTTGGGACTCAACACTATGTCACGGTGACTGGCCGAGATCTGATTTGTCCCAGAAACAACCTATGCTTGCAGGTGGCTCACGCCATGCCGACAAACACTGGTGTTAATGTCCGAGACTGGAGGTTCCCGTTCATCGACTTCGCTGTCTACGGAATCCTTCCAGAGGACCCGAAGGAAGCCGTCTCAGTCAGGAGACGCTCTCTTCGATTCTACTACGATACAGCTACCAAAACACTGTACCGACGCTCCTTCGATGGGCTCCTCCTTCGATGCCTGTCCAACGAAGAAGCAGCCGAAGCTCTTCAAGAAGCTCATGACGGAACTTGTGGAGCTCATCAACCCGGTCCTAAGTTGCAAGATCGACTGCGACGTATGGGCTACTACTGGCCAACCATAGCCGCCGACGCTGTCGAATATGCTAAGAAGTGCCACGCGTGCCAACTTCATGCAGACTTCATACATACACCATCGGAGCCGCTACATCCTACAGTCGCCTCCTGGCCCTTCGAAGCCTGGGGCATGGACATTGTAGGGCCAATCACCCCTCCTTCATCGAGAGGACACCGTTTCATCCTGGCCATCACCGACTACTTCTCTAAATGGGCGGAAGCAGTTCCACTAGCAGAAGTAAAAAGCTCGAGGGTGGTCAGCTTTATCAAACACCATGTCATTTACCGTTTCGGAGTACCCCGGCGGATCATCCATGACAATGGTCCTCAGTTTATCAGCCACATTTTCAGCAGGTTCTGTGACAAGAATCGCATTCAGAACGTGGCCTCAACCGCCTACAATCCGGCAGCAAACAGATTGGCTGAGGCATTCAACAAAACTATCGTTAGGCTGCTCAAAAAGGTCGTGTCATCCAACAAACGCGACTGGGATGAAAAGCTTGGCGAATGCCTTTGGGCCTACCGCACAACGGTACGGACCCCAACAGGCAACACTCCATTCTCCCTGGTCTACGGGAGCGAAGCAGTACTGCCTCTCGAGATACAGATACCTTCGCTCCGCGTAGCAATCACAAACAAACTCACAGAAGAGGGAATCAACGTCGTCGTCTGCGGGAACTGGAGGCACTTGACGAAAAGCGTCTCCTAGCTCAACAACGCATCGAGCTCTACCAAGCCCGTATATCACAGGCTTTCAACAAGAAGGTCAAACAGAGGACTTTCCAAGTTGGCGACCTGGTTTTAGCAGTCAGAAGACCAATGGTGTTGACCCACAAGACACCAGGAAAGTTCGAGCCCAAGTGGGAAGGACCTTTCATCATAGAGACGGTATACTCAAACGGTGCTTACCGCCTCGCCAAACCCAATGGGGACTTGTTCATGATGCCCATCAACGGCAAGTTCCTAAAGAAGTACTATTCTTGACATCCTCCAGACATGTACTTCCCCAAACAACCTCTTTCCACAAACTCATACGCTTCCGGAACCCAGCTGTTCCGTGGCATCTTCCAGTAGAAAGATAACCACGTCCATATTACCTCTGAGTTGTCTCTCTACACCCTACAAAGCAGAATCTTACACTTCGTAAGCCTACGCTACCCTTCATGTTTACCACGTCCACATTACCTCTGAGTAAACATCTTGTACAAACAACCCCTGCGTTATTGTACATTGATCGCAGAACTTCCACGTCCATATAACCTCTGAGTTGTTCAGCGTATCCCCCAAGATCATTCCTACCATGTCCATAATACCTCTGAGTAGGGAGATTCTATCATTTCGAACCCAATGATTGCCATGTCCACATTACCTCTGAGCAAACATAATGGTTCCTTCAAACTTATTATCTGTACCTGAAAACCAAGGTGCGCAAAAGATAATAGGTCCACACAAATCATCAAGTTCAAGACAACAAAAGATGAACACATCACAAAAAAGGTTGTAGACTTCTTTATTCTTCTGAAAAAAGGAGTACAAGAAGCTACATCATCCCCCAGTAAGGGTTGCAAAAGAACACAAAAGAAAAAGGGAAAAGCTATGGTCCCTGAATCTCCCCAGGATGGGCTGAGAGCTCCCTGACTCGAAGCTTTAAGTCGACTGCGCGGGCCTCCACCGTCGCCAGGACTCGTCACTCTGCTTCTTGGCGCATCAATTCAACGGCCCCAGCGGAAGTATCACTTGCATGCTTCTCATCAAGCTGTTGTCGTTGCTGCGCCAAGGCAAGAGTCCGCTGAGTAAAAGTCGCTTCATCCTTCTTGAATGCTGCATGTTCAGCCCGGACACGCTCGACCTCTAACTGGAGTCCGGCCCGTTGGTCTTCAAGGCGGCGCATCTGGGTGTCGATATCCGCGATATTAGCTTCCAATGCAGCTCGAGTTTCCACCGTCGTCTTCATGGACTGAGACAACTGCTCTACCGCAGCCTCAGTCTCAGCCACCTCGCGCTCTCAAACGCCCACGGTGGCCTGGTATGAAGACTCGATCTCGGCAATCAGCTTCCCCTTCTCCGCATCTATCAGGACAGAGAGGTCGTTTCGCTGGATGCGTTGAAGTTCCGCGAGCCGCTCATCCAGCTCAATCACTGAAGCCTCCAGAATTTCGGCCATGTGGTCGTGGCCTTGGTGAATACGAATCAGCTCGATGCAGGGCATTGCCAAAGCTTTTGTCGTCGCAAAACTCCTGTTGCCATCCATCACAGCAGATACACCATTCTGCAGCATTTTGTATACCCCCTCGACGAGGAATTTCACATACTCGTCTGCATCCGCCAGGACCTGCGGCGTCATCGCAGGAGTTGGAGGAGCTACTACAGTTTGCGGACCGGAAGAAGATCCGCCAACCTCAATCAGCGAGGCTTGAACCTCGGCATCAATGGGCTCTTCATCAACAGGGGCTGGACTGCTAGCCCGAGGAGCCGAAGCAACAGAGGGGGCCGGCACAGGCGTCGAGATGGTCCCCCAAGTAGAAGGAGCGACAGAGGGTTCTACACCCTTACCCTTCTCAAGCCCGGAGGAACCACCGATGTCAACGGCCACCTCTTCTACCCCCAACGTCCTATCAACAGTTGGTACCTCCCTTGGCAGAAAAGGGAGATCATCACTTGTCTCTTGACCCGTCTCAGTGGTCGCGACCGGAAGACGGGTCTCATCATCAACAGGGACAGAATCTGTCGCTACCTCCTGAGCGGTAGCCGCCTCAACTTCCACGATTGAAGCCGGGGTAGGACTCGGCAATGATACAGCCGACCTCCCCTCATCATGATAAGGAGGGGAATCAACCCTCTCCTCTGTCTCAACCATATCTGCTGTCCCCGCAGCAGATTCTTGCAAGACCGGAGGGACGTCATCAGAAGGTGACGAACTCCAGTCCACTTCATCATCAGGATGCCTCGAGTCCGCAGGACCCTCAGCATCCAAGGCCTCCACGGCAGATGGTGCTCTCCCAGAAGTTGTTGCGACCTCAAAGTCAGGAGATATTAAAATCTCCGCAGGAACATCTTCGGGACATTCCTCCACGGGAGACATTAGCATTGGTGGAATGCGCTCATCAGAAGAGCCTGCCACCGCCTTCGGTTTACTAGCGCCCGATTTTGAAACACGGGACTTCTTCTTCAACGATCCCTACAAGAAGAAGAGCATAAGTCGCCACAATAACGAGAAGAATTGGAATTACGAAATATTCCTCACCTCAGCAGGGACTGATCCCGTTGGCGTTGCAAGTGGCACTTCCGTAACCTTTCGGGTCGGCGCCTTTCTCGACCTTTTCGGTACAAAAGAACCAGCTTCTGTCTCAGCCCACCTTTTCCCGACAGACGGGTCTCCCACTGGTACTGCAGCAGCAGCCCGATACCCCGTCAACTCTGGTGGACGATATGATCGGGCTGCCATCAACATATTCGCTGTCGCCTCCAGCTGGGTTCCAATGATGAAACTAGTCTCCCTGTCATAACCAGGAGACATAGTAGTCATAGTGCAATACAGCTTGGCGGCCGGATATAGGATCAGCGGCCGAGGATTGCGAACTGGCGTGGTGAACTTAACGCTAGTGCATCCAGCGTTATAATATTGCCAGCCCCGGGCTCCATCCAGCAAACTCCCGATGAAGCCTAAACTGCTACTGGGATTCCGCAACATTAACTGGGTATAGCCAAACTGACGAGCAAATCGGCTTGGCAGATAAGGCTCCAGATAACACCTATTCTGGTTGCGGTAGACCAGGTGAGAAGGCCGGATACTCTGCAACCAACGAAAACTCCATTTCGGCAAAGTGACCGCATCTTCGCCAGAGTCAACTAAATCTTCGTCGGCCTCGAAATCTTTGAAGATCGGGCCAACCTTGACAATCTCCCACCCCTGAAGGTAGGACAAGACTCTCCTGCAAACGGGGACGCCAGTGTAAGACCACTTCCTCTTATAGAAGCGGCGAATGAAGGCATCCCCTTCGACATGGTCCTCCTCCGGACCGGGACTCATTACGTTCGGATGATGCAGAATCAGCCACCCCATAAGATAATGGAAAGGCAGCTCGGCCCGGGGTAAGTTATCATTGTTACCTCTCTCAGATCACATCATCGGCAAAAGACCTCAAACCGCGTAACAGGTTGCACACCATCGCGGGGAGGAGAGCTAAAGGTCGTCCGCAGGCCAACTTCACTGCAGGCAAAATGAGATTCCGATGTACCCTCTCGACGGCACCGGATCCACCTGCAAATACGCAATCCCGGAGCCATATCATCAAGTAGGCCGTTAACACTGCCTTAGATGACATCCGGTGCCCGCAGTGCCAGAAACAGCTGTACGTCGCCTTGCCACCCTCATT
Organism: Iris pallida; assembly: GCA_029216955.1. Taxonomy (NCBI): domain Eukaryota; kingdom Viridiplantae; phylum Streptophyta; class Magnoliopsida; order Asparagales; family Iridaceae; genus Iris; species Iris pallida. The sequence continues at coordinate 5,066,836 of JANAVB010022200.1, forward strand.
AGAATGTGGGGTCCTTTCGTCCAGCCGGCTTATTTCAGAACTCACTTCCGCGGGCTTCAATCCCTGCGGAGTCGCAAACCGAATCCTCGAAGGATCAGCCAAATCCTGCCTGAAGACGTAGTCCCTCCAAGCAGTCACATGAGACTGGGTCTTGCCCTTGTCCCTCCGGTGCATCAAATAATGATGGCTCGTCACCTCTTTGAAAACAGCCATCATCTCCGGATCCTTATCTTCCAGAACTTGGATCTCTTCATTTGATGGAAAATATTCCTCGTACGGTTCCGAGCCCCAAGGAAGCTTGGACACTTCGTACATTTCATGGAGGGCCAATCCCAACTCCCCCACCGGAGTAAAGAAGCTGCCAGTCTGGGCATTGAAAAGCTCCAAGAGCGCAAGGAACATAGGCTTATTGAGGTCCACGCCTGCCTGCGTGGCCCGAATGGCGGCTGTCAGCCCGATCTCTTTAAGCTCAACCTTGAACCTTGAAAGCACCCAAGTGGTCAACTCGTCCCACTTCGGGATGTAGTGACACCAGCCTTCGACTCTAAAGCTACCTGTCGGATACATCACCTTTGATGTCAGCATCCGATTTGCAAAGATCGGGGCACTGAAGGGAAACGTGTCGTTTGGGACCTCACTGTAGATGCTCCCAGGACGCAAGGCTCGGCAACTGAAAGAAGAACCGGCTCGTGAAGCAGTCAAAGTATCTCGCTGATTCGAGGAGGCGTCAATTGAAAGGGTACCTCCCAAGGCCCCTCCTTGAGAGGGAGTAAGTTCCCAACCCATCCTTCTCTTCGAAGCTAGACGATAAAAAGCCGTCAGCGGCAACTGGCGGTCAACCTGCCGCATGTACAAAACCATGCCTTTGGCAGAAAAGAACCAGTCTTCTCTGATCCTCAGTATCTTCGCTTCGGAAGAGACTAGTCGGTCGCCAAACAGAAAGGCAGGTTTTAAGAAAGTTACACCTTCGGATTCAGCAGACTTGAGTTTACCACTCTCCATCATACTCTGGAGGAAAAGAGGCAACTGGGTCTGGATTTGTAGCATTCTCTCACGAGGTTGGTCCTGTAAGATAGCATCCTTCGCAGGATTGATCACCGCCTCGTCAAAATCAACTCCCATCTGACAAAGAGAAGCGTCCAGGAGGACCTCATTCAACAAAGGGATCGTCATCGACACTGATACAACAAAGGTGGAAGTCAGGCAAAAATGTCAAATAGCTTCGGCGCATCATCAGGGCGTAAGCCCATGCGCGCCAGCATCAGAGCTTCGGCGCATCATCAGGGCGTAAGCCCATGCGCGTCAGCTTGCTTCGGCGCATCATCAGGGCGTAAGCCCATGCGCGCCAGCATCAGAGCTTCGGCGCATCATCAGGGCGTAAGCCCATGCGCGTCAACTTGCTTCGGCGCATCATCAGGGCGTAAGCCCATGCGCGTCAGCTTGCTTCGGCGCATCATCAAGGCGTAAGCCCATGCGCGTCAGCTTGCTTCGGCGCATCATCAAGGCGTAAGCCCATGCGCGTCAACGGAGGCTTCGGCGCATCATCAGGGTACGAAACCCATGCGCGTCAGCCATTAAACCTCGGTGCATGATAAAGGTGTAAACCTATGCACGTCGGCAGGGTAGAACCTCGGCGTATCATCAGGACAGAAGTCCATACGCGTCAGCAAATTTGAGTTAGGGCACAGTCTGGCCCAAAAGCTTATGTGAAAGAGATGAAACCCACATGTCACCTCGGGACGAACGTCGGCCGGAGTCGCAGGGGTGATAGGTGCATCCTCGTCGACGAACTCCTTCGCTTTCTCCTTCCCCTTACCGGCACCACCGCGAGGAGTCTTGGGAGCCATTCTCTCAAAGAAGAAAAGGTTAGGGTTTGAAGAATAACTCTAAAGAAAGCAAAGGCACAGAGAAGACGAACTCTCTCTCTCTCCAACCCTCACCTATTTATAGGGCATGGTCGTACGCGTGAACCGATGACGTGTAATCTCAGCCGTCGCTTCGGACTCCGTGAGGAGATAACAGCAAATACAACCAAAAGATCATCATTAATCTTTTTGGGTTACCAAGGCGTCATCATCATCAACTGGAAGGAGCATGCGCCCGAACAGGCATGCGCCCAACAATCATGCGCCCTGACCTCCATGCTTCTTATTCAAAGTATTCCAAAACTTATTCAAAAGTTTTGAAAACTTTGAAGGAGGTCTTGTAGAAGCATGGAATTTCACAGTCAGAAAGCCCATGCGCCAGGCACTATATGCGCCAGAACTCAGACAGCAAAATCAAATAAGCCATTCGAAGAAGGACTTTTTATTTATATATAAAAGTCTATTACATGGCTAGAAAAGGTTGTACGAAGGAGAATTTCTACAAAAGAAAGATCCTAGATCTACAGCCAGCGGCCACCATGCGCCTCCAGATAGGCGCAGCGGCCACCATGCGCCTCCAGATAGGCGCAGCAACCACCATGCGCCTTCCGATAGGCGCAGCAGTCACCATGCGCTGTCAGTTAGGCGCAGCAGATGCCATGCGCCTCCAGCCAGGCGCATCCCACCATCTCTTCAGCAGCTCAGTTATGTGCATCCAGCTCAGTTATGTGCATCCCTTCAGCAGCTCAGTCATGTGCAACTCTCCCAACCAGGCTCACCTGGCCGAGCAGAGCCCAGTTATGTGCTGCTCTTCCAGCCAGGGTCACCTGATAAGTGCTTCGATTACACAAAGCATTTAACCCTCTGGCTGGAACCAAGGAAGAGAAGAGCACGGCAAAGCTGTGGCCAGGGGAGGCTTCGAAAGAGCCTCCAAAGACCAAGGAAGACCGTGATCGAAATCATGGCACAAGGAGCTTTCAACACAATCAAAGTGGGCGGCACCCACTTTGAAGGAAGAGAGAACCTAGCACCGCCATTCCGATCTACGGCTCTTTCGGAACAACGGAGACGAGGCCCGAACATCCTTATCTTTGGATGCAACAGGCACCTTCCGCCTGCCTCAGAAGCCCTCGACTCCGTCTTTTGGATGTAACAGTCACCTTCAAGTGCATCGAAGACAACACGACGTCTCATCTTCACCCTCGGGAGCACTTCGTCAACAGAATGCACCCGCATATCCAAGTTCATGTTGGAAGTACGTGAGGGAACGAGGAGCAAACCTTCTCTCCATGCCACTATTTATAGGCCGGGCAAATCAAACCCATGCGCCAAGTGGATGACTCTCCGAATTCTGTGCAATGAATTTGCATTAAATGGATGAACCGGACGCCTCGAATTCAGCCAAACGGCTATTTATAGCACTCGAGGAGCGAGACAGCCGCATCATTAAAGGACATGTCGGATGCGCCAGCCAAACAGCGCATCACACGGACGCGCCCTCCAGCATCAGGCGCATCACACAAACGCGCCCTACAGTACCCGGCGCATCACAGAGGATGCGCCCCCCTCACATCTCCATACCGAGTGGAACACCAACCAATGTGCCCACTCAGCTGTCCATCGAACGTCACAAACATTAAATGCTGAACTGACACCAGAGTTGGCAGCATGTTTCCCAAAGTCTGAACAGTTGACAGCTTTTTCAGAGAACGAAGCGTCGGCAACGTCAGCATCATCATGACTCTATTCCAACGGCTACTGCCACGTGGCCATCCGCATGCGCCTCTACGGCCATGCGTCCAAATCGCCATGTGCCTCTACGGCCATGCGTCCAAACCAGCATGCGCCTCAAAAGCCGTGCGCCTCAGACCCTTCACTGATCCCTAAAGACAGAAGAAGAGTCTCCAGTTGAAGCTTTGCATGCGCCTCAAAAGCCATGCGCCCCAGACTGATCTCTGATCCCGAAAGACAGAAGAAAAGTCGCCTGCATGCGCCTCAAAAGCCATGCGCTCTAAACAGTTTGTAACCCCTAAAGGTTATGAGCCGCAGCCTCCTCCTGCGCCCAATCAAGGCGCAGCTCACCAGATTACTTCCCCCCACCAAATCCGAGATCTTCGAGCCATGGGTCGATGACACGTGTCCTTTGACTCAACTCGTCCAAGATTTCAGCAACAGAAAGATCTTCCCCTCTGCTACGTGCCGGCTCACAACAGCAGTATGAAGAGTTCTCCCTCTCAATCAGGGCGCATCATCTACGCGCCTCCATCAGCAACCTCCACGTGGCGTCCCCACACCGACGCATCCCACATGCGCGCATGAGCAGCCAGCCTGCAAATCTATAAATAGAAGGATCGTCTCCTTCACACACAGACAGAATCCACAACGAACATACAAGGAATCATCAGAGAGGCAGATACAGACACTCAACGTCTTCCTCCTCTTAGCAAGCTCCAGCACCCAGAGCAATCCACACCTTCAGAGAACCGATAACCATCGTCAGCCCGTCAACGGAGTCAACGCACTACCACTCGCTCCATTGGCACTAAGGACCCATCTTAAACAAAAGTGTACTCCTAGGACTACATCTAAGTCCTACATTGTAACACTGTTCTGTTTGTATTAAAGTTTTCAATCAAACAATTTTAATGGCAAACACACACAATAGCATACATAAGTCTTTCCACAGCTGAGGCATATGGAACCCGTTCTATATCTTTCTTTTCGTCCTCGGTAGATGGACACTGCTCCTCAGTAAACTTAAAGTGAGCCGCAATGGGACAACTCACTTTCTTCGACCCGTCCATCCCGAAACGCTGAAGTACCCGGTGAATGTACTTCTTTTGGGACAAGTGTAGCAGCTTGGACTCTCTCTCTCGGCTGATCTCCATCCCAAGAATAGTCTTTGCTGCGCCAAATCCTTCATATAGAAGGCCGCACCCAGTTAGCGCTTCAACTCCGCTATCCTAGTGGCATTCCGACCCACTAATAGCATATCATCAACATAGAGCAATAAAATGATGAAATCATCCTCAGTAAAATACCTCACAAATATACAGTGATCCGACGTCGTCCGTGCATAACCATGCTCTCCCATAAACGACTCAAACTTCCTGTACCACTGTCTCGGAGCCTGCTTCAGACCATACAAGCTCTTCCTCAACCGGCAGACCAAATGTGACTTGCCCTTCTCACAGAATCCTTCTGGCTGCTCCATGTATAACTCCTCCTCAAGATCACCATGGAGGAATGTCGTCTTCACGTCCATCTGCTCGACCTCCAAGTCGAGACTGGCTGCCAATGCTAGCACCACCCGAATAGACGAATGCTTGACGACAGGCGAAAAGATCTCATCATAATCTACGCCTTTCCGCTAACCGTAGCCTTTAACTACCAGTCTCGCTTTGTATCGAGGGCGAGTAGTATCATCCGTTTGCTTCACTCTAAACACCCATCGATTCTTCAAAGCCTTCTTGTCCTTTGGCAACCGCACCAGCTCATAAGTGGAATTGGCATGTAAGGAACTCATCTCCTCCTGCATAGCCTGCATCCACTCCTGTCTTTGTTCATCTTCCATAGCCTCTGCAAAGCTTTCGGGCTCTCCCCCGTCAGTCAGTAGCACATACTCACCCGATGAGTATCTCGTAGATGGTCGACGCTCTCTGTCGCTCATTCTCAGTAGAGCCACTGGTGCTGGCTGTATACCAACAGCCTCCTCTCCTTCAGGAACTGCCTCCCCGGCATGCGCATCCTCCTGAGGGACACCCTGACCACCATCAGCAGGCTGATGATCAAGGTTGTGAGAAACTCCATGTACTGGCTCTCCCATAATTGAATCCTCTGCGATGTTCTCTGGAAACTGCTCGAAGCGAAATGACTCTAACTCAGACAATTTCTCAGCCTCAGAAGGCGTCTCGAAATCCTGAGTGTTGGTCATGGCCTGATCCTCGACGAATACCACGTTCCTGCTTCTGTAGAGCTTTCTTTCCACCGGATCGTAGAGTCTATAGCCAAACTCATCCCGACCGTAGCCGACAAAGACGCATCGTCTCATCTTCGGCTCAAGTTTAGACCTCTCGTCCTTCGACACATGCACGAAGGCCTTACAGCCAAACACTCGCAGGTGATTGTATGACGGCTCTTTGCCGTACCATATTTTGTTAGGCACATCATCCTGCAAAGAAGCACTAGGAGATAAATTAATAACATAAGCAGCTGTGAGAAGAGCCTTACCCCAATAACTGCCTGGCAAGTTTGCTTCTGACAGCAAACACCGCACCCTCTCCATCAGTGTCCTGTTCATGCGTTCCGCTACACCATTGAGCTGAGGTGTCTTGGACGGAGTCTTCTGGTGTCGTATTCCTTGCTCTCTGCAATAAGCATTAAAGGGACCAATGTATTCGCTGCCGTTGTCGGACCGAACACACAATAACTTCTTGTCCGTCTCTCTTTCAACAGAGGCCTGAAACTCTTTGAAAGTGGACAGCACCTGATCCTTGGTCTTTACGGCATAGATCCAAACCTTCCTGGAATAGTTATTAATAAAAGTTACAAAGTAAGAAGCACCACCAATAGATTTTACCTTCATAGGACCGCAGACATCCGAGTGAATCAACTCGAGCAACGCCGGCTTTCTTGAACTTGGGTGACTTTGGAAAGACACCATATTTTGCTTCCCAGCTAAGCAGTGCGTGCACTTCTCCAACTTTGTAGACTTGAGCCCTGAAGTCATCTTCCTGTTCACAAAGTAGCTCATCCCCTTCTCGCTGATATGGCCGAGCCGTCTATGCCACAACTCGGTAGACGCATCACTGACTGCGTTCACCTCCTGTGTCCCCTGTGCGCTCCCCTCTATATAGTAGAGACCGGACTTCTTGCTTCCTCTGGCAATCACCATCGAACCTCTGGAAAGCTTCCACTGATCATTCCCGAAGAGACCGAAGAATTCTTCGTCATCCAACCTTCCAACCGACACCAGGTTGAAACGGATATCAGGGACATGACGAACATCTTTGAGAACAAGAACTGCACCTGTCTTCGTCCTCAAATACACATCTCCAATGGCAACCGCCTTCGACACATCTCCATTGTCCATCTTCAACACTCCACAGTCGCCTGTCGTGTAAGTGGCAAATAGTGCCATGTTGTGAGATACGTGCGCCGAAGCCCCTGAGTCCACCAGCCAAGAATTGTCATCGCAGGCGAGGTTTTTGATAACCTCATCACCTACGACGATCACATCGTCTTCATGTATCGAGGTCGCCGCTGTAGTGTTCTCATCTTGCTTTCCCTTGTCGTCCTTCTTCTCTCTCTTCCAAATGAAACAGTTCCGCTTGATGTAGCCCTTCTTGCCACAGTGGTAACACTCCGACTCCTCGTACCGACCTTTGGACTTCTCTCTGCTCTTGTCTCTGCCACTATCTGGACCCCTGCTTTTGCCCCTTCCGCGGCTCTCTGAAACTAGTGTCTCTGAGTGGTGGAATGTGGATGAAGTGTCCTGAGAACGTCTCCGTATCTCTTCATTCAGCACCCGCTCTTGCCAAACTCCAGACTGACCATGCCCTCTCGTACGGTCTCCCACGAGTCTCGAACTTGACTCCCATCGAAGATAGCTGGTCAACCACACCCTGGAAATCACTCAAGTGATCCGTAATAGACGCTCAATCTTTGTACCGCAGACCCATCATCGTCCAGATCAGGAACAACTTGTTTACCCCGTCTTCTTCGCGTACAAAGATTTCAGCTTATCCCATAACGTCTTCGCGTGCTCAATATTGGCAACGTGGTTGTACACGTTCTCGTCAACGAACTGCCTGATATATTCACACACCTGTATGTGCTCGAATTTCTAGTCCTCCTCGGATTTATCAACTGGTCGCTCGGAAGCAAATACGGGCAGATGCAGCTTCTTGACAAACAGCAAATCTTTCATCTTGCTCCGCCAATAATGATAGTTGGTGTCGTTCAGGTTCACCATGCGCACCGGCTTCACGTCCATCTCTCCTCTCTAGTTTTCTTGTCAACTCCTGACACCCTTCTGAATTCTAGAACCTGGCTCTGATACCACTTTGTTGGGAAAGAAACGCGAAAACCTTTTTCCAAACTAGAGAGTACCTGCGAGAGAACCGAGCAATACAACGCAGACACAGATAATTTTTGACGTGGAAAACCCTTGCGGGAAAAAAAATCCACGAGACGATCGGAGTCCAATCCTGATAAGCCTTCACTAATGAAATAAAGGAGTACACCCTCTACAAACTTCTTCCGATCCAAATCGGATCCCCACAACACTTAGAAGCAAGAATAATGATTACAAGGCTACGAAGAACAAAGACGACGAGTAGATATTACCCGGACACGATCCTCCTTCGAAAATGGCTTTCAATCCTCCTTCTTCTCTCCCAAAGTTGCAATGACACTCTTGCCTCTTCTCTCTCTTGTGTGTGTTTCGTATGAGATTAGGGTTAGGAAACACCATATAAAAACACCCTAATCCCGCAACAAAACCTGGACCGTAGGATACGATCCAACGGTGACCAATCACCCTAAAAAATACTTCAGCCCCGACGACACAGAGTTCGGCCAGAACTCTGTGTTTGGCAACCAGCAAGGTTCTGGAACCAGGGGACAGGGTTCGGCCCGAACTCTGTCCCCCTCCTTCCAGCAGCTCCTCTGGTCAGCTCCCGAGTACTCCGTCATCTCCGACTGGCCTCGTTACCTCCCCGAGCTTCTCTGACACACAGACAGCGCTCGTCACACTCCGGGGTCTTCTCCACATAGGTTGGGAACCCCACCCACTCCAACACTAACCAGTCAACTGACGAGTTCAAAACTATGTATTAGGTTTACTTTCTTTCTTTTAATTAATATGCTTTAATCCATTATTTTGACTCCTTTGGTCTTTAAATAATGTCCTCCCCTTTGCAAAATAAGTTCCATTTTTAGTGGGTAAAATGATGTTACCACGAAGGAGTTTTCCCTCCCATATAGGTTTATCAATCTCCTCTTTGTCTCCTATAATCCTATTTCATTCATGCCTATAGCCATATCAAATTCTACCCTAGGAAACGTAAAAAGTTCTCTTACACTAATTATTTTGTTCTACGAGTAAGTATACTTGACATTTTTTGACATTGTCATCTCTTGCTCATAGCTTCCACGGGTAGGACTATGCACTAACAAAAGGAGTGCTGGCAGTAAAACTTGTTGATAGTTATGTAAAGATTTCTCTATGTTGAGTTGTGCTCCTCACTGGGCCCTATTCTGATGGGAGAAAATGTCTTGGATGATGATGGCATAATAACCCTTTGATGAAGCCTATCACATTGTAGCAAAATGTTTCCTTTTTTAACTTTTTTGCACTTTCCTCTTGCAGAGACCTAAGCTTTAACAACTTGAGCGGGGTTATCCCACTTAGTTTTGAAGGCTTGCATTCAGTTAATTATATGTAAGCATATTCTTTCACATGATATACATGTTTTGATTCATGTCCTACCTGCTTCTTTAAGAAATAAGTTCTACAAATATGTTAATTACTTTGTTTTAATCCTTCACTAACAAATGTTTCTCTTTTCTTGTTCATGTAGGTATCTTACTAACAACATGCTACAAGGAAAAATACCTGATTGGATCCTGAGCAGCAGTATGAACTTGTAAGTCAGCTGTAGGGCAGACTCTTATGTTGTTTTTCATTTGGTTATATGTAGTTTCTGTACATCAAGCAATGAGAGAGCCAATGTTGCAGGGATGTATCTTTTAACAATTTCACGAAGTCCCCAGCACCATTCAATTGCCAACAACAGAATATGTAAGAATTGTTAATTCTGATGATATTCACCTTTAGCATTTGTTGGGACTTATTTCCTGTCTTTTGCTTGCAGCAACTTGTTCTCCAGCTATTCGTCTACAGATAGCAACTTGTACGTCAAGCTTCTTTATGTCTTTAGATGAGGACTTCACAATCTTGGTTGCTTTCAGTGGCGGAACCACATGTTTCGGAGACAACACCCCCCCCCCCCCCCCCCCCCCCCCCCCCCAAACCACCACACCCCCCACCCCAAATGAAAACAAATGGAAAATATTTTGAGAAGACTGAATTTAGAAACATTTATTTCTAAAATAAAATATTAGTTGGAGTGGATAGAAAGATTGAATAAATGTTTATAACTCTTATGAAACTAGGAAAAAAACAAACTTTACGATATTTGTTTCCTACCTTTCCTATTTGTTTTTAACTTTAGTATCAGTCCCTCTACTTAAAGTTTACTTCCATCCTTTTTCTTATAGTTTTCTTCCAAATTTCTTTCCGAATTGGTTTGAATAAGGATATTTCAAGCCTTTTTTCTTCTACCCATAATGGTATTGTTAGGTCTAGTCTTGATTTGGTAACAACATATTTGTGGCGACCAAATCTGGTCAAATATTTGATTTGATGCGATTTGAAATCATCATTAAATATTTTGATTAGATTTGAACGTCCATAATTAATGTTTCCTATTTTAGGAATTCCTATTATATAGTCTTATTTTATAAAATAGGTTCTTATTTTAGGGTTTTCTATTATAGGAATTTCTATAACCTAAAAATAGGGTTTCTCAACTATATATACGTGTTGAAGGTGAAGGCAATAGGAAGAGCACAAAGTGGAGATTCAGGGTACTTGTTCATAGGAGATCTATACAAGACAGAAGAAAGAGGAGATCTTATTGAGTAGTCGTCGCCTTCGTTCAGAGATACTAGGGTGAGTGGTTTCAAGTTGTAATATTCGTCTTTTCATCTTGAGTGTGGTGAGGGGTTTAACCTGTTGGGCTTCGTTCAGAGATACTAGGGTGAGTGATTTCAAGTTGTAATCTCCGTTTTTTTTTCTTGAGTGTGGTGAGAGGGTTGAACCTATTAGGGCAAAGGGTTCAACATTAGTTTTTTTTTTTTGTCAGCCTTGTAATTTCACCTAGGTTATATAGATTGGGATTTGTCCAGGTCATGTAGTCACCGATTATATACGTTGTCTTTATCTGTGCTTGGCGTTCGTTAGATTAGGATTGGTTATCTCATGTGGGTTGGCCTAAGTTTCCGCTGCACTCACGTTTCAAACTCACGGTATCAGAGCGCTTGTGTGGCGTATCTGATCCCAACAGGTACTATGGAATATGAAACTTTTTCTTCGAATTAGATTTCATCTTGGACGTGAATCAACTGCGTACCTCTAAATTTCAATAATCATGTATATAATGGATTAAACTTTTTTTAGTTAATTTTTCATATAATGGACAAACGTGTAAGCAACTGTTTTCCCTCTTATTTTCATCTAAAAGATAATTAACAAAATTTTGAAATTACGATGCGAATCTCTATTATTGCCATTAAATTCTACATTCCTTTTGCATTCTATGATTTTTGTGAAATAAGAAAATAATTTGACTATACATATTCTTTGGCCCCCCGTCTGGTTCTACCACTGATTGCTTTACTCTTATCTTACTATTATATGTTCTCACAAACCAAGATATTGGACTAAATATCAGTCCTTTCATTTTCATAGGATATCTACATGCTTAAGGAGGAACTTTCCTTGTTCAGAAAAACCAAGAAGTGGGTTTGAAACTCATCCAGGGCTTCAGTTTAATGCCTTAGACGACTTCTTCTATTCTGGTGATCAGCAATACAATTCAACTAATAACTTTTTTTTTCTTCTCAATTGCTCAGACTACAATTTGTTCATAAACTGTGGTGGTAGCAAGGTGACTATCGGAGATAATGACTATGAAGGCGATTCGTCACCACTTGGAGCATCAAGATATGCAATTTCTGACAGTAATAAATGGGCTCTCAGTAGTACAGGATCATTCCTGGATAATGATGTAGCTAATACCTACATTGCTAGCAATGCCTCAGTATTGACTATGCCTAATCTAGAGTTGTACAAGACAGCTCGTCTCAGTCCACTCTCACTCAGATATTATGCTCACTGCTTACAGAAGGGAAACTATACCGTGAATCTCCACTTTGCTGAAATAATGTTCACTGATGACCAAACATTTTCCAGCGTTGGAAGGCGATTGTTTGATGTATCAATCCAGGTGATGTTTCTTTTCTGGCAACTATCAAATTCACCATCATGATTTTCTTCTATTATCTAAGCCCATGAGTGGAATCATTGTTTCTGTCATCCATGTAACTCTCATGTAACTCTATCGTGCCGAGCATTCTCACTGTTACTAATGAAGGCACCTTTTGGCACTGGGAAGCCCTTTCTAGAGTGGGCTAATGGAAACAATATGCACAGCTATTTGGCTTAAAGAGGGGGACACCAGTTTCCATATATCTTCCGATGCTCGGACAATGGTTAAGACATTTATGAAGGTCACTGGATTTTTTACGGAAGATTGTTTACACAAATAAGGAGGTCTTTAGTTTCCATATGCAATTCAAGGGGGGCATAGTTTGGTGCAAAGTTGAAGACTGACTAGGCTACTTTATATCCTACTGATTTTATAATGGAGCGTACGTATTGAAGGGAAGTTTACTGAGTCAACCTGGGGAATAGACCCTATGACTAATGGCTTTCCTTCTTTCATGTATTTCTTCGAGAACAACCGCAATTTCATTTCACATAAAATGAGTGAGTGACTTACGTTATGGCACAGAGAGGCAGGCTCCATCACACTCACCAGCATAATCAACGAAATTGGGACCAGGCTTTGACCATGTCTACCGAACAATTTTAGCACATATGACGCAAGACGATTCCATGTATCGAGGTCGGAATGGGATATCAAGAATTTTGGAAAATAGTGGAGGATGATTTTTTTTTCTGTGTGTGGAGGATGATTTCATGTCCATGTTGTTACAAAATCATTCTTCACATTGAAGGGCTATTGAAGGCTGACTACACTACTATATATCCTTTACAAGGGAGTATCTATATTTAACAGAAGCTTACCGAGTCAACCCGGAGAGAGATTTCTAATCACCCTTATGTTTTAAATAGGTTGTTCTACTTGGGTAAAGAAGCTAAACTGGCTTAGTGGATGGATGTCTTGGAGGTTGTATGATTACTTGAATTAACTAATTTGGATTTTTTTTTTGGTGGGGGTGGGGGTTTGGGGGGGGGGGGGGGGGGGGGGGGGAGGGGTGAAGGGGAGGGGGTTGGAAAAGTAGTTATTTGGGTGGGGAGCACATAAGCATAAGAAACTTCCTTTAACTACTGGACTAGCTAAGTTTGATCTAGGAGAGAAGACTGCCACCTGAATCTGGTGAAGCATACCAGAAACCTGGTGGTGCCAGTGCCAAACACGAGGCCTGATCAGGGCCTGATCGGATTGCTGTGGTCAGCCGATCAGTTATGTGGTCAGTACTGTAGGATTCGGCAGGCTGTGGCATATCCATGGACTTGAGAGGATCTGGTTTTCAGTTAAGTCATGGCCTTCTTTTAGAGTAAATTGCTTTAAATAATTAGCTTATATTTTTTTCTTCTTCTTTGTCTAGAGAACTTTTTCGCCTACTTAAAGACCCCTTTTGCATTCAGTTGATTAATCATCAAAGTTATTATTAACAACTAGTCACGTGCACGTGCGTTTAACGTTAAAAAGAAGAAGAAAGAATTCATCTGATATTGTTGAAAAATAATTTAAATTAGGATTTGTTATTGATATGATTTGACTATATTTTAATTGTGATTTGTTATAGATATGTTTATATTTTAATTAAGATTTGTTATAGATATGTTTATATTTTATTTAGAATTTGTTATAGATATATGTGCAGGTAGTTAGATAATATCAGGTAGTTAAGCTCTTAGTTAGTATTTATTTATTTATTTTTAATTTTTAATTACTTGAGGATATATATACGGTTTAGACGACTCATTTTGAGCAATATTCAAGCCTCTTTATAATAGTAGAGATTAGGAATGTTCTCTAAGGCTAGTGGATTCAGAGTTCATGAATTTGAACAACCTCGTGGAGTCCAGAAAACTCCACTCGTGAATTCAATTACTCTGGGTGGAATGTAATTATTTCCATGACTCACTCCCGCTATTTCACACATTTAATGGTTCCCCTGAAACTGGAAGGTTTGTCAAATATGAAACAGTACCTGTTATTAATAAATGAAAAGGTGGCTAGTCATAAGGGTTGTCCATTCATGCGTCTGTAGGACTTAGGGTGTTTTTGTGAATGCCCCCCCCCACCCCCCCCCCCCCCCCCCCCCCTCCCCCAGGTTACACCTTTGGAATACCTCAGACGAGAATTTCTCTTTACTCAAATCTTCAATTTACGCCACGTTGACTCTCCATTGTGGAATTAGAGAGGAACCCCGTAGGAACTGTCTCTCGCATTTTTGGTACGTAGTAGATTTGATACACAGCCTCAGAACAATGATGTTTTCCCCTCTCTATCTTCCTTTTATTTCCTTGATCTGTATGCCCGACTGGATGATAGAAAATAACTGATACAATTCAATGTTCTTTAGGATGGAGTTGATCACAGTGGATGGAAATTTATATGGAGTGGTCTAAGGTTTGCTTGGCAACAGGACATGATGCCTGGAGGTGTTAAACCCGAGGGATTAGAATCAAGGTTTGCAGTGTCGGCTGATACCGATACATATTGGCCATATCATATCGTTTTGGCATTTTTAGTCCGATACTGACCCTCACTAATACTAGTGGTTGGTACTGACGTTGGACTCTCTTTCCCAATCGATTCAACGAAGTAAAATTACAAGAAAGACAGATATTGTGGAAGCATATCGACACAATCCGACCTGTCGAATATCAACATGCTATAGCATGTCGAGAAGATTCAATATTGACTACATTTTAACCATTTTCATTTGTCGAAGTTGTATATTTATGGATTCACAACATTTAACCATCTTAATATTATTTCATAACAAGAAATAACAAATAATACATAGAATTATGCCTAAATATATTAAAATGTTTTCTAGTTTTTTATAACTTTTGACTTTGAAACGAATAACTCCGAAACTCCAATTTGCAACCACCAAAACTATCGAGACAGCAAATACCGATACTCATACGAAGATTCCGGAATCCATTCCAATACGGATATTGCGAACCTTGGTTAGAATGCAACTTTACATGTTAGATGGTTACAAAGAGAATTTAGTAAAAGTGACTTTACCTTTGTAAAGAAGTCGTGACAAGTTTATAGAATGAAGTTATCAGAATATTAAATATAAATATATAAACCTCAACGGCTCAACCCTTACGCAACTCTAAATTTTTGGTGTATAGATAGGGACTTTAACATGTAGAGCAACCCATGTTCTAAACCTCTAGTGCGCATTTTAAGAAAATTATAAAAAATATACCCTTGGGTGAATCCAAATTGGCTTATATTGGAATATAAATAGATAATCTTCAACCATCACTACAACAAGTTTTGGTGTAGTAGCAAGGACTAACATGTTCTAAGCGTAAGATCCATTCTAAATTATTGTAATTGAGTGATTTTATTGATTGAGTCTCATAGACTTTATATAGCCTTTACATGATGGAATATCCAATAGAATATCCTATGGCATATTCTGGCATCCCAAATATGTCCTCAGGATATTCCCATACTAAATATAACATATTTCCATACTAAATATACCAACACCAAATATGTCCTTAGGATATTCCCATACTAAATATACCAACACTTCCCCTCAAGATGGGCGAAAGATATTCACTAAGCCCATCTTGTCACATCCTCTGATCATGCTCACAGAGCTAAGTCCTTTGGTCAGTCCGTCTGCTACCTGATGCTTTGTTGGAACGTGGCCTAGCTCCAGTAGTCCACTAACCAACTTCTCTTCGATGAAGAACCTATCGATCTCGATGTGTTTGATCCTGTCATGCTGTACTGGATTGTTGGCAATACTAATAGCTGACTGGTTATCGCACCACAGCTTCATTTTGGCTCCTTGATCCAGCTTCAGCTCTACCAGCATATTCTCCAACCAAAGCAGCTCTGCAACTCCCAAGGCCATAGCTTTGTACTCCGCTTCAGCTGTCGATCTAGCTACCACTGACTGCTTCTTACTCCTCCAAGAGACCAAGTTGCCTCCTAAAAAGATGCAGTATCCCGAGGTAGATCTCTTGTCATCAGCACAACTAGCCCAGTCAGAATCACAGTAGCCCTCGATGTCCATGTGATTATTCTTCCTGAATATCAGTTCCTTCCCGGGGGTACCCTTCAAGTATCTAAGAATCTGGTATATTGCATCCATATGACCCTTTCGAGGGTCATGCATTTAGCGGCTAACCACACTAACTGCAAAGCATATATCTGGACGTTTGTGGCTCAAATAGATCAGCTTGTCCACCAATCTCTGATATCTATCCCGGTCAACTGGTTCTCCGGCTTCAGCATCCAGCTTGAACTTCTGGTCTATCGGTGTCGTATCTGGTTTGCATCCCATCATCCCTGTTTCCGTGAGCAGGTCTAGTGCGTACTTCCTCTGAGAAAGAATAATTCCCTCTGTATCTCGAGCAATCTCAATCCCAAGGAAGTATCGAAGAGGGCCAAGATCCTTCACGTCGAACTCCTTGCCAAGCTTTCCTTTGAGTTGGGCGATCTCCTGCTCGTCATCGCCTGTGATAATCATATCATCCACATACACCGCAAGCATGGTAATGTGGCCTCCACTTCGTCTGAAGAGCACAGTATGATCAACGTTGATCTGCTGATATCCCATCCCTATCATTGCTCTCCTGAACCTGTCAAACCACGCTCGAGGAGACTGCTTTAGTCCATAGAGGGACTTCTTCAGCCTGCAGACCTTGCCTTCTGTCTGATTTGTGCCGAATCCTGGTGGTATCTCCATGTACACCTCCTCCACTAGATCCCTATGAGAAATGCATTCTTCACATCCAGTTGGTGTAGCTTACATCCTCCATTGGCTGCCAGATAGATCAAGGTCCTGACAGTACTCATCTTCGCCACTAGTGCAAAGGTCTCGTCATAGTCGATACCGTACGTCTGACTGTATCCACTTGCATCCGACTGCTCTCTTTCCTTTTGGCAGTCTCACCAGCTCCCAAGTTCGGTTCTTCTCCAGAACCCCCAACTCCTCATGTATCGTTGCTTTCCACTTTGGATCGTTCTTGGCTACCTGCCAATTGTTAGGTACAGTAACACTATCCAATGATGCAATAAAAGCTCCATGAGAAGAAGAGATATGATCATATGAGACAAATTTAGCAAGGTCCCAACCATATCTATCAGGAGGTTTTCCCGTATTGCTGCGAGTGGACCTCCATACTGATGATGGTTGGGGAGGAGGAGAAGGAAGGATATCACCTAAAGGGGAAGGTGGTGGTGTAGGTGTCTCAGGAGTCAAGACGGGCGCAGGCAAGGGACTTAGCACTGGCACTGTAGGAACTGGTCCTGCAAGTTGCTTCTCTCGCCTGCTGTAGGTAAGTATCTCCCCCTGAGCTGTGGGCCTAACACCTCTTATTTCCTCCCCCTGTCCCTTTTCACCTTTCTGTACCCTATTTGTTCCTCCAAGCCATACTCCTAGATCAGTCGAAATGTTTCCCAACAACTCCCCCTCTCGCCTCATACTTGCAGTATCAGGCGAGATATTTGGGTTTCCCTCCTGACTGTAGTATGGCTCATGTTCTCTGAAGTGAACATCCATACTTACAAAATTCTTTTTTTTTCACTGGACTCCAACATACGTAGCCCTTCTGAGTTCCCGAGTAGCCCACAAAGATACACTTGATTGCTCGAGGATCAAGCTTCCCTACCGACGGTCTGTTGTCCTTTACGAAGCATACACAACCAAACACCTTTAGTGGGAGCATCCCACTATTATTTCCCTGCAGCATCTCGCATGGAGACCTCCATCCCAACACCTTCGAAGGCATCCTGTTGATCAGTTGAGCTGCTGTCAACACTGCATATCCCCATAGACTTTGTGGGACATTCATGTCTATCATCATACTTCTCGCCACTTCCAGGAGGTGTCTGTTCTTCCTTTCCGCTACTCCGTTCTGTGCTGGTGTATATGCACAGGTGGTCTGATACCGTATCCCTTGGGCGGACAAGTATTTCGCAAGTGTCTTGTTGGTGTACTCTGTTCCATTGTCAGAACTCAGTACCTTCACCACTGTCTTGTACTGAGTCTGGACATATTTATGAAAGTCCCGAAAACAGGAGGGGACCTCACTATTATTTTTCATCAAATACAGCCAAGTAGTATGAGAAAAACAATCTATGAAGGTAACAAAATATTTGTAACCATTCATAGGTGTAGTACAAGGCCCCCAGACATCAGAGTGTACCACATCAAAAACGGACGAGCTCCTATGATCGCTACTTACATATGAACTCCTAGTAAGTTTGCCTAACTTACAAGCATCATAAACTAGTTTCTCTTTATTAACTTCTTCATAAATTGCAGAATATAATTTGCTTAAAATACCAAATGAAGAGTGTCCCAACCTCCTGTGGTGGAATCGCAATGTATCTTCCGCACTCATCTTCTTCAGTCCTCCCATTCCTGCCTTTTCTGCCATAGATATTAATACTGAATCCAGACCTTCTCGATCCAGGTACCACAGTCCATTATGCCAAGTGTCAGTTCCAAGTCTTCGTCCCGTCTTTTTCTCCTGGAAGATCATCTTAGGAATATCAAAGCAGACTGCATTTTAATTGGAGGATTATAGAACTAATGGACAAAAGACTGACTGGAAAAGAAGGAACATGCAAAACATTGGATAATTTTACTGAACCTGTAATATCGACAATACCCTTACCGACCACTGGCTGGAAAGTACCATCAGCTGTTTGAATGTTGTACGCTGATGCTAGGTGAGTGTAGGAAGAAAACTCACTAGCATTTCCTATCACGTGCCGAGACGCACCCGAATCGATAATCCAATCCGACGATCTGAGGGAAGACATAGATGCAAGGGCGAGCGAGTTGTCAGTACCTTCCGCCGAGGGATGAGCATACATGGCAGCGTTCTCTCTGGCGAAGAATGATGTGGATGTCTCCCCGGTCCCACTCCTCCTGTCTCCATCGCTCGACGCTCTCTGTCTCCTCCTGATTACTTCCAACATGTCCTGCAGTGCCCGATCCTCCTCAGTATAGGGACCGTCAGCTGTCTTCTCGCCTTCTGCTACCAGTCGGTTCGTACGACAACCTCCTCGACCGCCCCGTCGACCCCTACAACCACGGTCACATCATCCAAACTGTCCATGTCTTTCGCCTGAATCTCCCTTGGGTGGTTTGGTGCAAGCATACCTCAGATGACCCACCTCCCTCCAGTTGAAGCACTGTCGGGGCTCTCTCTTAGGTCCTGACGGTGCTCTTCGTCCTGTCGAGCCCTCATTCGGCTCTGTCTTCTCTTCCTGAGTTCTCCTTTCCCGTCGTGGCCAACTTAGGTAGGTAGTCGGTCCATCAAACTTCAGATCGATGGAGGGAAGCTACAACTTCGGCGGCGTTCGTGTCGTGCTCTCACCAGCCGACAACTTCATCAACTTCATCAACGTCACAACCTCTGCAGGATCCAGCTTCTTGGTGATCTCCTCCATCGATACTTCTCCTCTCCGATCATGTCACGTCCGCTCCACGACTCACGTTCGTCCTCGTCGTCCGATCCTAGATCCAAACATGTCTCTCTCCCATCAGATCTAGGTCCTCGATATCACGTTTGGATTGCCCCCTCATTTCTGTGACGAACGGTGATGTCGGCGGTGGGGACGGCAGAGGTGGCAGTAATGTCGGCGGTGGTGACGGCAGCGGCGGTGGTGACGGTAGTGGTGGTGGTGTCGGTAGTGGTGGCGATGTCGGTGGTGGTGGTAGCGGCGTTGATGACCGCTATGGTTAGGTTTTGGGGGAGGGGGTGACGGCTAGGATTTTTGTGGCTCTGATACCATGTTGTAATTGAGTGATTTTATTGATTGAGTCTCATAGGCTTTATATAGCCTTTACATGATGGAATATCCAATGGAATATCCTGTGGCATATTCTGGCATCCCAAATATGTCCTCAGGATATTTTCATACTAAATATAACATATTCCCATACTAAATATACCAACACCAAATATGTCCTCAGGATATTTTCATACTAAATATAACATATTTCCATACTAAATATACCAACATAAATAAAAAATGGAGATATATTAGGAGAAATGCTGACAATTCCAGTTGTTTACTGAGCGGAATTTGCGGTGGTGAGAATACGGTCATGTTCTTGACTGATTTATGAATTTGTGAACACTGAAGACTTCATTTCCGTCTTTGTTTTTGGTATCCTAGGATGTACCTGTAATGTAGCTTCTTAGGAAGATTGGTTTAGATAGGAAGGGGTGGCCTAATCCTATTTGTGGAGATTATTCAAATTCGCATCTTTGATACAAAATATTAGTTACCTGTTTTGCTTGTTGCTTGTAACGGCATCTTCCATGTATGGAGTAATGAGATATCTTAAGGGCATTGTTTGGCCTGTATGGTAAGGCTTGTTGCTTGTGTTCCGTAGTGTTGATATATGTGTTAAGTGTTATTAGACTTTAGTCCCACATTGCCTAGAATGATAGGAGAGGAGGCTAGCCTCTCCTATATATATGTAGTCTCTATTCCAATAATAATCACTTTAAAAAATCTCAACATGGTATCAGAGCCTAAACTTGCTTAGAATACCGTCAGAGCCACCTTTTTCACACAAATCCTACCCCTAACCTCGCCCTCTCTTTCCCCCCCCACGCTGTCGCTGTCGCTGCAGCTACTGCGCCGCTGCTCCCGCTGCCGCTGCTGCTGAGCCGTTGCCGTTGCGGCTGCTACTGCCGCTGCGGCTGCTACTGCCGCTGCTGCTACCGTGGGTGCCTCCGTGCACACAACTTTTAGGGCTCCTACTGTGTAGGTAAGCCTAAACTTGAGATTTATCTCATCTGTGGCACCTACTGTGTAGGTAAGCCTAAACTTGAGATTTATTTCATCTGTGGTACCTACAGTATAGGGAAGCCTAAAATCGTTCTTGGAGATTTATCTCATATAAGATTCTCAAGGAGATGCCGATGATGCCTAGATCCGATGAAACCAAACATATTCGGATTTAGGAGAGGACGACGAGGACAAGCGTGAGTCGTGGAGTAAGTATGACGTGATCGAGAAGAAGCATCGATGGAGGCGATCCTCAAAAAGCTGGATGCTAACGATGTGGCGACGTTGATGAAGTTGATAAAGGTGTCGGTTGGTGATAGCACGACACGAGCGCCGCCAAAGTTGGAACTACCCTCCATCGATCTGAAGTTGGATGGACCAGCCACCTATCTGAGTTGGTCACGGCGGGTGAGAAGAACACTTGCAGGAAAGAACCCGGAGGGATTCTTGACGGACGAGAAGACAGCCGGAAGAGGGCTCGACAGGACGCGACGAGTGGAAATCCACTCATATGGTGATTTACATCTGGCTTCTCAATTTCTTAGTCCAGTCTATTGCTTCCACAGTAGATGGTATTGAGATAGTGAAAGATGTATGAGAGAAGTTGAGGAGAACCTATGATGGCGTGGAAAACAACCTACGGATCTTTCAGATAAAAGGGGAGATCGATGACACCGTACAAGGGGAGAAGATGGTGCAAGAGTACGCTACGTAGTTGGAGCGTCTCTGGCTGGATTATGATCACTCCTCGAAACGGGCAAGCTGCAGGGATCCGAAGTGCAAGGAGAGACATGTGTGTTTGCAGGAAAGGACGATAAAATTCCTCAAAGGGCTGACTGCCGCATTTGCACAGAGGACATCCTTACTCCTCGCCCAACCAGAGATCCCTAGTCTTGAGGAGGCTATCTCAGCCATGATCCAGGAGGAGACGCGGATCAGACTACAGATAGGGACAGGTGGTCCGCCCGAAGCAAAGTCAGCACTAGCAGCTGCTAGCTCGGGCGACATAGGATCCAAGGGAGAGCTCTGGCAACACAATCGACAGTGCTACAACTGCGGGGAGATGGGCCATCATCGATATGCTTGTACCAAACCACCTAAGGAAGGAGACTCAGGTGGTGGACGAGGATGAGGATATATTGGACGTGGACGTGGTCGAGGAGGCCGACGAGGCGGCCGAGGAGGCTATCGGGCAAACTTGCTGGTGGTAGAAGGGAATGGAGGACCTGGTGGCACCTTTACTAAGGAGGATCAGGCACTGCTGGACCTCCTGGAGGGAAAGCAGAGAGCGTCGACCGAAGGAGACAGGAGGAGCGGAGCAGAGGAGAAATCCACCCCATTCTTCGGAGGCAACGTCGCTATGTATGTTCACCCATCAGAATGTACTGACGAGTCACTCGCTCTTGCATCTGTCTTCCCTTAAAACGTCAGACTGGATTATCGACTCAGGAGCATCTCGGCATGTGACCGGGAACGCTAGTGAGTTTTTTTCATACACTCACCTAGCACCAGCAGACACCATTCAGACTGCTGATAGCACTTTCCAACCAGTGGTCGGTAAGGGTACTGTTAATTGTACAGATTCAGTAAGATTATCCAATGTGTTACATGCTCCATCCTTTCCAGTCAGTCTCTTGTCTATTAGTTCTATAATTCTCCAACTAAAATACATTGTTTTTTTTTTTTGATATTTCTAAGGTGATCTTCCAGGAGAAAGGGACGGGACGAAGACTTGGGACTGGCACCTGGCATGAGGGATTGTGGTACCTAGATCGGGAAGGACTAGACTCAACATTGATATCTATGGCAGAGAAGGCTGGAATGGGAGAGCTGCAGCAGAGGACTGAAGATACTTTGATACTTCATCATAGGAGGATGAGACATTCTTCTTTTGATACTCTAAGTAATTTGTATCCGGAGATGTATGCAAAATCAAATAAACAGAAATTAATATGTGATGCATGCGAGTTAGGAAAGCTTTACTAGAAGCTCATATGTTGGTACTGGTCATAAGAGCTCTCTTGTTTTTGAGGTAGTACATTCTGATATTTGGGGTCCATGTGCTACTAACACTATGAATGGATATAAGTACTTTGTCTCCTTTATTGATTGTGCATCTCGTGTCTCCTGGCTGTATTTAATGAAAAATAAGAGTGAAGTATTTGCTTGCTTTCGGGACTTCCATAAACATGTCCAGACTCAGTACAATGCAGTAGTGAAGGTACTGAGGTCTGACAATGGAACGGAGTACACTAACAGGACACTTGCAGAGTACCTGTCAGCACACAAAATACAGCACTAGACCAGCTGTGCATACACACCAGCACAAAATAGAGTAGCAGAAAAGAAGAACCGACACCTTCTAGAGACCGCAAGAAGTATGATGATCGACATGAATGTCCCACAAAATCTATGGGGACATGCAGTATTGACAGCAGCTCAACTTATCAACAGGATGCCTTCAAAAGTCCTGGGATGGAAGTCCCCATGCAAAGTATTACAAGACAATAATAGTGGGATACTCCCACTAAAGGTGTTCGGGTGTGTGTGCTTTGTGAAAGACAACAGACCATCAGTTGGAAAATTTGACCCCAGAGCAGTCAAGTGTATCTTCGTGGGCTACTCAGCGACTCAGAAGGGATATGTGTGCAGCGACTCAGAAGGGATATGTGTGCTGGAGTCCAGTAGAGAAGAAGAAGTTCGTTAGTATGGATGTCCACTTCCGAGAGCATGAGCCATATTACCACCAGGAGGGAACTTCGCACAACACGCCTAATACTACCAGTATAAGGCGAGAGGGGGAGATGAAGAACTTGGTGGTAACTGATCTAGAAGTATGGCATAGAGGCACGGTTGAGGAGAAATATGAAGGTGAAGCAGAACAGGGGGAGGAGATAAGAAGTATCAGGCCTACGGCTCAGAGGGAGTTACTTACCTACAGCAGGAGAGAGAAGCAAATTGTAAGATCAGTACCTACAGTGCCAGTGCTAAGTCCCTTGCATACGTCTGTCCCAACTCCTGAGACACCACCATTCTCCTCATCTACACCACTACCCTCCTCAGGTGATATCATCCCTCCTACTTCTCCCATACCACTACCTACACGAAGGATTACTCGCAGTAATACGAAAAATCCTCCGGACAGATATGGTTGGGACCTTGCTAAGTTTGTTTCTTATGATCATATCTCTTCTTCTCATGGAACATTTATAGCATCTTCGGATAGTATTACTGTACCTAACAATTGGCAGGTTGCCAAGAACGATCCAAAGTGGAAAGCGGCAATACATGAGGAGTTGGAAGCTCTTGAGAAGAACCACACTTGGGAGCTGGTGAGACTGCCAGAAGGAAAAAGAGCAGTCGGATGCAAATGGGTTTTTACTGTGAAGCAGAACCCAGATGGACAGGTTGAGCGCTATAAAGCTCGACTGGTGGCAAAAGGATACAGTCAGACGTATGACATCGACTATGACGAGACCTTTGCACCAGTGGCGAAGATGAGCACTGTCAGGACCTTGATTTTTCTGGCAACCAATGGAGGGTGGAAGCTACACCAACTGGATGTGAAGAATGCATTTCTTCATGGGGATCTAGTAGAGGAGGTGTACATGGAGATACCACCAGGATTCGGCACCAAACAGACAGAAGACAAGGTCTGCAGACTGAAGAATTCCCTCTATGGACTGAAGCAGTCTCCTCGAGCATGGTTTGACAGGTTCAGGAGAGCAATGATAAGGATGGGATATTAGCAGATCAATGCTGATCACACTGTCTTCTTCAGACGAAGTGGAGGCCACATCACCATGCTTGCGGTATATGTAGATGATATGATTATCACAGGCGATGATGAGCAGGAGATCGCCCAACTCAAAGGAAAGCTTGGCAAGGAGTTCGAGGTGAAGGATCTTGGCCCTCTTCGATACTTCCTTGGGATTGAGATTGCTCGAGATAATGACGGAATCGTTCTTTCTCAAAGGAAGTACGCACTGGACCTGCTTACGGAAACGGGGATGATGGAATGCAAACCAGCTACGACACCGATAGACCAGAAGTTCAAACTGGATGCTGAAGCTGGAGAACCAGTTGACCGGAATAGATATCAGAGATTGGTGGGCAAATTGATCTACTTGAGCCACACTCGACCTGATATTAGCTTTGCGGTCAGTGTAGTGAGCCGCTACATGCATGACCCCCGGAAGGGTCATATGGACGCAGTATACCAGATTCTGAGGTACTTGAAGGGAGCCCCCGGGAAGGGACTGATCTTCAGAAGAAATAATCATGTAAGCATCGAGGGCTATTGTGATTATGACTGGATTAGTTGTGCTGATGACAGGAGATCCACATCGGGCTACTGCATATTTGTAGGAGGCAACTTGGTCTCTTGGAGGAGTAAGAAGCAGTCAGTGGTGGTCAGATCAACAGCTGAAGCAGAGTATAGAGCTATGGCCTTGGAAATCACAGAACTATTGTGGTTGAAGAATATGCTGACGGAGCTAAAGCTGGACCAGGGAGCCAAGATGAAGCTATGGTGTGACAACCAGTCAGCTATTAGTATTGCCAACAATCCAGTGCAGCATGATAGGACCAAGCATATCGAGATTGACAGATTCTTCATCAAAGAAAAGCTGGAGAAAAGGAGTACTAGAGCTGGGCTACGTTCCAAGCAAAGATCAGGTAGTAGACGGACTGACAGAGGGGCTTAGTTCTATCAGCATGATGAAAGGATGTGACAAGATGGGTTTAGTGAATATCTTTCACCCATCTTGAGGGGGAGTGTTCATATATGTGTTAAGTTAAGTGTTATTGGACTTTAGTCCCACATTGCCTAGAATGATAGGAGAGGAGGCTAGCCTCTCCTATATATATGTAGTCTCTATTCCAATAATAATCACTTAAAAAAATCTCAACACGTAGGATGTGGAATCAAGTCAAGGAAACAACCTCTCCATAAAAATGGGGTTAAAGTTGTGTACGTCTTAATCCTCCCAAGACTCTGCATAGGCGGGGAGTCGTGGCACTGAATCACCCTTAGTAATGAGGTACTCTTATGAACAAGTTCTTTTAGGTTGAGTACTCGACATAGTTCTTAGAAATAAGATATTAACTATCCACAATATGTTTAGTTGGTGTTAGAAAAAATAGAGAATACACACAAACATATAAGAGTTTACGTGGTTTACGCCTGAATTGGACTACTACGTCCAGGGCAGCAGCAGATCAATCTTCACTAGATTTAAAACAGAGTTCTACAAGAGGACGCGACTGTATATTTTACCTCAGAGCCTAACCCTAGAATAATGGAGTTTATAACATACTCTTTTTTTTAGACGAAATGTCTAATATATTCTTGAACAAAATATGGGACATAAAATCCAGTTACACCAGACCGAAAACTGATTAGCTTTCGGGATTTCGTCTCCAAACCCCCCACGAGGGGTGCTGCCCCCACGACCCCAGTTAATAGATCTGGGGATATCGTAGGTGGTCAATGGTGTTAACGCTCCTAAGTTGCTGGCTAATTGGATCACTAACTAGGGACATACAAATGGATTAAAATTCAAGACATATCTCAACAATTGGAATACCTCAATCTGATGAATTCAAATTTTCAATTTCTTCCATGTATTTGGTTTGCTTGAATAATGTATACAATCAACTTTCTCATTTTTAGGTCAAAATTACCTCCTCCAACATAATGAGCAAACATTTTTTTGCAGCAACCATCTTTTTACTGTGAGAGATAAAATTAATATTATTGTTGTGTGATCCTCTCATTATTGATTTTCATATGATGGATTTAGAATTCCTCATTTTGTTACACAAAAGTGGAACAGAGATTCCTAAACGGAATTCCAATGTCTAAATTGTTGCGATGAATGACATCGAGATTCCTTGGAACAAACAAATGAAACAAACAAGCATGAAAACAACCATAGAAAAAACCAATTATATATGGAAATTCTAAACAAGAGAAGGTGGTTTGGCGCCCAACATTCAATAGAGTTATCACCAACGATTTTTTTCAAGATTTTTTACTTGACATACATCATTGACGCTATAAATTTAAACCACCAGACGGATTCTAGAACATGAGATAGACATCGTATTTACACTGTGAAGTCTACATATAAGAAGCTCAATGACTCCGGTATTTTGTGGCCCCTTGCAACTCTTATTTGGAGATCTTTGATTCCATTGAAACATGGTTCATAGAATCGGTATCGGAATCAATATCAGTCCATTTCTATGGGTATCGGGATCAGCGGTTTCGGATCGGAGTATCGGATTTTTTGGTATCGTAAAGCAAATAATTATTAGAAATTATTAATATTTTAGAAAATATATTTGATACATTTAGGCATAATTTTAAGTATTTCCATTGTTGTTTCTTAGTAGTTTTGAAATTGAATGAAATAGTAATCACTATTGCCGATTGGTTTACATATGATAGATAAGTTTTCTTCTTTTACTATTTTACTATGCTTTTACACCCTTGTTGATTGGCCTTTTTCGTTCAATTTTCTTTGTCAAATTGACCGGAAAAGAGACCCCCAATGTCGGTATCGGTTAATATCAGGTATCCAATCGGGACATGTCAAACTGCCTCAGTATCGACCGTATCGGCCGATACTGGAATTTATGCATTGAAAGTCAAATTATGAGTATGGTTTGCTCTAAAAAAAAAAAAAATTCTCACTTGTGACAATTTGAAGAAGAGGCATTTAGCTTTTTGTGTGGTTTCTGTGAAGATTCTATATTTCATATCTTCATTGACTGTCATTGGACATCACGTTATTGGAACCACTTTTTTAACTTATGGGAATCAGAGTTCAAGCTGCTTCTCATTTTGAATTTTGGAGTAATATGAGGGCTTCTTTCCATTCATTTGCTAAGATTCTCCTTTGTGACTGCTTTGAGTTTGTTTTGGTGTGCTTGGGAAGAAAGAAATCGAAGAACTTTAAAAATATGTCTATTGATGGCAACTTCTATCACAAAGTTTGAATATTATTATCTTTTTTACACTGGAGAAGCCTTGGATCAAATAAATCAAAGTAGAACTCAATAGATGTTCCTTGTTCTACTAATGATATACCTCGGAAGGGTTTTTTGGCTTGACATCTCTCAACTGGGTTGAAAAGTTCAGGACTTATCTATGTTATTTTGTGGACTTCATCTACGGGTATTGAGGTGCCTTCAGATGGCCTTCATGGAAGTTCTTTACCTTTACTACAAATATTTTGAGCTTTACTGTTTAACTATGTTTATCGTATATGAAATTCGACTGGGATTTGCTTGATCCCATTCTTTCTCTCAAAAAGAACCCCTAAATTGGAGAACACCACATCAGTAGCAAAATAATTCACTAAAAAGATACGGAGGATGACAAACTTACAAATTGATGTTGAATATTTGTGTTGATTTTATTGATAATCTCATGACTATATATAACCTTACAATCTTCCTCATTACATTAAACCCTCTGTGGAATATCCTGTGGCATATTCTGACATACCAAATATACCAACATCATATTCCAATATACTTATTCTAATATACCAACACTCTCCTTCAAGATGGGCGAAAGATATTCACTAAGTCCATCTTGTCACATCCTCTAATCATGCTCACATAACTAAGTCTCTTGGTCAGTCCGTCTGCTACCTGATCCTTGGTTGGAACGTGACCTAGCTTCAGTAGTCCACTATCCAACTTCTCCTTGATGAAGAACCTATCGATCTCTATGTGTTTGGTCTTGTCATGCTGTACTGGATTGTTAGCGATACTAATAGCTGACTGGTTGTCACACCACAGCTTCATATTGGCTCCTTGATCCAGTTTCAACTCCACCAGCATATTCTTCAACCATAGCAGCTCTGCAACTCCCAAGGCCATAGCTTTGTACTCCGCTTCAGCTGTCGATCTGGCCACCACAGCTTCATATTGGATTGTTGGCGATACTAATAGTTGACTTGTTCACAGCTTCATTTTAGTACTACTAGCTTTAAATGTTAATGCGTATGTGACATATGTGATTATGCTTTTAATTTATGCAGGGTGAAAAGGTTTTGCATGATTTCAATATAGTCGAAGAAGCTAATGGAACTAGTAAGGAAATCATCAAGACTTTTACAGCAATAGTAGAAGATTCTTTGGAGATTCACCTCCACTGGGTTGGGAAAGGCACTATTGCTATTCCTTGGAGAAGTGTATATGGACCTCTTGTATCAGCAATCTCAGTGACACCAAGTGAGTAGTTTTTTTTCCTTTGATTTTCTATCTTTCATTGTCTTCTTGGTGTGTTGATTACTATCTCCTCCTAGATTTCAAGCCTGATGAGGGCGACAGCAAACTATTACCTAAAGTTATACCAGGCATCGCTTCTGCTGCTTGTGCATTGATTCTACTGTGTGCAGCCATAATTTGGATGTTTTTTTGCTTGAGGAAAAAAGATGCTGGAAATAGTGGTAAGATAAACAATCAATCATCCATTTGTTTGTTTTTTGTAAGAAGTTTTCCAAATGTATTTGAAGTTGCAAACTGACTTTGAAATTTCTTATCCTATTTCTTCTTGGGGGCGATGTGATGCAGAACTCAAGGGTCTAGATTTGCGGGCTTTTCACTACAGTCTGAAACGGATTAAAGCTGCCACTAGAAACTTTTCTCCGGCATATATGATAGGTGAAGGCGGTTTTGGTCCAGTCTATAAGGTAATAGGTTCATGATTACTACTCTAGATAATTGTTATATCGTTTTTTCCTTTCAAACTATTTTGTCAAAATTAGTTTATCTCACGCATCTGGGCATGGTCTCAGGGTGTGCTTCCGGATGGTATGGTAATTGCCGTCAAACAACTATCTGACAAGTCTAAGCAAGGGAATCGTGAATTTTTAAATGAGATTGGAATGATTACTGCACTACAGCACCCCAATCTAGTGAAGCTTTATGGATGTTGCATTGAAGGAAACCAATTACTTCTCATATATGAATACTTGGAAAATAACAGCCTTGCGCGTGCTTTATTTGGTTTGTGACCTTTGATGCTAGATGCCAATTTTGAAATAATGGGCTTACTTGCAATTGTTATCCTTCGAGCCTATTTGCCAAAACTGATAATTTTCGAAATCTATAGGTCCTGAAAGAAGTCGGTTGGATCTGAATTGGAAAACAAGGCATAATATTTGCTTAGGGATTGCAAGGGGTTTGGCATATCTACACGAGGAGTCGAGCTTGAAGATTGTTCACAGAGACATCAAGGCAACAAATATTCTGCTTGACAAAGATCTTAATGCAAAGATATCGGATTTTGGTTTGGCTAGACTCAGTGAAGAAGGGAACACCCACATCAGCACTAGGATAGCAGGAACTATGTGAGTATATCATTATACCTCGAATGGGTTGTGTTCTGAATATCTTGTGCTCACATGGCTCAAGTTGCAGAGGCAAGACACACTTGATGAATGTATATAAACAGGTACACGTGTTCTGTATAAACAGAAGAGAGATTGACCAAATAAATGTCTATTTATTCGCATAAGATAAACACAAAAATAATATATGATTGCACTAGCGGATTCACTCAAGAACTAACTTTTAATATAATATTGAAAATGCCAAAGACCCCGCAGATTATCAACTTATTTAAGATGAAAATACATTTGTGCTTAGGGCTTTTACTTCTGAAATACTATCGTACTTGAAACTTAGTAACCGAAAAAATAATATACCTAGCTGGTCGTGTGAAGGTACAATTCAGCCCATTTGTCTGTTCATCTTTCTAATTTGTTTGGTGGGTACAAGAAAAAATGTACGGTAAGTTGGTTGAGGGAAGACACGACCAGGGATCCAGATCGTTGGCCTGTTAATTTTTCTAATTTGTTAGTAGAGTTTACAGCTTTTGTAATGGAAGGCCAAGTACCAGTAGTGTAACAAAAAATGCTTTAAGCTAACACTACTTGCTGTTGGAAGTGAGGGGATAAAAACAAAAATAAAAGCCTTAGTTTCGTTATGAAATATAAATCCAGCCTGTAAGGAAAGTTTCTTCTATTTTTGTTAAGTATGAACTATGTGCTTTCATGATTTTATAATAAGTTTGTGTTGTGCAGGGGATATATGGCTCCTGAATATGCAATGAGGGGTTACTTGACAGACAAAGCAGATGTTTACAGCTTTGGAGTTGTAATATTGGAGGTCGTTAGTGGCAGGAGCAATTCAAACTATAAGCCGACGGAGGATTTGTATCTTCTCGACTGGGTGGGTATTATTGAACTTATTTGAAATAATCATGAACTTCCGTAAACATACCACCTACCTGATAAAGGATTAAAAGTGCATATATTTTGCACACTGGTCAATCAAAAGGTTAAGATATAGTGTTGAATCAATATTGATAGAGGATCATAGATGCTTTGTGCTGATAAGTGTAACCATTGAAATTGTTCCATTGACCAAGTTCCGGGCCTAGACATTTACTTTATCCAATCTAAGTGACTACGTTTTTCTTTTATGAGTCCATCTCCTTATATCCCTCTTGGTGGGAAGATCAAGATCTTTCCTGCTAAGGCAGCACCTTTTCTCCAATTTATTCTTTGAGCGCGATGGATACTCTCAATTGTAGAAATATATTCCTACAAGCAAATTATATACTAGTTAAATTAGTTCGCTCAACTTTTCTAGCCTTCAAATAATTATAAAGCAAATACAAGAACTTTATGGTTCTAGGGATTGTTTGAAAATTAATGTGAAGACCCTAAACTACACCAAAATTCTAATGGTGAGAGTTGAGGGTTATATACTTACTATTCCATTAACACCCTGTTGTAATTAATTGATAATTTTATTGATAGTCCTCTTGGCTTTATATAGCCTTACAGTCAATATTACAATAATGGAATATCCTGTGGCATATTCTGGCATACCAAATATGTCCGCAGGATATTCAATATCATTCATGCTACTACAATCTACTAAATATGACATACTAAATATTCCAACATACTAAATATTCCAACACTCTCCCTCAAGATGAGCGAAAGATATTCACTAATCCCATCTTGTCACATCCTCTAATCATGCTCACAGAGGTAAGTCCCTTGGTTAGTCCGTCTGCTATCTAAACTCTGGTCGGAACGTGGTCAAGCTCCAGCAATCCGCTATCCAGCTTCTCTTTGATGAAGAACCTATCAATCTCGATGTGTTTGGTCCTGTCATGCTGTACTGGATTGTTGGCGATACTAATAGCTGATTGGTTGTCACACCACAATTTCATCTTGGCTCCTTGATCCAGCTTCAGTTCTACCAGCATGTTCTTCAACCATAGCAGTTCTGCAACTCCCAGGGCCATGGCTCTGTACTCTGCTTCCGCTGTCGATCTGGCCACCACAGACTGCTTTTTACTCCTCCAGGAGACTAGGTTGCCTCCTACGAATATGCAATATCCTGAAGTAGACCTGTCATCGGCACAACTAGTTCAGTCATAATCACAGTAGCCTTAATGCTCACGTAATTGTTCTTCTTGAATATCAGTCCCTTTCCGGGGCACCCTTCAAGTACCTCAGGATCTGGTACACTGCATCCATATGACCCATTGAATTAAAAAGCGCGCCTAGGCGCAAGGCGCAGGGACAGCGCCTAAGAACAAGCTAGGCGCACCACCTTAAAAAAGCGCGCGCCTAGTGTAGAAAGGCGCAGGCTCCAGGCGCTCAACAAGGCGCGCCTAGGCGTAAAGTTACTGTATCTATATATATATATATATATATATATATATATATATATATATATATATATATATATATATATATATATTCCAACCTTCTATATACATGTTATATAGTTTATGGGCTTTATTGGAAAGTATAGAAATTATTGTCATTAATATTATTGTGGGTTTTAGATTGTTTTATAAATTAGAATGTACTTCTATATTTAAAGGCTTATATATATGTGGTTTGTATATTATATGTATATAGTTTGGGTTATTTATATCTAATAGGCTTTTAGATTATATATATATATATATATATATATATATATATATATATATATATAAAGAATAATTTTGTGCCAATAATTAGTGATATTTTCAAGAAATTTGGACTTTTATGTAGCTAAGTTTTTAAATGTAGATATTTTTTATATATAAAGAAAAAAGTGCGCCTAGCTTTTAAAAGGCGCGCCTTGAGCCTTGCGCCTAGCGCCTCAGGCTCCAGGAACCTTTGCGCCTTGGTGCGCCTTTCGTCTTTTAAAACTATGATATGACCCTTCCGTGGGTCGTGCATGTAGAGGCTCACCACACTCACTGCAAAGCAGATATCAGGTCGTGTGTGGCTCAGATAGATCAACTTGCCCACCAGTCTCGGGTATCTGTCTCGATCAACTGGGTCTCCAGTCACAGCCTCTAACTTGAACCTCTGGTCTATTGGCGTTGCTGCAGGTTTGCACCCCAACATCCCTGTCTCTGTAAGAAGGTCCAGTGCATACTTCCTCTGAGAAAGAACAATCCCCTCTGCGTCTCGAGCGATCTCTATCCCAAGAAAGTAGTGAAGAAGACCAAGGTCCTTCATCTCAAATTCCCTGTCAAGCTTCCCCTTGAGTCGGATGATCTCCTGCTCATCATCTCCTGTGATAATCATGTCGTCCACATACACCGCAAGCATGGTGATGTGGTCTCCACTCCGTCTGAAGAAGACAATATGATCAACATTGATCTGCTGATATTCCATCCCTATTATTGTCCTCCTGAATCTGTCAAACCACGTCCGTGAAGGCTGCTTTAGTCCATAGAGGGACTTCTTCAACCTGCAGACCATGTCCACTGTCTGGTTGGTGCCGAATCCTGGTGGTATCTCCATGTATACCTCCTCCACAAGATCACCATAAAAAAATGCATTCTTCACATCCAGTTGGTGTAGCTTCCATCCACCATTCGTTGCCAAAGAAATCAAGGTCCTGACTGTACTCATCTTTGCGACTGGTACAAAGGTCTCGTCATAGTCGATGCCATACGTCTGACTGTATTCTTTTGCCACCAGTCGAGCTTTGTAGCGCTCAACCTGTCCATTTGGGTTCTGCTTCACAGTAAAGACCCACTTGCATCCGACTCCGCTCTTCCCCTCTGGCAGTCTCACCAGCTCCCAAGTGTGGTTCTTCTCAAAAACTCGTAACTCCTCGAGCGTTGTCGTTTTCTACTTTGGATCGTTCTTGGCAACCTGCCAATTGTTAGGTACAGTAATACTATCCAAAGATACAATAAATGCTCCATGAGAAAAAGAAATATAGTCATAAGAAATAAACTGAGCAAGGTCCCAACTATATCTGTCCGGAGAATTTTTTGCATTGCTGCGAGTGGTCCTCCGTACTGATAATGGTGTGGGAGGATTAGGGATAATAATATCACCTGAAGGGGATGGTGGTGGTAGTGTAGGTGTCTCAGGAGTCGAGACGGACGCAAGCAAGGGACTTGGCACTGGCACTGTAGGTACTCGTCCTGCAGTTTGCTTCCCTCTCCTGCTGTAGGTAAGTAACTCCCCATGAGCCGTAGGCCTAACACTTCTCATCTCCTCCCCATGTTCCTTTTCACCTTCCTGCTCCTTCTCAACCGTGCTTCCATGCCAAACTCCTAAATCGGTCACCACCGAGCTCTCCTTCTCCCCCTCTCGCCTCATACTGGCAGTATTAGACGTGTAGTTTGAATTTTCCTCCTGACGGTAGTATGGCTCATGCTCCCGGAAGTGGACATTCATACTTACAAACTTTTTCTTTTCCACTGGACTCCAGCACACGTACCCCTTCTGAGTCGCCGAGTAGTCCACAAAGATGCACTTGACTGCTCTAGGATCAAGCTTCCTAACTGACGGCATGTTGTCCTTCACAAAACATACGCACCCAAACACCTTCAGTGAGAGTATTACACTATTATTGTCTTGCAATATTTCACATGGGGACTTCCATCTCAGGGCCTTCGAAGGCATTCTGTTGATTAGTTGAGCTGCTGTCAATACTACATGCCCCCACAGACTCTGTGGATCATCATGCTTCTTGCGACCTCCAGAAGGTGTCTTGTCACGCCCCAGAACCAGAATACTGGAGAGCGGGAGAATGACTCAGCCAGCTACGTATTACGGGTAGATGAATACCGTATAATACGATCAATGCTGTCTAAAAGACGAGGGGGTGCATACTACATGAAAGTCTCACTATGGTCATTTCACATCTATTGTCTCAATCATTCAAATAAGAAACAGAAATAGAGAACATGTAAGATAAAGCAGTAAGGCGTCCCAAACGCTCAGTCAAAATGTTCTTGATATCTGGCTTTACAAAACATAGCCAGATGATGTAGCAAAGTGTACACAATTGTTATCAGCTGCAGTCTGACTTAATTACAATTATGTAAAAGTAAGTACAAGACAATCCGACTAACATGTCGGTGCCAAACGGCAAGGTAATAAGTAAATAACAAACCGAGCGGGGAAGTAAGGAACCCACTCGAGTCCTCCTGCGATCATCCCTCTAGTATTGACCTATTGACCATCTTGGAGGTGGAAGTAAGCTGAGTCCTCGGGGACCGGCTCTAAATCTGTTCATGCAAAACCAGAGAGGTTAGACCTCCAATAGCAAGTACCACAAGGAAGCACGATATGAGGAATTAAAACCAGTAATAAGAGAATATGATAAGTAGATCTCTGCTTGCCACGGGGATTCACATAACATCACGACACTTCGAACCAACCTCCCAACCAAACAAGGACAGAAGTTGGCCCGTCATGCCCTGACATTATGATCATCTCAGTTAGGTAACAGAGTAGGTACAGTACACAAACAAATCAATTTAAACGGCCATGCAACTACTATGGCTTGCTACTGTGAGTTCCCAGTTATCCTGGAATTATGCAATAAAGGATTCCTCAGTTCTTACTATGTACAAGCAAGGCTAGTTTATCCAGTCAATCAATTGCGCCAATCATGAATTAGACGAGTCCCAGCAGGACGTCCGTCATCAATATACAATATACAATAGCTAATATAACAAGATACCGTTCCCTGTCCGTGTGGCAGATTTGCAGTATCTGTGGGGACCAACCGGCTTGTCGGGCACTAGTAGTCCCAAGAGGGCTGCCATGTAAGAACTCGGAAATCTATTCTCTCCATGCCATCATTATTTTATTTAACTTAATAGTCTCTACGTTGAGTGAAATCCCATGTCGTGGATCATAGTCATTCAGAATGAGTACTTTCGTACGGGGTACGATATGCACAACTCTACAACGATGCCCGTGCGGTTAGGTTGTAGGTCTTATATAGCGTAATGCAACAATCCAAACTAACCACGGAATAATCATGCCTTGACCATAAAGTACACATGCTTTTTTTGTAGAAAATAAATAAATAAATAAATAAATAAATAAATAAATTAAAGCCTGCATGTGTGCCTGTATGTCAATATTCGGGATCGACCAATCGATTATAATAGTTCATAGTTAATATGAACGTGTCTCATTCATTCAATTTAATAAGACGACTAGCCAGTCTCTTAGTTCCAACTAGGAACGCATGATCAATTATTAGTCAAGTAACAGTCGGGGTCAATTCGTGACGAGGCATAAAAGTCAAATTAGTATTAAGCATGGTCGAATCCATAACTAGTATAAAATAGTTGGTAACATATTCTTGAAGCCAAGGAAAAGATCTACAAATTTCATGTTGGGAGTTGGAAGAAATTCTAGCCACAATTTCGTCAATTAGGACATATAACAGTCAGAAACAACCAAAA
This sequence comes from Iris pallida, assembly GCA_029216955.1. Taxonomy (NCBI): domain Eukaryota; kingdom Viridiplantae; phylum Streptophyta; class Magnoliopsida; order Asparagales; family Iridaceae; genus Iris; species Iris pallida. The sequence continues at coordinate 5,103,375 of JANAVB010022200.1, forward strand.
TAGGCATTATGCGGCCTATTCTGCGACATGCATGCGGACTAACTGCGACATGCGGCTCATGCGGCATATGCGGCCCAACTGCGATACCATATGCGGCTCAACTGCGACATGCGCCTCATGCGGCTCATTCGCGACACCATATGCGGCTACTGCGACATGCTCCTCATGCGGCTCATTCGCGACACCATATGCGCCTACTGCGACATGCGCCTCATGCGGCTCAACTGCGACACCATATGCGTCTACTGCGACATGCACCTCATGCGGCTCAACTGCGACACCATATGCGCCTACTGCGACATGCGCCTCATACGGCTCATTCGCGACATTATATGCGCCTACTGCGACATGCTCCTCATGCGGCTCATTCGCGACACCATATGTGCCTACTGCGACATGCGCCTCATGCGGCTCATTCGCGACATCATATGCGCCTACTGCGACATGCTCCTCATGCGGCTCATTCGCGACATCATATGCGCCTACTGCGACATGCTCCTCATGCGGCTCATTCGCGACACCATATGCGCCTACTGCGACATGCGCCTCATGCGGCTCATTCGCGACACCATATGCGCCTACTGCGACATGTTCCTCATGCTGCAGATGAATATAGAAACGAACAAAAATACTTTGGCCATAACTTCCACAAAATAAATCGAAATCTAACTTTTCAAAAACCAAACTTTAGTAAAATTAAATTCTCTACAACATGGAACCACTTATTTTCGAAAACAACAATGTTTGATAGATCAAACCCCTAAAATTCATATGAAAACCAAAACTTAAAACTTAGATCTACACCCAACCATCCATTGAAATCAAGAACTTCAAGACCTAAACTTGTAGAGGAAGAGAAGATGAACAACATGGACTAAAAATAAATAGGGATGCATGAAATCCCTCATGGTGTGCAAGATGTACTTGCCTCTCACAAGTGGGTTAGGGTTTTAGTGTAGGAGTAAATATGAATGAATGAAGAAAGAGAATGAAAGAAGAAGTTTTATATCAAGGTTAAGTGGATCTCCACCATTCATTCTCTCCATCAAATCCAAGCCATCCATTCCTTTCCATGTTGAACCAAACCACACCAAGTTGGTTTACCATGAACCGAAATGAACCAAGAGCCAAGAAAAAGCAGAAAATAAAATACAGGAAAATTAATAAGCGTGAAATTGAAGAATTTGAATACAGAACAAATATATGATAAATATTGAATAAATACATTCAAGAAGTACACGTATAAAATACTTATACTGGGAACGGGGAGTGACATCTCTACCCTCCTTAGAAAAATTCCGTCCTCGGAATTTCAGATCCAAGCAGGATAGAAATGTCAGAGCTAGACTAATCTAAGTACAAGTAATTTGAGTAAGTAGCTATTCTACAATGTCAAATAGCAAGTAATATATCTATGTTTAACTATCGACGACACCAAGCAATTCTACTTATAAGGTGACAAGCATGAGGAGTTAAGACAATCAAGGTATATAGAGAGAGATATAGCTTGTGAGTCAAACAGGTACGGATACCGTGATCGGATATCATCCTCACGTTCCCATGTTGACTCTCCTAATGAGTGATGACCCCAAGCAACCCGGACAAGGCTAATTGTTCGGTTCTTGAGTATCTTCTCTCTTCGGTCCAAAATAGACACCGGCTGCTCCTCGTAAGACAAGTTGGTACCAACAACCAAATCAGAATGATCAAGGATATGGCTGGGGTCCGATACATACCTTCGCAGCTGAGATACATGAAACACGTCATGCACCTCTCGTAACGAAGGTGGAAGGGACAGACGATAAGCAACATCGCCTACCCTATCAAGGATAACAAATGGTCCTACGTATCTCGGACTCAACTTCCTGCGAACGCCAAATCTAATGACCCCACGGGTAGGTGAGATCCGCAAGAACACGTGGTCCCCAACAGAAAACTCTAGCGGCCTACGATGCTGGTCCGCACAATGACGATGCCGATCCTGCGCAACTCGAAGTCGCTCTCTAATTTCCTTAACCAATTCAACTGTCTGAACAATCATTTCCGGGCCTAACATCTTCCTCTCTCCGATATCATCTCATGCTAGTGGCGACCTACACTTCTTACCATATAGTGCTTCAAATAGCGCCATCTGGATACTGGCTTGATAACTGTTGTTATAAGAAAACTCAACTAAGTGCAGGTGGCTCTCCCAAGATCCTCCAAAATCTAGGGTGCAAGCTCGCAACATATCTTCTAGGGTCTGAATTGTTCTTTCTGATTGTCCGTCTGTCTAGGGATGGTAAGCCGTGCTAAATCTTAACTTGGTATCCAGACTATGATGTAAGCTCTTCCAGAAATGTGATGTAAAGCGGGTATCTCGGTCTGACACAATGCTACGGGGACTCCATGCTGCCTGACTATCTGCTGCATATACAACTCTGCTAACTTTTCTGTAGATTGTCCTACTCTGAAAGGAAGAAAGTGTGCCACCTTTGTAAGCCGATCTACTATCACCCAAATAGCATCTTTACCACTTGGTGATCTCGGTAAATCGGTCACAAAGTCCATTGTGACGTGTTCCCACTTCCATTCCGGGATAGGAAGTGGTTGCAATAACCCAGCTGGCCTCTGCTGTTCTGCCTTCACTTGCTGACATACCAAGCAACGGAAAACAAATCTAGCTATCTCCCTCTTCATCCCGTTCCACCAGAAGTGCTGCTTGATATCTTGGTACATCTTGGTCCCTCCAGGGTGTATAGAATATTGGGAACTGTGAGCTTCTGTCATAACCTCCTGTCTGATATCTCCACTAGGCACACATAGGCGTGATCCAAACCTAAGCGTACCATCTTCATGAACTTGCATCTCCTTTCTGAGTCCTGACTCACATTCTGCTCTAAGCTTCTGAATCCTTGGGTCCTGTGCCTGAGCTACCTTGATCCTGTCTACCAAGTCGGATTGAACTTGTAAACTTGTTAGAACTCCTACATCACTAGGAAGTATAACTTCGATGCCCATCTCCTGAAGGTCTTCTAAGATGTGCTTCTGCGTTGTCAACATAAATGCGCCGTCTCTCCTGCTAAGAGCGTCTGCTACCACATTAGCCTTGCCTGTATGATACTGAAGCTCTACGTCATAATCCTTGATCAACTCCAACCATCTTCTCTGTCTCATGTTCAGCTCCTTCTGAGTAAAGATGTACCTCAGACTTTTATGATCTGTGTACATGTCTACTCGATCACCATATAAGTAATGCCTCCATAGCTTCAAAGCAAATACTACTGCCGCCAACTCCAAGTCATGAGTTGGGTAATTCTTCTTGTGGTCTCGAAGTTGCCTAGATGCGTATGCTATCACCTTCCCATGTTGCATTAGGACGCACCCAAGTCCTCTACCTGATGCATCGCAATACACTGTAAAACCTTCGGGTCCAACTGGCAATGTAAGAATAGGCGCTGATATCAACTTCTGCTTCAGATTCTCAAATGATGCCTGGCATTCTGCCGACCAGACGAATGGTACATCCTTCCGTGTCAAGCGGATCATAGGTGTTGAAAGCCTTGCAACGTCTGATACGAACCTTCTGTAATATCCTGCCAATCCCAAGAAACTTCGCACATCAGCTACGGTCTTGGGTACTGGCCAACTCTCTACTGCTTCTACCTTCTTGGGATCCACTGCTACTCCAGCTCCTGATATGATATGACCCAAAAATGAAATGTGATCCGACCAAAACTCACACTTGCTGAGCTTGGCATACAACTGGTTCTCTCTCAGAACCTGTAACACTTTCCTGAGGTGGTCTTCATGCTCCTCTTCACTGGCAGAATATACGAGAATGTCGTCAAGAAATACAACGACAAACTGATCTAAGTATGGCATAAAGATGCGGTTCATCAAATCCATAAATATTGCTGGAGCATTGGTCAAACCAAACGGCATTACTAAGAATTCATAATGCCCATACTTCGACCTGAATGCTGTCTTGGAAATATCCTCCTTCCGAACCCTCACTTGATGATACCCTGAACGGAGATCTATATTGGAGAAAACTCTAGCTTTGCTCAACTGATCAAACAAGTCGTCGATCCTGGATAGTGGGTACTTGTTCTTTACTGTTGCCGCGTTAAGCTTCCTGTAGTCAATGCACAATCTGGATGACCCATCCTTCTTTCCCACAAGTACCACTGGTGCTGCCCAAGGTGATATGCTAGCTTGGATGAACTTCTTCTCCTTCAGTTCCTCTATGTGCTGATATACCTTGGCCTGCTCTGAATCCGCCATTCTGTAAACTCGATCTGATATCGGTTTAGTTCCAGGTGCCAATTCTATACTGAACTCAATATCTCTTACTGGCGGTAGCCCTGGAAGTTCTTCGGGAAATACGTCTAGAAATTCTTTAACTACCTTCGGAAATTGAACTTCTTCCATTGCCGTTATTACTCCCTGCTCTTGTTGAGTTGTCTCTGATCTGACTAAGGTGAATCTTTTCATGCCTGGAATATCAAAAGATACACTCCCTCTACGACAATCTATCGTCGCATGACTGTCTTTCAGCCAGTCCATGCCTAAGATAACGTCGAAATTTCCAACAGAAAATTCTATCAACCGGACGGGTAAGGAATGCCCGCAAACTACAACGCTACACGCTAGAATAACTCTACTAACTCCTACGAGCCCATTGCCAGTGAGTATATTCAACCTCCCTGGCAATGCCTCGAACTCCATTCCTAGCCGTGTCGCAAATTGTGCAGATATAAATGAGTGTGATGCTCCTGAATCAAACAATGCTACTGCGGGATATGAGGCGACGAGAATGTTACCTGCCACAACATCTCCCGATGCTAATGCCTCCTCTAAGGACAGAGTGAATGCCTGCCCTCGACCTCCTTGTTGGTTCCCATGTTGCGGCCTAGCCTGGTGCTGCTGTTGGCCCCTGCCTTGATGATGCTGGGGTGGTCTATGCTGGTGTTGCTGCATCAACGGTCCCTGCTGCCGAAACATCTGAGCCTGTGGCATTAACGGACGATGGGCCAATGGTCTCACTGCCACTGCGGGTCCTCGATACTGTCCTGCCCCTGGTGCTGGCAGAGCAGGAAACTGCTGCACTGGTTCTCCTGACCTCGAATTCATGGGACATGTGGTAACCCGATGATCTGGATTTACACATATCAAACACAGTCCGTTCAATGTCCGACACACATCTCTAGTGTGCCCCATCTTCCCACAATAAGTGCAGCCCGCTGGGGGTTGCTGAATCTTCTTATGTTGCTGCTGCTGCCTGGGTGGTGGTGCTGGCCCTCGCATTGCCACATCGTGAATGCGAATGCCAAGGGATGGTGCTGTTGTTCGGGGCGCTGCTCCCCCTCCTCCTTCAATCTGACTGTGAGATCTCTTCTGACCTCCAGTCCTCGCCGTGATCCTCTGAATGGTGATCTCATGCCTTCGGGTTGCCGTCAATACTTCATCAAAGGTCTGGTAATTGTGCCCCTCTATCAATTGCAAGAGCTCAAGGTGAAACCCTTGCTGGAACCTCATAGCCCTCTGGCTCTCTGTTGCTACCATCTCTGGGGCAAACCTGCTCAATCTGCAGAACTCCGCTGCATAGGCATCTACCGTCTTACCGGCCTGCTTGAGGTTGATAATCTTCTGTTGTAGCTCAAACTGCGCCACAATCCCATAGTACTTCGTCTTGAATCTTGCGGTAAAATCGTCCCAAGCAACAGGACGTCTGATGCCCACTTCCTCTGATTTCCACCAATCACGTGCGAGATCCTGAAGTAACAACTTCACTTGATCCACACGTTCTTCTGTCGGCACCTTAGCTGCTGTCAGAATAGCCTCAATATCCTTAAGCCATGCATCTGCTGAGATGGCATCCTCCGTTCCTTCGAAACGGCGGGGGTTGAACTTGCAAAACCTGGCTGATGCTCCTGAATCTGTCCTCGCCCCTCTTTCCAAAGCCGTCTGCAATCCTTGGTTGAGTAATACGTTCTGCTCTTGCAACTGAGCGTGCATGCGCTGCTGGGCTAACATCTGATGTTGCTGAGTAGCCATCATCCCTCTCATGATCTCCAGAAGAGCCGGTGTGTCCATTTCCGCAGGGGTATGTGGAACTGTTGGTGGTGGTGGAACCTCCGGATACTATGATCCAGCTGCTGCTTCCACTATTACTTCTTCTTGGATAGTCTCTTGAGTTAGTACCGGCCCTTGTTGCTGACCAACATGGTCAGGTTGTCCGTGTTGCTCTTGTTGTTGTTGTCCAGTCCTGGCAGATGCGGACGAAGTGCCCCTAAGAAAAGGGACAAAAGAACAATCAAACGATCGGACAGGAAAGATCAATTAAGTCAAAGGATACCGGAATGTCAAGCTAGAGTCGAGAGTAACGAATCATGAGATCAAGGGGGAACATGTGTGATTGAGACATCCTATAAATTAAAATACCCCACAAGTCTGAAATCAGACCTGCATGGGCCACCACTAAAACCTTGTCACGCCCCAGAACCAGAATACTGGAGAATGGGGGAATGACTCAGCCATCTACGTATTACGGGTAGATGAATACCGTATAATACGATCAATGCTGTCTAAAAGACGAGGGGGTGCATACTACATGAAAGTCTTACTATGGTCATTTCACATCTATTGTCTCAATCATTCAAATAAAAAACAGAAATAGAGAACATGTAAGATAAAACAGTAAGGCGTCCCAAACGCTCAATCAAAATGTTCTTGATATCTGGCTTTACAAAACATAGCCAGATGAAGTAGCAAAGTGTACACAATTGTTATCAGTTGCAGTCTGACTTAATTACAATTATGTAAAAGTAAGTACAAGACAATCCGACTAACATGTCGGTGCCAAACGGCAAGGTATTAAGTAAATAAGAAAACGAGCGGGGAAGTAAGGAACCCACTCGAGTCCTCCTGCGATCATCCCTCTAGTATTGACCATCTTGGAGGTGGAAGTAAGCTGAGTCCTCGGGGACCGGCTCTAAATTTGGTCATGCAAAACTAGAGAGGTTAGACCTCCAATAGCAAGTACCACAAGGAAGCACGATATGAGAAATTAAAACCAGTAATAAGATAATATGATAAGTAGATCTCTGCTTGCCACGGGGATTCACATAACATCACGACACTTCGAACCAACCTCCCAACCAAACAAGGACAGAAGTTGGTCCGTCATGCCCTGACATTCTGATCATCTCAGTTAGGTAACAGAGTAGGTACAGTACACAAACAAATCAATTTAAACGGCCATGCAACTACTACGACTTGCTACTGTGAGTTCCCAGTTATCCTGGAATTATGCAATAAAGGATTCCTCAGTTCTTACTATGTACAAGCAAGGCTAGTTTACCCAGTCAATCAATTGCGCCAATCATGAATTAGACGAGTCCCAGCGGGACGTCCGTCATCAATATACAATATACAATAGCTAATATAACCAGATCCCGCTCCCTGCCCGTGTGGCAGATTTGCAGTATCTGTGGGGACCAACCGGCCTGTCAGGCACTACTAGTCCCAAGAGGGCTGCCATGTAAGAACTCGGGAATCCATTCTCTCCATGCAATCATTATTTTATTTAACTTAATAGTCTCTACGTTGAGTGAAATCCCATGCCGTGGATCATGGTCATTCAGAATGAGTACTTTCGTATGGGGTACGATATGCACAACTCTACAACGATGACCGTGCGGTTAGGTTGTAGGTCTTACATAGCGTAATGCAACAATCCAAACTAACCACGGAATAATCATGCATTGACCATAAAGTACACATGCTTCTTTTGTAGAAAATAAATAAATAAATAAATAAATAAATTAAAGCCTGCATGTGTGCCTGTATGTCAATATTCGGGATCGGCCAATCGATTATAATAGTTCATAGTTAATATGAACGTGTCTCATTCATTCAATTTAATAAGACGACTAGCCAGTCTCTTAGTTCCAACTAGGAACGCATGATCAATTATTAGTCAAGTAACAGTCGGGGTCAATTCGTGACGAAGCATAAAAGTCAAATTAGTATTAAGCATGGTCGAGTCCATAACTAGTATAAAATAGTTGGTAACATATTCTTGAAGCCAAGAAAAAGATCTACAAATTTCATGTTGGGAGTTGGAAGAAATTCTAGCCACAATTTCGTCAATTATGACATATAACAGTCAGAAACAACCAAAATAGGCATTATGCGGCCTATTCTGCGACATGCATGCGGACTAACTGCGACATGCGGCTCATGCGGCATATGCGGCCCAACTGCGATACCATATGCGGCTCAACTGCGACATGCGCCTCATGCGGCTCATTCGCGACACCATATGTGGCTACTGCGACATGCTCCTCATGCGGCTCATTCGCGACACCATATGCGCCTACTGCGACATGCGTCTCATGCGGCTCAACTGCGACACCATATGCGCCTACTGCGACATGCGCCTCATGCGGCTCATTCGCGACATCATATGCGCCTACTGCGACATGCTCCTCATGCGGCTCATTCGCGACACCATATGCGCCTACTGTGACATGCGCCTCATGCGGCTCATTCGCGACACCATATGCGCCTACTGCGACATGCTCCTCATGCTGTAGATGAATATAGAAACAAACAAAAATACTTTGGCCATAACTTCCACAAAATAAATCGAAATCTAACTTTTCAGAAACCAAACTTTAGTAAAATTAAATTCTCTACAACCTGGAACCACTTATTTTCGAAAACAACAATGTTTGATAGATCAAAACCCTAAAATTCATATGAAAACCAAAACTTAAAACTTAGATCTACACCCAACCATCCATGGAAATCAAGAACTTCAAGACCTAAACTTGTAGAGGAAGAGAAGATGAACAACATGGACTAAAAATAAATGGGGATGCATGAAATCCCTCATGGTGTGCAAGATGTACTTACCTCTCACAAGTGGGTTAGGGTTTTGGTGGAGGAGTAAATGTGAATGAATGAAGAAAGAGAATGAAAGAAAAAGTTTTATATCAAGGTCAAGTGGATCTCCACCATTCATTCTCTCCACCAAATCCAAGCCATCCATTCCTTTCCATGTTGAACCAAACCACACCAAGTTGGTTTACCATGAACCGAGATGAACCAAGAGCCAAGAAAAGCAGAAAATAAAATACAGGAAAATTAATAAGCGTGAAATTGAAGAATTTAAATACAGAACAAATACATGATAAATATTGAATAAATACATTCAAGAAGTACACGTATAAAATACTTATTCTGGGAACGGGGAGTGACATGTCTGTTCTTCCTTTCTGCTACGCCATTTTGTGCAGGTGTGTATGCACAGGTGGTCTGATGCTGTATCTCATGTGCTGACAAGTATTCTGCAAGTGTTCTGTTTGTATACTTTGTTCCATTATCAAACCTCAGTACCTTCACAATTCTTCCATACTGAGTCTGGACATGTTTGTGAAAATTCTGAAAGCGAGTAGGTACATCACTCTTATTTTTCATCAAGTACAACCAGATGACACGAGAAGCATAATCCATGAAGGAAACAAAGTACTTATAACCATTCGTAGTATTAGTGGCACATGGACACAAAACATCAGAGTATACTACCTCAAAAACAGAAAAGCTCTTATGATCCGTACCAATATATGAACTCCTAGTAAGTTTGCCTAACTCGCATGCATCATATACTAGTTTCTCTTTATTTGATTTGTCATAAATATCTGGATACAATTTACTTAAAGTGTCAAAGGAGGAATGTCCCAACCTCCTATGATGGAATATCAAAGTATCCTCGGCCCTCATCTGCAGTCCTCCCATAACAGCCTTCTCTGCTATAGACATTAGTGATGAGTCCAGTCTTTCTCGATCCAGGTACCACAGTCCCTTATGCCAAGTGTCAGTCCCAAGTCTTCGTCCCGTCTCTTTCTCCTGGAAAATCACCTTAGGGATATCAAAAGAAACAATGCATTCAAGTTGAAGGATTATAGAATTAATGGACAAGAGACTGGCTGAAAAGAATGTAACATGTAAAATATTGGATAATTTTACTGAACCTGTACAATTAACAGCACCCTTACCGACCACTGATTGGCAAGTGCCATCAGCTGTCTGCTGATGCTAGGTGAGTGTAGGAGAACTCACTAGCATTCATCGTCACATGTCGAGATGCTCCAGAGTCGATAATCCAGTCTGACGATTTAAGGGAAGCAATGGATGCAAGAGCAAGTGAGTCGTCAGTACCTTCTGATAGATGGGCATACATGGCGGCGTTGCCTCTAGCGAAGAGTGAGGTGGACGCCTACTCTATTGCTCCCCTCATGTCTCCATCATTTGACGTTCGCTGCTTCCTCATGAGCATCTCTAGCATGTCCATCAGTGCCTGATCCTCCACGGTAAAGGTGCTGCCAGCTCCTTCATCTCCTTCTGCTACCAGCAGATTTGTCCGATAACCTCATCGACCGTCTCGTCGACCCTTACGACGACGGCCACGTCCTCCAAAATGTTCTCGTCCACCGAGTTGTCCCCGTCCACCACCTAAATCTTCCTCCTTAGGTGGTTTGGTGCATGCATACCGATTATCTTTCCGCAGTTGTAGTACCACCGGTTGTGCTGCCAGGCCTCTCCCTTAGGTCCTGTGTCGCTCGAGCTGGTGACCGTCAGTGCCGACTTTTCTTCAGGAGGACCCTATGTCCCCGCCTGCAGTCTGATGCATGTCTCCTCCCGGATCATGGCTGAGATAGCCTCCTCAAGAGTAGGGATCTTCGGTTGGGCGAGGAGTAGGGTCGTCCTCTGAGTGAATGTTGCCACAGACGCTCCAACTCCGTGGCATACTTCTGCATCGTCTTCTCTCCCTGTATGCTGTCGTCGATCTCCCCCTTGATCTGAAAGACCCGTAAGTTGTTCCCCACACTATCATAGGTCCGCCTCAACTTCTTCTATATATCCTTCACCATCTCAATGCCGTCTACTGTGGCGGCAATAGACTGGACTAAGGAGTTGAGAAGCCAGATATAGATCACCATATGAGTGGACTTCCACTCGTCGTGTCCTGCCGAGCCCTCATCCGGCTCTGTCTTCTTGCCCGACAGGAACTCCTCCAGGTTCTTTCCTGCGAGGGTTCGCCTCACCCGTCGTGACCAACTCAAATATGTGTCTATCCAGCTTCAGATCGATGGAGGAAAGCTCCAACCTCGTCGACGTTCGTGTCGTACTTCCACCAGCCGACATCTGTATCAGCTTTATCAACGTCGTAACCTCCGCAGGATCCAGCTTCTTGATGATCTCCTTCATCGATCCTCCTCTTTGATGATCACGTCGCACCCGTCACACGACTCACGTTCGTCCTCGTCGTCCGCTTCTAGATCCGAACATATTTTTCATCAGATCTAGGCCTTCGGTGTCAACTTTTGGAACGATCTGAACAGCGGTGACGCGAGTGTCGTCGCGTGCGTCAGTGTCGGCAACAGCCGCAGGAGCCGTGCGCGCCGTGGGGGGAGGGCGCCCGGCGTGCATGCAATAGCACCGCAGCAGCAGCAGCAGCAGCAGCAGCCGCAACAACAGCTGCCGCGGGGCACGTGGGGGTCGCGGAGGCTCTGGCCGATTGCGCGTGGGCTTTGGCCGCGTGTTGGTAGGGGGGTACGGCTAGAGTTAGGGTTTGGTAGGAATAGCGGAGGGGTGGGTCGGTTGGTAGCGACTAGGGTTAGCGTTTGTGGAAATCTGGCTCTGATATCATGTTGTAATTGATTGATAATTTTATTGATAGTCCTCTTGGCCTTATATAGCCTTACAGTCAATATTACAATGATGGAATATCCTATGGCATATTCTGGCATACCAAATATGTCCGCAGGATATTCCAATATCCTTCATGCTAATACAATATACTAAATATGACATGCTAAATATTCCAACACACTCTATAGATTGAACTTGTATGCCCATTTTATGGGTAGGAGCTGGATTTTTACACCCTTTGTGTTTGTGTGTGTTAGTTCCTCTCAACATGACGTGATAGATCTGAACCTAGGTGGCTTTGGTACCATGTTAAAGCCGCAACAGTACAAGAAAACTCTAGGGTTGTGGTGACGGTAGTATATTTATATTATTGTAATAAATAATAAAATGATTTTAGAAGGAACAATTTTCGAGTACATAATGAACTGAGGGATCACAGGATACCATTGAAGTTAAAAGGAAATAATAAATCGTAAGACAAGCCATGCTTGTCTGAATTAGTGTGTTGGATGATCAAGAAACAATAAGCCTAGAAAATTAGCGTAGCTGAAATGAGAATGCTAAGATGCATGAGTGGCAATACATTAAAATGATAGAATGAGTGTATTAGTGGAAAGTTGGAGGTAACGTCAATTGAAGATAAGAAAAATATTCAGGGGATATATGTAACGACCCGCTCCGTCCTAGCGGAACGCCGACTCAAACGGCGCAAGTGCAACGACTCGAACCCTGTCTTGCTCGGCGAAATGACTTGCTTAAGGCAAAGGCAATAGACTTGGCCATTCAGGAGAATCCAGACTTAGACTTTCAAAGGCGCGCTCGGAGTCTCGCTCGGCCGATGCGATCATCGCTAAGGCGGGTGGCTCCGATGAACCTGTCTTTGCTTAGCCTAGACACATAATAATACGGACACTATTGCTAGAATCGCTAGGCGATAACACCGTGCATGCTAACAAATGACTCAACGCACCTAGCTAAGGGAATAATCCCATCTTGTATGCTTGTATAGAACATGGAAAAGAACTTTAAAAATACGCGAACTCTCGCACCGCACTCCACGCCCGTGCAAACGCATAACTAACACTTTGTGTAAATTTACTTATGCGTTCAATAACGAACGAAATGCTTGTCACTAGAATCATACCACAACTTGAAACATAAAACAATGAATGGTTTACAACAATGAAGTAGGAAGACTATCGACATAGTCGTTCCGAGTAGGGTATAGAAACATTGGAAGGCTTGGGGACCGATGGGTCGCCAAGGCGGTTCCCACAGAGGGAGTTGCATAATGTATGAATGAACGGATGAACGAACAAGTGAATGAATGAATCAACGAATGAATGAATGAATATGTGAATGAATCAATGAACGAATGAACAAGTAAAAGAAAGGAAAGAAAGAATAAATGAAAGATAAGAAAGAAATGGTTAGCGACAGGTATGACAGGGACGTGCAGCGGAGCTCACTACCCGCGCTGCACGGACGCCGCCGCCAACCTAGTCGATAATGCATTATGGATCTAGACAGCCTGATAAGTTAATTCATTGGATCATGACAGCCCGACAAGTTAAACTAAAAATAAGAATACGAAATGGTCGCGGACAACTCGTGCACGAGTGACGGAACAAACGATTCGAAGGTAACGATCATGACATCGTGGCCAGCCTAAACAGAATCATGGCTTACGGGTGGCCTGTGTACGGGCTCGGGCACACAGGAGGCGTAAGGCCTGGGTATGGCGTAGCCTATCAAGGTGTACCGGCCATCACGCTTGATAGATGCGAATACCATAAGAAAACTGTCCAAATGGCTTGCAGAGCCAGCGACAGATGCATATAGACTAGGTAGACTTGCTGGTGGCAATCCACGTGCAATGTCCTTGCATTGAAACAAAGTAATCTGAATAACATTGAGTATAGCTGACTTGCTAAGTTACTGACTTGTAACTTACTAGCTGACTTGCTAGGTTACTGATTGTAACGCAACGGAGCTATGTTTGAGCATAACACAACTGACTGGTTGAGTAGATGGGATAATGAGCGAAATTGATCATCGGAACAGGGCTCTGTCATAACGTATCTTGACGAGCCGGGACACTTCGTAGAACCTGAGGCAGGGACACGCCCTGGACACTTGAATGTTTAAGTAAATTCCGTTAAGTCATTATATATATGAACTGTTGACTAACATGGTTTACTTGGGCAGAGAAAACCGGACGGTAAGTATGGGTAAGTCGTGCATGTATTTCCATGCGACACTTGATATCAATAACACGAGATAGCCTTGAATGATATGCCATGAAACTGATCCTAAGGCAAGATTAGAAAGACAATGAATGATAGATGATGCACAGAAGTAAAATGAACGTGTTTGGTAATGATAGCGAGTGGGCGAGCTAGCCTCCCTGTCACGACCCGCACCCGGTTTTCGGACGCGAGCTCGTGAGCAAGCCAGCTACGTATCGAGCGGACTCCAGCCCGACTCGAGTACATATAAGCTGTCAAGGTCATAGTATCATGGCTAATATGGTAATCTACAGTGTATCTCAATCCACAAGAATATATAAGACAAGAATGAACAATTATGGGTCATGGTCTGCAGCCCATTAGCATATTGTTCGATTAGACTCCAATAATTATATGAGTCTATAAAATAAGCAGAGTATATCATGGTATGGAATATAAAGCACGAGAGGATAATAAAGAAATATCACAAGCAAATACCCGTGTCCCTGCAGGTGTAATCACTACCATCATGAGCCGCTAACTAACTCCATGCAATCAGCTACCTGAAGAGATCATCAGGTCCTCAGGGGACATAGCAAGATACATAAAAACATGCCTATCTAACAGTTTAATCATGCAATAATATAATCAGGGTATAAGCAGGAACTAGACATGAGACTGACATGTGGCTACTGACAGGTAACTATGAACACGGTTACAGGATCGACTATGCATAAATGAACTGCTGGAAGAACAAGAGATCAATGGAATACCAAACCCTCGCCCCGAATGTGGACTCGCAGGTCAGTTTCAAGACAAGTCACCCTCGCCCCGTGTGTGGACTCGCAGGTGCAAACGATCAACCCTCGTCCCGTGTGTGGACTCGCAGGTTGTAAGAAATCGAAATAAGGAAATAGCAGTTCAGTTACACATACTTGTAGACACGACTCAGTCAATATACAGGTGACGACATGGTACAACTCAGTCATGACACAGGTAAGGACAACTCTAGCATGAACCATAATGTGGACAAGCCTGGTGTAACTACGCTATCAAGTCAGAAAATACTGTTATACAAGCAAGACAATAAACTAGTAAACATGGTATCATATAAATCTATATCAACTAAGGTAACTAAATATAATATACTAAAACAGATGAACTATAAGCATGAAAATGAACTGTAGAGGGAGGTAAGGTATCTTGCCTGGAGGTTGCACGCAGATCCAACAAATATAATCAACTGCTAAACCATAAAGTCTAAATCACCACAACTGTTTTCCGAAAGCTGAAATAAATATTACCAACGTTCTCAGAATAGTCAAATTAGCTGGAATTGCCTGTCCTTAAGTCCAATTCTGGACATAGGGACAAAACGGTAACTTTGAGCCAAAACGATGTCCGCGGTTGGACCCATTTTGCACCGAAAAGCGTGTCAGAGTCAATGATCTCTAAAGTCGTCAAACTACATGTTTACGAATTCGTTTTGATGATATGAACCCAACGGTATGTCCAGTTTTGGATTCCGGTGGGCCGTGCACAAAATCGTCCGTTGAATCAGATCGTGGGGCCCGCAAAACGACGATTCGATCAACTCTCAGAATTTGACCAAACTTGGCATACAGGACCAGAAAAACGATACGGTCCTGTATGCCAAGTTTCGTCTCGATCTGACGAACGTGCACGAAGTAATTGGAAAATTTGCACAGAGGCCAATACGGTGAATTTTGACGGATACGTATCAAATTCGTCACGCACACGCGACCAATTTGAATTCCGTCAAAGCCCACACGTCCGCGAAGCCATTACGCACCTTTCGATGCTTTAGGTTCGCGACCACGTTGCCCGGTTTGGCGGGACGCACGTCGTATCGGCGAGTTTTCTAAGTTTTGAAAACAGGTTTTTGTCAAAGTTTGGGATCCGATTTCTCGGCGTGTAGTCGATGTAATCGGGTTCTGTAAATTGGGTTGCAGAGCCCTATAGGTTGTCTAGGACTGCCTTTAAATAGTTTCCTAGTTTTCTTAATGGATTGACCAAGATCGGCCTTCCAAACCGAGCATTGGGACAGTGTTTACTGTCTAATTCGAGACAGATTTTCGCCAAATTGGCATTGATTTTTAACTTGATTCCGCTTTGATTTAAACTGAAACTATTATATAGGAATAAAGGGGTATAGGTTAGGTTTCTACCTGAGCGATCGGTTCGAAGGTTGATAGAGCATAGAAGTCGTTTCCTCCCCGCGAAGTCGACCTCGCAGGGTTGCTGCTGCCCTGCTGTCCGCGCGCGCGCTGCTGTCCGTGCGCCTGCTGCGGCATTCTCCGGCCGACGGTGGTCGTGGGGTGGTCGCCGGGACTGGGATGTTCATCCAGGGTGGCTGGGTCGAAGCGACGGGGTTTTAGAACTAGGGTTTTCCCCTCTCTCTCCCGTTCTCGATACCTATATAGGCGCTGTTAAAACAAAAATTGGGATCGGGCCCTGAGCTCTTGGGGAAGCTCGGGTTGGACTCGGCCCAGGGAAGGGTTTTGGGTTTTATTAGCTCATTTGATTTTATTATATATATATATATATATATATATATATATATATATATATATATATATATATATATATAACCATGTGATGATACGTACCTATATACATAAATAAATATTCCATAGCCAAAAATATATATATAATTCATTTGAATAAACGAATACTAAGATATTATTTTAATAATAAAAATAATAATAATAATAATAATAATAATCTTATTTCTTATATAAATTAAATCCTTATATAATAAGGTAAATGTACATATATCTATATTTGTTACAAAGCATAGTCATACTCAATATATATTTAAATAATATTGCAATACATGTCTACTAAAGTAAATACATTTATAACTTACAAGAATTATAAAATAAGCCTTATATAATATAAATACTAAACATTAATTATAATCAATATATAAAATAAGCCTTATATCATTTTCATCCAACATTCATCTCAATCAAAATCCTAAGTATAACACCCAACCGAACAATAACACTTGCACGATCGTCATCCGCCGAGTCAGAGTACCCCCGAGTTATCGTATGTCGATCTTTGATACGCCTCAATACCATTGACGATATGCGTAACCTGACGATCTTCCTTTGCAACCAATTTCGAGTCGTACAAATGATGCTATCGTCCAACTGGATAATCTCCTCGACATTCAAATTCAAGTTCGATCATTATCCCTCGAATCATTCACATATCAATTTCCTCAAACTCGAGTTCACGTATTGTTCATCCGTCTATCTTAAGTCATCGACCAATGTATTTCCTCAATTTGTATCGTCCCTTTGTTAACTCAATCATCGAGCAACGTTCAATCCAATCCTTAGAGTCATTGCGTAACTTCAAAATTCAACTTTTTCATGCACGCTATCTTCCCATCGTGCTAACTTTCTCCATACGATTTCACCTATCGATTTCCTTTATCAAGTCATCCGTTCGCTACACCCTAACTTTTTCCTCGATTCGATTTCATCTACTCGATCATTTTTTGCGTTTCACACTTACGCAATCCTCAATCCCGTGCACATTCCGTGCGCGTCAATTCTAGGTTGTTCGAATCCACTCGTCAAACTTCAAGACTAAAACTTATTCATCGATACTCAATCTATGGCTTTGCATACACGCGACGCTTGCTGATAGACTTATCGATATCCCGCATCCTCAATCGATCGATCGACATCCCTGAGGCTATCGTATACACCACTCAGGGATGAAGTCATTCAACAAATCCTCAACTTATCATTCGATTCACAATTCTATCTCCTCGAATTTCCTTCCGAACGATTCCTTAAATTTCAAGCACGCTCACCTTATATCGCACGACAATAATATCGTCGCTCGATAGCACCCCTATCGATAGTCATCTCACTTTACTCCATCGAGTTCAACTCATTCTTGTCCGACACAATTCAAATCCCGTACTCGACTCTTCTAAGGTCGACGCAACTTTGGTGTATATGCCCAGTCCGACTTAGCCAACCGTGCTTGCGCAAACCATCTTTTTGTTTTGTCGAAAACTGTTTTTCTATGTTTTGCAAAATAGTTAGACTTATTGTATGAACATCCCGTGGGACATTTGAGAGAGAGCGCACCAACGATATCAACTTTGCGGAAGCAACAATTCAGAGTTTGCGGAAACAACGAAGTTAAAGAATTCAGTCGATAGTCCAAGGACGTAAAGCCGTGCTCTGATACCATTATGTCACGTCCCGCTCCCGTAGGAGCGATCGTCCTTGCTAAGGCGTGATGCCGCACGAGCCTAGGTTGCGCTCGTACAAGGCGGGTTGCATAACGGTCGATTTCAGCGGCTGCGACGGGGTCGTCGCACAGAAGTCCCAAGCAGAGACATTGAATAATAGCAGCGGAATTTGAACCAAAACACAAGTCATTGCAAAATACTCTTTTATTGATATTGAAACAAAGGTTACAGTGGGGCGCAAGGCCAAAATTATAAGTCTCTCAAGCTCACTCAAGCTCACATTACAAGTCACTCAGCTCTCTCTCATCTCTCAATACATGTCTCGAGCCAGCGGATACTCCGGAAGGTGACGTCCATATAATATGTCCCGTATAAGTCTTGACTCCATGCGGCCGCACGCTTCGAATCGCCAAGGAACTCCGTGCCTCGACGCATCCAAGCGAGCTCCGCGCCACGAGCTTCTACCTGTGCATGCACATGGAAACTATGTGGGTGTCAGTACTCAACTGTACTGGTGGAATGAGCTCCTCGTCCACCCATACAAAACCAACACGTTAATTTACTTTGTGTGTAACATAGCCCCTTTATGTTTGTCTTTCTACTCTTTCCTTAGGATCGATTTTAAGACAGACGTCTTGGCCTATTTTGTATCTCTAGACCATCCCGTGCTTGCAACAACAACGTTAACTCATATTTCACCTCTAGTGCCTTCTCGTACCAACAACGTTAACCTATCAAGTCGTGTTTGCCTTACGGCCCAAATCAGGATGCAACTACGCGATGAGGCTCCATTTTCGTGTGACCGTGCTACAAAACCCATATTGAGGCCATGCCTTGCCACTCAGTGAGACTTAACCATATCGCCGCCTCGCGGCCCTTGCTACTTCAATCACCAACTGACCCAATCAGGACTTGTGGACTAAATGTTACTCGACCGACTTTGCCTTGCGGCATCTCCTGACTTAAACTCAAGACAACTCAAACCCAAATTATACAACTCACATGTCAACACTTGAGACTCGACGCCACATCTCGTGCTAAAGCACGTCGCCTATGTTGTAGCCATTCTTAGGCCCAAACATTTGTGTTCTAACTGTACACACATTCAACAACTCAACTCAATCCAAAGGCACACACGCGGATTGCCGCCCATGCCGACACATCTATATGAATTGGTTACTGACTCCCAGAGCCATCGTGGACTCCTCTAACTTTTGTTAGACGGGTGCCCTTTCAGCGCAAGGTAGCTAGTCCCGCTGCAAGTCCCCGCCTAACCCGTGCCCAGCACAGCTAATTACTCGTTTCCAATCGCGGCCGCAACGGTCCCGTGGCCGTCGGGTTGCCGTGCAGGAAAACGACCCACCTTGTCGACAAGTTGTCCATGACCATGCAAGACTCGACTCAAACTGACGTCTCACACAGTCATGCTACTTCTTTCTTCTGAGACCGCCTCTCTGACCTATAACCGCGAGCATACTTCTTTCTTCTGAGACCGCCTCGCCGACCTATAGCCGCGAGCATATTTCTTTCTATGTTACCATATCATTTCATTCAACTCAATGTCTATTCGATAGTCCTTTCTCCAAAACTCATTGAATCAACTGTGGTTCATGCCTTAAACACTAAGTTCGTGCATCGTGCCTCAAACCGACTTTCGATCTACGCGACGCTATCGTCCAAGTCATACTTTATATGACGGGCCTTGAGACCGTAAGACTATGTGGTTATACCCAACCGTAGAACTCGTAGGACCGTGCTTGCTACCACTCCGATAGCCTAACATAACTTGCCTAACTTAACGCACAACGAATCAACGAGCAATAGCCGCATCAAGCCTCGCATTGCGGAAACGTGTCGCGCATGCGTTTAACTTTGAACGACCATATCATTTGGGTGCCTAGACTTATATTATAAGCCGTGCAACGCAACTTAACTCATGGGACAAGCCAAGGCTATGCCAAGCCTTGGACGATAGGACCGTGCGTGCTTTATGAAGCATTTATGCGGGCGACGCCTATGACTTAGGCTACGTTCATACTTCGCCTACTCAACCAACTTTCCTTCTCCCAAGCCACGGGACGAAGGACCGAGTGTCATTTTCAAAGCAGGCCGTGCACCAACTCTAAGCCGACCGTTGGACCTTTCCATATTCTAACTCAATTCGACCCGTCGGGATTATTCCCTTTAGCTATGTGGATTCGTCTCTTTTATTATCAAGCCTACTTGTGCGAGTTGAAAACATGCGATTTATTATGTGAAGGCAAAGATGAGACAAGTTCACCGAAACTACCCCACCTGAGCGAGCGGTCGCCTCGACCGAGCGATGTCTCCGAGCAAGCCGTTGCAAGGCTAAGTCCGAACGCCGTCAGCGTTTCGATTCCTCCGAATGACTGAGCGGGACGGGGCACTACAGTTCATCACGAGGTTACGAGGCACGAAGTTGGGTTCGGACGACAGTCAAGTTACTCCTGGGGCGTCATCTATCTCAGGGGATCACATCACTTGCTTTCCCCAAACCAACACAGGCATACCTGCGCGTGCTCTTGCATCTGTCCATCAGCCAGGTTGGATTATGGACTCTGGAGCATCTCGCCATATCATGGGGTCCCGCGGTGAGTTCCAGGACTATACTCACCTACCGACGCCGGAGAGCATTCAGACTGCTGATGGTACCTCCAGACCTGTAATGGATAAAGGCACTGTCGCATGCACCCCTTCCCTCACTCTCACCAATGTCGTACATGTTCCATCTTTTTCTGTCAATCTTATATCTATTAGTGCCATTATCGTTGACCTAAACTGTATTGTTTCCTTTGACATTCCTACGGTGACTTTTCAGGAGAAGGGGACATGACGACGACTAGGGACTGGCACATGGCATAAGGGGTTGTGGTACTTGGACAGGACCAGACTGGACGAAGCATTGGCATCTCTAATAGCAGATGCGCAACTGGACGCTTCACGTCGCAGTGTAGAAGACGAATTACTACTCCACCACCAGCGTGTCGGGCATTCTTTAAAGTTATTGGTCGAATGTATCCGTCCTTATATCAAAGGGCTAATAAAGAGAAGTTATTTTGTAATGCATGTGAGTTGGGAAAACATATCATGAGCTCGTATGTGAGCTCAGGGAATAGAAGTTCCGCTGTATTTGATATGATACATTCGGACGTATGGGGCCCTTGTCCTACAACCGGTATTAACGGTTTTAGATGGTTTGTCACTTTTATTGACTGTTATACCCGCGTGACCTGGGTCTACCTTATGAGGAATAAAAGTGACGTCCTTGAGGCTTTTCAGGATTTTTATCGCCGGGTGGAAACACAATATAACGTTAAAATTAAGTGTTTCCGGTCTAACAATGGAACGGAGTATACTAATAAGAGGGTTGCTGAGTATTTATCTACTCATGGAATACTACATCAAACTTCATGTGCCTATACACCGGCACAAAATGGTGTAGCCGAACGGAAGAACAGGCACCTGCTGGAGGTCGTACGGACGATAATGTTGGCTATGAATGTCCCGAAACACTTATGGGGGCAAGCTGTATTGACGGCCTCTTATCTCATTAACACAATGTCGTCTCAGGTTTTGGATTGGAAGACACCGTTGGAGATGCTTACTGGTGCAACTACATATACTGTTCCCCCGAAAGTATTTGGGTGTGTGTGTTTTGTCCAAGATAATAGGCCAGCAGTTGGCAAACTGGATCCTAGAGCGGTTAAGTGTGTATTTGTCGGGTACACAGCGACTCAGAAGGGATACGCATGTTGGAGCCCAGTTGAGCGGAAGATGTTTGTTAGCATGGACGTTACATTCAGAGAACTGGAACCATACTATGGTCCGGATGCAGGTTCAGCATTTGGTGACACACCTAACACAGAGGGTGTTAGACGTGAGGGGGAGATAATAAGTCCAAACGTGGTAGTCGAATCGGTCCCGTGCCCGATCGTGGAAAATTGGACGAAAGGGAGAGATAGCAGTGACTCTGATACGGAGAATGAAAAAAAAGATACATATGTTACGAAGGAGGAGACAAGGGAAAAGGAGTCCCAAGTCTACAGAAGGAGACAACAGAAGTCCAGTACTGTGCCGTGCCCATTGCCTACTGTACCAAGTCCCTCGTCTACTCCTGCCCCAACTCTTGAAGATGTTGCCCCCTCATTGAATCACTCTGATTCTGATGCGGATCTCTCTGACTTGGATGGTATGATCTCTCCACCACCTATTGCTCCCTTAAGGAGATCTTCTCGCATCAATACGGGTAAGACTCCTAGTCGTTATGATGATTATGAACATGACATTGCCAATTTCTTGTCTTATTCTAACATTTTTCCGAATTATCGAGCCTTCATTGCATCGTTAGACTCTACCTCTTTGCCTAAGTGTTGGCAGGAAGCAAAGAAAGATCCAAGGTGGAAAGCTGCAATGATGGAAGAACTTGGGGCACTAGAGAAAAATAAGACATGTGAGCTGGTTTCATTACCCAAAGGAAAAAAACTGTAGGATGCAAATGGGTTTACACAGTGAAGGAGACGCCAGAAGGAAAAGTAGAGCGGTACAAGGCAAGGTTGGTTGCAAAAGGATACACACAATCATATGGCATCAACTATGATGAGACGTTTGTCCCAGTAGCGAAAATGAGCACGGTAAGAACTCTGGCCTCCATTGCAACAAACTATGGGTGGAAGCTATACCAATTAGATGTGAAGAATGCCTTTCTCCACGGGGACCTGCAAGAAGAAGTGTACATGGAGCTCCCGCCAGGATGCTACGCGATAGAATCAGACGGAGGGACGTTGCGTGGAAAAGTGTGTAAACTAAAGAAGTCGCTATACGGGCTCAAGCAATCTTCTCGAGCCTGGTTCGACAGATTCAGAAAGGCTGTTACTGGCATGGGATACCATCAAACAAATGCAGATCATACAGTCTTTCGTCAGCATGCAAGAGGCCACATTACTATAGTTGTTGTATATGTGGATGATATAGTAATCACAGGTGATGATGAGGTCGAGATCACTAAGCTGAAATCAAAACTCGCGAAGGAGTTTGAGGTGAAGGATTTAGGAGCGATGAGGTACTTTCTGGGTATCGAGGTGTGTGACGGCGAACAAGGAATTGTTCTCTCACAAAGAAAATAAGCACTAGATCTGCTAAAGGAGACAGGGATGCAGGAATGCAAAGCAACAGTCACTCCGATTGACCAGAAGTGCAAGTTGGGAGCAGAAACAGGAGAGCCAGTTGATCGTGAAAGGTATCAAAGACTTATAGGGAGATTGATTTATCTGGGACACACTCGCCCTGATATCACATTTGCGGTAAGTGTAGTGAGTCGCTACATGCATGATTCAAGAACGGGTCATATGGAAGCAGTGTTTCAGATCTTGAGATATTTGAAAGGGACGTCGAAAAAAGGGCTATGATTCAAGAAGAATGGACGCATAGAAGTTGAGGGATACTGCGATGCAGACTGGGAGAGTTGCATAGACGACAGAAGGTCTACCACGGGGTACTGTGTCTTTGTAGGAGGAAACCTGGTCTCATGGAGAAGCAAGAAACAGTCAGTGGTAGCACGGTCGTCAGCTGAAGCAGAATACAAAGCAATGGCTCTGGGAGTGTCCGAGTTACTGTGGGTGAAAGCACTGCTGGCAGAGTTGAAGCTGGATAAGGGAGCACCGTTACATCTTTTGAACGATAGTCAAGCTGCATTAAGTATAGCCAACAATCCAGTTCAGCACGACAGAACGAAGCACATCGAGATCGATCGATTCTTCATCAAGGAGAAGCTGGAACAAGGGATATTGAAGATTGACCATGTTCGCTCAGAAGAACAAGTTGCAGACTGTCTGACTAAAGGTCTTAGTTCATTGAGTCTGTCAAAGCTATGTAACAAGATGGGGATGATTAATATCTATCGCCCATCTTGAGGGGGAGTGTTGAGAACCAATAAGGGACTTTAGTCCCACATTGGAATATGTAGTATGAAGAGGAGTTGGAACCTCTATAAGTAGCAAGTAGTAGTCCATCAATAAAATCATCCATTATTCTTTTTCTACATATACCAAATATATGCTACTGGTAGAGTAATATATTCTATTTTTACTCTTTCTCAAACTCTAATGAGATGTACCATAAGGAGGAGAGAGAAGATAATAGCTGCATGACCTGCTAGCACTAGGGTAGGCCTAGATTAAAATGGATTGAAGTTGTAAAGAAGGATATAATTTTCGTTCATGCTACTGAAGACATGGCCGTTAATGGGGCTAAATGCAAACAAACAATTCAAACAACCGACCCCAAAATTTGGGATAAAAGACATTGTTGTTGTTGTTTATATTGATGTTGTTGTTGATGTTATTTTTGTGTCGTACTGAGTTTCTTTAACATACGTGTGCAAATAATTTGTCATCCTACTCTGTAAATCATCTTTTGTAAATGATAACCATTTTCCACTCTCTTTGGGAATATAGGCTGTTTTTCTAGAAGGGCAGGGAAGGCTGCTTGAACTGGTAGACCCAAAGCTTGCTTCAGGCTACTCAACGGACGAGGCATTGCGGATGCTAAAGCTGGCTCTTCTCTGCACCAACACCTCTCCAACACTAAGGCCCACAATGTCCGCAGTGGTGAGCATGCTCGAAGGCAAAATTCCAGCTGGCTGTGTCCGATCCATGGATCCATCAGCATCTACGCACGAGGACACGAGTTCGCTATACCATGATCCTCTGTCAATGAACACCTCCAGTGATGAGCCATGGACCGAGTCTTCTGCATCTCTCCGAAGCGGAATAGAAGAAGTTCCACTTTCAGAAAGCAGGATTCTTTCAGATGACCAAAATAGATTTTAACAAACTGAAGGATCCAGATATCAAGAGGAGAGATTTTCTGTATCAATCTGCACTTTTCATGATATCCAGTTCCAGATAGTAGTAGGTCAGGGAAGGTTTTTCCAGGGATTCAGGATTCCCGGATGGAGTTAATTCAAAAAACCATGTGTGATTGGTAATATATGAAAACCCATGTTATATTCTTCTTCTTCTTTTTATTATAAAACTAATGAACAATGGTGAGAATCCTTGATTCCAGTTTGGTGAAGGTAAAGTATGGAGATATAACAATCCCCTCTGTGTATCCTTGATTGATCCAGCCTCGGATACTTAGTGGCTGAAATTTCATATTGGAGGCCAAGAAGCAAACATTTGCTTATTAAAAGAATATCTTAAGGGTCTGCTTGGCAACGGTATATTTATCGATTTTGGGACTTTTTGAACTGACCGTTTATGAAGTATTCAAAAAATCTCTTCTTGGTAATTTGTTTGAGGAGCTGATTTTGGTCGGCTCAAAATCCTTCTGAACTGGTGTAGTGTAATTTTGGGGTGTATTTATAAACACCCAAAATCAGTAGGTTTTGAAGTTTTTATTATTTTATTTCATTTATATTCTCACCCAAAAAAATTATTACAACTACTAATATCCTATCATATTTCCTCTTTTTCATCTTTGTTTCTCTTCTACTTCCTCGGGTTAGTTTTTTGTTATTGTCGAAGTCGAACACGGTATGATTTGCACCCATAAAGGATCTCTAAAAATCCTATATTAAGTATACTTTGACATCAGAAATGAAACTTTGTAAGAACTTTTGTTTATATATGGACATATAGGTAATTTTATTCTTGTAAAAAAAAATTCAAAATCGTTTGTTAATGAACTACCAAGTATGGATTGGACTGGTTTAAAAGCTGCTATTTAAAACTATCAAAAATTGAACCTCCTCATAACTGTCGTACCCTAAAAATACCTCATAACCAATATCCCAACAATTGCAAAATGAGTCCATTTTTGTTCACCCATCAAAACTATGGTATTTGCCACTAAGAACATGACATGTGTCAAACTAAAAGTGAACTAAAAGTGAAAACCACCCTATGTGCCTAGTATCTAACCAAAAAATTGTTAATGCTTGCAAAAGCAATTAGTTTCTGTGGTCCCAAAATGGAAAGAGCAGATATAGAAAGTTCTTCGGATTGATGAAGAATGGTTGACAATGGAGGTAGATAGCACTCTCGAAATTGTAGAAGTTCACTACTTGACTTTCTTTCTTTTTCTTTTATTATTTTGTATTCGAAATGGTTGGTAAAGAGAAGATAGCATAAGAATTCAAGGGTACTCAAATAGGAGCAGTGATAGTAATAGATTTCAAAATTTTAATTCTTGTCTGACCCTATTATCGTTACAAAATTGATATTTGTGTAGATTGCATGCGCTATAACTTTTTTTTCTCAAGTTCCCTTTTAGGCCCGAAATTTTAAATCAGTTTTTGTCATGGGTCTGGACCATTAGATAATTACATATAGGCAGGAAAAATCAAAGCCCTTAATTGTACGATTTTGAAGAAAGATTCATGATAGCGCATCTCAACTAGACCAACATTCTCTCTCTCTTTTCAATGAATTTTTATATTTAAGTTTAGTTTGATTTGTGTATAAGGTATTTTATAGTTGAATACTGTTGTTTGATGTGTTCTTTTGAGATTTTCGGATTTGAAATCCTTGTATTTTTTTTACAATAAATGATTTGAGTCGCACTCGTCATATTCCAATGTGCACTCCAGTGATTTACCATAATGTAAGTCACCTCACACATTTCACGAATTTCGTCCAACATTGACGGTCAACTGAATTTATCCAATTTTTTGGACCAAATTATCCCATCTTCTTTCCAGTCGCCCCTTGCCTCCCCCGCCTCGCTCAGCCCTCTGCCATCACCACCATCATCACCACCACCTTCACCACCACCAACATCACCACCACCACCAACACCTTCACCATCACCACAACCACCAACCCCACCCTCAACGTCCAGCCCCCTGCCGTCCTCGCTCCCCCGCGCCTCCGCTCCCACCACGGGTCCACGGCGCCACCCAGCTCCATCACTCTCCCACGGTGCTTCCCCCCCCCCCCCCCCCCCCCCCCCCATCTCCTCCCCACGCCGGCCACTACTACAAACATAGAAAATGGTAATAATTTGGTCCAAAAAATTGGATCAATCCAGTTGACCGTCAATATTGGACGAAATTCGTGAAATATGAGAAGGTGACTTACATTATGGTAAAGCACTGGATTGCATGAAATATGATCAATAAAGTACGGTACGACTCAAATTTTTTCTAAATATTTTTCAACGTTTCTTTTTGGATTTTTTGGATCTCTGCTGCAGTTGGTTCTTTGTTTTTCAATTCTTGTTTTATCTTTTTTTTTCTTCCTGACTGACGTTTGAAATTCATTTTTTTAATTTTCTTTTGGATTCTTTCTCATAAATCTGGGTTACTATATCATGTTAAAGTTTGGATAACATGTTATAGTTCCTACCACTATTGTACCAAAACATTAGAACTACAACGAGGATTGAGGGTCAAATATTATTATTATTATTCTAATATGCTTGTACTGAATCTTTCCATTTTCCGTAATTACTATATTAGATTGGTTATCATTCAATCGTAACTAACGTTGAGTGAAAATTCAAGTCGAATGCGACATCTATCCTAATATACGATGTAAAATTATTGAAGAAAATACTCTGCTCACATATTGAAATTTTGAAGGATTGTTCGGATGCAACAAATTTTACTCTCCTCCATTTTTTTTTTCCCTCAAATTTTCCTCTCCCTCTCCACAAAAGTTCCCAAACACAGTGTTAGAAATGGACAGAAGTAGTGGCGGATCCACATGGGAGGCACGGGGGCGGTGAGAAATTAGTAGCGAAAGTCCAATTTCTGTCCCATGTCCAGTAGGTGAGAAAGTGAGTGTTCCATATGTTCTTCCGAACTAGTTGGTGTTGGAAAAGAAACGCGGAAACCTTTCCCCAAACCGGAGAGTACCTGCGAGAGGACCGAGCAATACAACGCACGAACCCAAAAACAATCACACAAAAAACAATCCACGCAGACACAGAGAATTTTTGACGCGGAAACCCTTGCGAAAAAAACCACGGGACGATCGGAGTCCAACCCTGAGAAGCCTCCACTAATGGAATAGAAGAATTACACCCTCTACAAACTCCTCCCGATCCAAATCGGATCCCCACAACACTCAGAGATAAGAACAATGATTACAAGGCTACGAAGAGCGAGAACGATGAGTAGAGATTACCCGAACACGATCTCCTTCGAACAGCGACCTTCAATCCTCCGTCTTCTTCTCCGAAGTTGCAATGGCACTCTTGCCTCCTTCCTCTCTCCAAAAGTTGTGTTACGTTGCGATTATGAGTTAGGGTTGAGAAAACTCAATATATCTCCCTAATTCCGCAACCAACCTGGACCGTTGGATTAGATCCAATGATGAAAACTCATCCTGAAATTCGCTTCAGCCCCCGACGACACAGAGTTCGGCCAGAACTCTGTGTGGGGCAACCAGCACCTACTGGCCAAACCCTGGAACGGCCAGACCGAGTTCGGCCAGAACTCGGCCTGGGACCGAGTTCGGCCCGAACTCGGATCCCCTGCTTCCAGCAGCTCCAGCAGCAGCAGCAGCAACTCCGTCGCCTACTTCCCGAGCTTCTTCGACACACGAACGGCGCTCGTCGCACTCCGGGGCCTTCTCCACATAGGTTGGGAACCCCTCCCACTCCAACAAATCTCCCCCTTCACAACTATGGGGAGAACGTCGTCATCCCGACGATCTGCCTGCAGTACTCAAACTTCCCCCTTGGTAGAATCTTCGTGAACATATCAGCTCCGTTGTCGTCTGTATGCACCTTCTCAAGCTCCGCGTCCTTCTTCTCAACCACATCGCGTATCCAATGATACCGAGTCTCGATGTGCTTGGACCGGCTATGAAACGTCTGATTCTTCACCAGGTGAATAGCACTCTGACTGTCGCAAAGCAAAGTATACTGCTCTTGCTTCAGTCCCATTTCCTGCAACAGCTTTTTCATCCATAACAGCTCCTTGCAAGCCTCCGTCGCCGCAATGTATTCCGCCTCCGTCGTCGACAAGGCAACACACTTCTGCAACCGCGACTGCCACGATACTGCTCCTCCCGCAAACATCATCACGTAGCCCGAAGTCGATCGCCTCGTGTCTACATCTCCAGCCATATCAGCGTCGGTATACCCAACCAGCTTCGGCTCGTCACCACCAAAGGAAAGTCTCCAACCAGCAGTGCCCTGAAGATATCGTAGAATCCACTTGACCGCACTCCAATGTACCCTTCCAGGATTTGAAAGATACCTGCTAACCGTACCAACTGCATGAGCAATATCTGGCCTCGTACACACCATAGCATACATCAGGCTTCCCACAGCTGAGGCATATGGAACCCGCTCCATATCTTCCTTTTCGTCCTCGGTAGATGGACACTGTTCCTCAGTGAGCTTAAAGTGAGCCGCGAGGGGGGAACTCACTTTCTTCGACCCGTCCATCCCGAAACGCTGAAGTACCCGGTGAATGTACTTCTTTTGGGACAAGTGTAGCAGCTTGGACTCTCTCTCTCGGCTGATCTCCATCCCAAGAATAGTCTTCGCTGCGCCCAAATCCTTCATAGAGAAGGCCGCGCCCAGTTGGCGCTTCAACTCCGCTATCCTAGTGGCATTCCGACCCACTAATAGCATATCATCAACATAGAGCAACAAAATGATGAAATCATCATCGACAAAATATCTCACAAATGCACAATGATCCGACGTCGTCCGTGCATAACCATGCTCCCCCATAAACGACTCGAACTTCCTGTACCACTGCCTCGGAGCCTGCTTCAGACCATACAAGCTCTTCCTCAACCGGCAGACCAAATGTGACTTGTCCTTCTCGCAGAATCCCTCTGGCTGCTCCATGTACAACTCCTCCTCAAGATCACCGTGGAGGAATGCCGTCTTCACGTCCATCTGCTCGACCTCCAAGTCGAAACTGGCTGCTAATGCTAGCACCACCCGGATAGACGAATGCTTGACGACAGGCGAAAAGATCTCATCATAATCCACGCCTTTCCGCTGACCGTAGCCTTTGACTACCAGCCTCGCTTTGTATCGAGGGCGAGTAGCATCATCCGTCTGCTTCACTCTGAACACCCATCGATTCTTCAAAGCCTTCTTGTCCTTTGGCAACCGCACCAGATCATAAGTGGAATTGGTGTGCAAGGAACTCATCTCCTCCTGCATAGCCACCATCCACTCCTGCCTGTGTTCGTCTTCCATAGCCTCTGCGAAACTTTCGGGCTCCCTCCAGTCAGTCAATAGCACATACTCATCCGGTGAGTATCTCGTAGATGGTCGACGATCCCTGTCACTCCTTCTCAGTGGAGCCACTGGTGCTGGCTGTATACCGACAGCCTCCGCCCCTTCAGGAACTACCTCTCCGGCATGCTCATCCTCCTGAGGGACACCCTGACCACCATCAGCAGGCTGATGATCAAGGTTGGGAGCAACTCCATGTACCGGCTCCTCCATAACTGGATCCTCTGCGATGTCCTCTGGAAACTGCTCGAAGCGAAATGACTCTAACTCAGGCAATTCCTCATCCTCAGAAGGCGTCTCGGAATCCTGAGTGTTGGTCATTGTCTGATCCTCGACGAACACCACGTCCCTGCTTCTGTAGAGCTTTCCTTCCACTGGGTCGTAGAGTCTATAGCCAAACTCATTCCGACCGTAGCCGACAAAGACGCATCGCCTCGTCTTCGGCTCAAGTTTGGTCCTCTCGTCCTTCGGTACATGCACGAAGGCTTTACAACCAAACGCCCGCAGGTGACTGTATGACGGCTCTTTGCCGTACCATACTTTGTCAGGCACATCACCCTGCAAAGGAGCACTAGGAGACAAATTAATAATATAAGCAGCTGTGAGAAGAACCTCACCCCAATAACTGCCCGGCAAGTTTGCTTCTGACAGCAAACACCGCACCCTCTCCATCAGTGTCCTGTTCATGCGCTCCGCTACACCATTGAGCTGAGGTGTCTTTGGCGGAGTCTTCTGGTGTCGTATCCCTTGCTCTCTGCAATACGCATCAAAGGGACCAATGTATTCGCCGCCATTGTCGGACCGAACACACAACAACTTCTTGCCCGTCTCCCTTTCAACAGAGGCCTGAAACTCCTTGAAAGTAGGCAGCACTTGATCCTTGGTCTTTAAGGCATAGACCCAAACCTTCCTGGAACAGTCATCAATAAAAGTCACAAAGTAAGAAGCACCACCAAGAGATTTTACCTTCATAGGACCGCAGACATCCGAGTGAATCAACTCGAGCAACGCCGGCTTTCTCGAACTTGGGTGACTTTAGAAAGATACCCTATTTTGCTTCCCAGCTAAACAGTGCGTGCATTTCTCCAACTTTGTAGACCTGAGCCCCGGAATCACCTTCCTGTTCACCAAGTAGCTCATCCCCTTCTCGCTGATATGGCCGAGCCGTCTGTGCCACAACTCGGTAGACGCATCACTGACTGCGTTCACCTCCTGTGCCTCCTCTGCGCTCCCCTCCATATAGTAGAGACCGGACTTCTTGCTTCCTCTGGCAATCACCATCGAACCTCTGGAAAGCTTCCACTGACTATTCCCGAAGAGACTGAAGAATCCCTCGTCATCCAACCTTCCAACCGACACCAGGTTGAAACGGATATCAGGGACATGACGAACATCCTTGAGAACAAGAACCGCACCCGTCTTCGTTCTCAAATGCACATCTCCAACGGCAACCGCCTTCGACACATCTCCGTTGCCCATCTTCAACACGCCACAGTCGCCTGTCGTGTAAGTGGCAAACAGTGCCCTATTGTGAGATACATGTGCTGAAGCTCCTGAGTCCACCAGCCAAGAATTGTCATCGCAGGCGAGGTTAGTAATGACCTCATCACCTACGACGATCACATCGCCTCCATGCACCGAGGCCGCCGCTGTAGTGTTCTCTTCTTGCTTCCCCTTGTCGCCCTTCTTCTCTCTCTTCCAAGCGAAACAATTCCGCTTGATATGGCCCTTCTTACCGCAATGGTAACACTCTGAGTCCTCGTACCGACCTTTGGACTTTCCCCTGCTCTTGTCTCTGCCACCACCTGGACCCCTGCTTTTGCCCCTTCCGCGGCTCTCTGAAACAAGTGCCTCTGAGTGATGGGATGTAGATGAAGTGCCCTGAGAACGTCTCCGCATCTCTTCATTCAACATCCCGCTCTTGGCAAACTCCAGACTGACCACGCCCTCTGGAGCAGAAGCGATCATAGATACTCGTACGGTCTCCCACGAGTCTGGCAATGTACACAGCAGCCACAGTCCCTGAACTTCGTCATCGAACTTGACTCCCATAGAAGATAGCTGGTCAACCACGCCCTGGAACTCACTCAAGTGATCCGAAATAGACGCCCCATCCTTGTATCGCAGACCCATCATCGTTCGGATCAGGAACAACTTGTTTACCCCGGTCTTCTTCGCATACAAGGATTCCAGCTTATCCCACAACGTCTTCGTGTGCTCAATATTGGCAACGTGGTTGTACACGTTCTCATCAACAAACTGCCGTATGTACCCACACACCTGTATGTGCTCGAACTTCCAGTCCTCCTCGGATTTATCACTGGGCCTCTCGGTTGCAAACACAGGTAGATGCAGCTTCTTGACAAATAGCAAATCCTTCATCTTGTTCCGCCAATAATGATAGTTTGTGCCGTTCAGATTCACCATGCGCACCGGCTTCGCGTCCATCTCTCCTCTATGGTTCCTCTGTCAACTCCTGATACCCTTTGAACCCAAAGCTTTGATACCACTCTGTTGGAAAAGAAACGCGGAAACCTTTCCCCAAACCGGAGAGTACCTGCGAGAGGACCGAGCAATACAACACACGAACCCAAAAACAATCACACAAAAACAATCCACGCAGACACAGAGAATTTTTGACGTGGAAACCCTTGCGGGAAAAACCACGGGACGATCGGAGTCCAACCCTGAGAAGCCTCCACTAATGGAATAGAAGAATTACACCCTCTACAAACTCCTCCCGATCCAAATCGGATCCCCACAACACTCAGAGATAAGAACAATGATTACAAGGCTACGAAGAGCGAGAACGACGAGTAGAGATTACCCGAACACGATCTCCTTCGAACAGCGACCTTCAATCCTCCGTCTTCTTCTCCGAAGTTGCAATGGCACTCTTGCCTCCTTCCTCTCTCCAAAAGTTGTGTTACGTTGCGATTATGAGTTAGGGTTGAGAAAACTCAATATATCTCCATAATCCCGCAACCAACCTGGACCGTTGGATTAGATCCAATGATGAAAACTCATCCTGAAATTCGCTTCAGCCCCCGACGACACAGAGTTCGGCCAGAACTCTGTGTGGGGCAACCAGCACCTACTGGCCAAACCCTGGAACGGCCAGACCGAGTTCGGCCAGAACTCGGCCTGGGACCGAGTTCGGCCCGAACTCGGATCCCCTGCTTCCAGCAGCTCCAGCAGCAGCAGCAGCAACTCCGTCGCCTACTTCCCGAGCTTCTTCGACACACGAACGGCGCTCGTCGCACTCCGGGGCCTTCTCCACATAGGTTGGGAACCCTTCCCACTCCAACAGTTGGTTCATGGAAGCGGATTAAAAAAAAATAATCGAATATTGCTTTGAGCAACGATGATATTCACCATCCGAGCAACGATGTAGTTAACTTGTTCTTTGCAGCAGTGCTATATATAACGGTTGTGAGTTTCAACTCTAAGCAATTTAGTACACTCGATATGCTTTTTGCTTTATCTTGCTTAATAGGAAAGCACTCAGTTGCTCGTCCATAGCAAGTTGATATTTTGCGGCAAAATAAGTTTTAAGATAGCACTAAGGTGCTTTTTTTTGGGTGCCAGACTTAACAAGTTGATATTGCTGACATTTGCCTCTTCTTCGGATGTTTGATAGAACTTGTACAAATTTCACAACACTTCCTAGTTTATATTGTAGAGATCTCCACTACCATGTAGCTTCTTACGTCATCTCCAATAGAGATTTCTATCTCCCGTATTTGTATGGTCGAAATTATTTTTAAAAAAATTGTTTTCTATCCCAATTTTTATCTTACTTGGCGCTCATGTAGAATAGAGAATTTCTATCAGGGTTCTACATGAAAAATTCTCGTAAAAATTTTATATCTTAATAGTAGTCTCACTTTCAAACTAATCATAAAATTTTCTATTTATTATTATCTATCTTAATATTAGGTAGCACCACATATGACAGAAATTGAAAACTATTGTAGAACATTTTTTGTACAATTTTTTTGGTACAATTTCTATGTAAATTCTGTCAACTAGGATAGAAATTTTCTTATAGTACAGTGTTAAGTATAGGATAGAACTATTTTAGAAATCTCTTAGTTTAAATCCTGATTAATTTGCTTTACAGCTATGAGTACATAATGAGATTGATTGTATCAGTGTTTTAAAAATCGGATTGGACCGGCCGGTTGAACATGTCAACCTGTGAACCAGTAATTTTTTCGGACTAGTTTAATACTGACCCACTGTATTTTCCAAAAATCGGTTCCTTTAATCTAACCTGGTCGACCCGGCTGGTTAGACCACTGAACCGTCTAACCCGGTTGAGCTGGTCTGAACCTGACTTTTCCATTTTTTTTTTTGGGTTAGCTTTTTCACTTTAATTTGGTTTGGACTTTGCATACAATAAAAGTTTGTATATATGATTCTTGACTAATTTTAGCATAAGTAGTATTAATATGTGTAGTTGTGTACTATGTAATATATTCAAATAAAATTATAAGTCTATAAAACTGATTCAACCCGAATTAAACCACTAGTTGAACCAGTTTGACCCAACTCAGTTTCCTCACCGGGCCGATCTCCGGTCCGGTTTTTAAAACATTGGATTGTACAGTAACATGTGCTCCCTTATTTTTCTTTTACACGCTCTCTCTTCCAGACCTAGTTTCAACAACTTACAGCGGGACTATCCCAGGAACTTTTGCAGGGCTGCAGTCAACTACTTAAATATGTATGAATCTCTCTGGCATAACTGAATTGTCTGATTTTCCAACTGCTTCAAATCACAATGATGTTTAATTTTCTTATTGTGTATCAAAAAGTCAATATTTGTCTTCTACAAGTTGTAGATTTCTTACAAACAACATGCTACAAGGGAGAATGCCCAATTGGCAGCAAATATAACTTGTAGGTTATGTCTACAGCCAATTTTGAATCACATTTCACTAGAAGTAGCTTTAAATAGTTTATTTACGTGCACGTGTCTTTCAAGCTTGAAAAAGATCTTTTTGATTCTCGAAGAATAAAAGACAAGCAAAGAAAAGGATTAACGATAAAGATCTCTAGTTCTTATTAGATTAGAAGATCATGATTTGATCCGCATATCTTTATGTCACGTCCCAGAACCAGAATACTGGAGAGCGGAGGAATGACTCAGCCAGCTACATATTACGGGTAGATAAATACCGTATAATACGATCAATGCTGTCTAACCAGACGAAGGGGTGCATACTACATAAAAGTCTCACTATGGTCATTTCGCATCTATTGTCTCAATCATTCAAATAAGAAACAGTAATAAAGAACATGTAAGATGAAGCAGTAAGGCGTCCCAAACGCTCAGTCAAAATGTTCTGGAGATCTGGCTTTACAAAACATAGCCAGATGGTATAGCAAAGTATACACAATTGTTATCAGCTGCAGTCTGACTTAATTACAATTATACAAAAGTAAGTACAAGACGATCCGACTAACATGTCGGTGCCAAACGGCTAAATATAAAGTAAATGACAAAACGAGTGGTGAAGTAAGAAAACCCACTCGAGTCCTCCTGCGATCATTCCCCTAGTATTGACCATCTTGGAGGTAGAAGTAAGCTGGATCCTCGGGGACCGGCTCTAAATCTGTCCATGCAAAACCAGAGAGGTTAGACCTCTAATAGCAAGTACCACAAGGGAGCACGATATGAAGGATTAAACCAGTAAGTAAAAGAATATAATAATAGATCTCTGCTTTCCACTAGGATTCACATAACATCACGACACTCCGAACCAACCTCCTAACCAAACAAGGACAGAAGTTGGCCCGTCATGTCCTGACATTCTGATCATCTCAGTTAGGCAACATAATAGATACAGTACACAAACAAATCATCTTGAACGGCCAATCAACTCTTACGGCTTGCTATTGTGAGTCCCAAGTTATCCTGGAATTATGCAAAATAGGGATTTCTCATTTCTTACTATGTGCGAGCAAGGCTAGTCTATCCAGTCAATCAATTGCGCCAATCATGTAGTTAGACGAGTCCCAGCGGGACGCCCGCCGTTATAGCATGTACAATAATATAAGCAGATACCGTTCCCTGCCCGTGTGACAGATTTACAGTATCTGTGGGAACCAGTCGGCCTGTCGGGCACTTAATAGTCCCAATAGAGCTGCCATGTAGGAACTCGGGAATCCATTCTCTCCATGCCATCGTTATTTTATTTGACTTAATGGTCTCTACGTTGAGTGAAGTTCCATGCCGTGGATCATGGTCATTCAATGAGTACTTTCGTA
This sequence comes from Iris pallida, assembly GCA_029216955.1. Classification (NCBI taxonomy): domain Eukaryota; kingdom Viridiplantae; phylum Streptophyta; class Magnoliopsida; order Asparagales; family Iridaceae; genus Iris; species Iris pallida. The sequence goes on from JANAVB010022200.1 coordinate 5,140,056, forward strand.
CGGGGTACGATATGCGCAACTCTACAACGATACCCGTGCGGCTAGGTTGTAGATCTTACATAGCGTGATGCAACAATCAAATCTAACCATGGGGTAATCATGTCTTGACCATAAAGTACACATGCTATTTTTGTAAGATAAATAAATAAATAAGTAAATAAATAATTTGAAGCATGCATGTGCCTGTATGCCAATATTCGGGATCGGCTAATCGAGTACAATAGTTCATTACATGAACGTGTCTCATTCATTCAATTCAATAAGACGACTAGCCAGTCTCTTAGTTCCAACTAGGAACGCATGATCAATATTTAGTCCATGTCACAATCATTATCAATGGTGACAAGGCATGAAAGTCATTTAGTATTACATGGGTCGAGTCTACAACTCTCAAGGTCAAGTTCTAGTCATACTGGGTATCCATGGATCAATCAGGACACAAGGCGCATTCCACATAACAATCCATTTTAACAAATTTAACATATCATAATTTATCAAGAAATTCACGCAAAAAGGCGTAAGAATATAATAGAAGAATTATCATGCCATCATTAAATGAATAATTATAGGACAAATAAAAACACCCAGGTCAAGAAGTCACGCCAGGTTAAGTAGGTTATACCAAGGCCAACAAGTCACGCCAACAAGTCTAGTCGAAGTGAGCGTAAAAATGGTTCATGTTGGCATGCACAGTGTGAGTGTAGAAAATGATAAGAAATTCACGCACGCACTCGTGGACGTGTGCGTGACTAAAAATCCACGCACTCATGGATGTGTGCGTGACTGAAAATACACGCACGCTCATGAGAACGTTAGCGTGACTGAAAATACACGCACGCTCCTGAGAACGTTAGCGTGACTAAAAATACACGCACGCTCATGAGAACGTTAGCGTGACTAAAAATACACGCACGTTCCTGAGAACGTTAGCGTGACTAAAAATACACGCACGCTCCTGAGAACGTTAGCGTGACTAAAAATACACGCACGCTCATGAGAACGTTAGCGTGACTGAAAATACACGCACGCTCCTGAGAACGTTAGCGTGACTAAAAATACACGCACGCTCATGAGAACGTTAGCGTGACTAAAAATACACGCACGCTCATGAGAACGTTAGCGTGACTAAAAATACACGCCAACACGTAAAGACGTGTGCGTGACTGAAAATACACGCAGCCACGTAAGAACATGTGCGTGACTCAGGCTTCGTCCCAGCCAGAAAATGAAGTTCCCAGCCAGAAGACACGCTAAGTTGGGAGATCAAAACCCATGAGTAACCGAAATACAACAACTTAGATCTAGAGAAAATAAGCCATAGAAATCAAAAATGCCAAGAACTAAACTCTCTCAGGATCATGAGAGGAAGAGAAATGAACCATAAAAATGGTTCTCCAAGCAAGAAGCAAGATTGCACTTGCCTGTTGCTACTGCTGGTAGGTGGAGAAGTGATGAGAGGAAGAAGAAGAAGTAATGGTGAAGAATGAGAGTTATGAGGAGAGAGAATGAGAAGGAAGCTTTAAATAGGAAGGGTGGTGGTAGGTGGGAGTTATGGGCCGGGTTTGTCCACCATGAACCCGAAAACCCTCCATGGCCGAACCCAATAAGACCAAAGCAGAGAATAAAAGCAGAAAGAAAATGCAGAAAATAGAATGCAGAAATAAAATACAGAAAATAATTATCATGAAAATTAAAGAGCAGATAATTAATTAACATGAAATTAAAGGAATTTAAATACAGGATAATACATGATAAATACTAAATATACATGAGTTGCACATGTATATAAAAATATGTATTTTCGGGAACGGGGAGTGACATCTCTACCCACCTTAAAAAAATTTCGTCCTCGGAATTTCAAATCCAAGCAGGTAGAAATATCGGAGCTAAACTAATACAAGCAATTCTAGTGAGCAAGCAATCATTTTACCATATCAAAAAGCAAGTACTATATATGTAAATTCATCAATCCACGATATCAAGTAGTTCTACCCATAAGATGATAAGCATGAAGAATCAGGACAATCAAGGTATACAGAAAGAGATATACCTTGTGAGTCAAACAGGTGTGGATACCGTGATCGGATGTCATCCTCACGTTCCCACGTTGACTCTCCCAAGGAGTGATGACCCCAAGCAACACGGACAAGAATAATTGTTCGATTCTTGAGTATCTTCTCTCTTCGGTCCAAAATGGATACAGGCTGTTCCTCGTAAGACAGGTTGGTACCAACAACCAGCTCAGAGTGATCGAGGACATGGCTTGGGTCCGATACATACCTACGTAATTGAGATACATGAAACACGTCATGCACCTCTCGTAACGAAGGTGGGAGGGATAAACGATAAGCAACATCGCCTATCCGATCAAGGATAATAAATGGGCCTACGTACCGCGGACTCAATTTCCCGCGGACGCCAAATCTAATGACCCCATGAGTAGGTGAGATCCGCAAGAATACGTGGTCCCCAACAGAGAACTCTAACGGCCTACGATGCTGGTCCGCCCAATGACGATGCCGGTCCTGCGTAACTCGAAGTCGCTCTCTAATCCCCTTAACCACTTCAACCGTCTGAACAATCATTTCTGGGCCTAACATCTTCCTCTCTCCGATATCGTCCCATGCAAGCGGCGACCTGCACTTCTTACCATATAGTGCTTCAAATGGCACCATCTGGATACTGGCTTGATAACTATTGTTGTACGAGAACTCGACCAAGTGCAGGTGGCTCTCCCAAGATCCTCCAAAATCTAAAGTGCAAGCTCGTAATATGTCTTCTAAAGTCTGGATCGTTCTTTCTGATTGCCCATCCGTCTGCGGATGGTAGGCCGTGCTAAACCTTAACTTCGTACCCAGACTATGATGTAAGCTCTTCCAAAAATGTGATGTAAAGCGGGTATCTCGATCCGACACAATACTGACATGGACTCCATGCTGCCTGACTATCTGTTGCATATATAATTCTGCCAACTTTTCTGTGGATTGTCCTACTCTGAAAGGAAGAAAGTGTGCTACCTTAGTAAGTCGGTCCACTATTACCCAAATAGCGTCCTTACCACTTGGTGATCTCGATAAACCGATCACAAAGTATATTGTAATATGTTCCCATTTCCATTCTGGGATGGGAAGCGGTTGCAATAACCCAGCTGGCCTTTGCTGTTCTGCCTTCACTTGCTGACATACCAAGCAATGGGAAACGAATCTAGCTATCTCCCTCTTCATCCCGTTCCACCAGAAATGCTGCTTGATATCTTGGTACATCTTGGTCCCTCCAGGGTGAATAGAATACTGAGAACTGTGAGCTTCTGCCATAACCTCCTGTCTGATATCTCCACTAGGCACACATAGACGTGATCCAAACCTAAGTGTACCATCTTCATGAATTCTCATCTCCTTCCTGAGTCCTGACTCACATTCCGCCCTAAGCTTCTGAATCCTTGGGTCTTGTGCCTGAGCTGTCTTGATCCTGTCTACTAAGTCAGATTGAACTTGCAGACTTGTTAGAACTCCTACATCACGAGGAAGTATAACTTCAATGCCCATCTCCTGAAGGTCTTCTAAGATATACTTCTGTGTTGTCAACATAAATGCGCCGTCTCTCCTACTAAGAGCGTCTGCTACTACATTAGCCTTGCCTGGATGATACTGAAGCTCTACGTCATAATCCTTAATTAACTCCAACCATCTTCTTTGCCTCATGTTCAGTTCTTTCTGGATAAAGATGTACTTCAGACTTTTATGATCTGTGTACATCTCCACTCGATCACCATATAAGTAATGCCTCCATAGCTTCAGAGCAAATACTACTGCCGCTAACTCTAAATCATGAGTTGGATAATTCTTTTCGTGGTCCCGAAGCTGCCTAGATGCATATGCTATCACCTTTCCATGCTGTATAAGGACACATCCAAGTCCTTTATCCGATGCATCACAATATACTGTAAAACCTCCGGGTCCAAATGGCAATGTAAGAATAGGTGCTGATATCAACTTCTGCTTTAAAGTCTCGAATGATGCTTGACATTCTGCCGACCAAACGAATGGTACATCCTTCTGGATCAAGCGGGTCATGGGTGCTGAAAGCCTTGCAAAGTCTGACACAAACCTTCTGTAATATCCTGCCAATCCCAAGAAACTCTGCACATCTGCTACGGTCTTGGGTACTGGCCAACTCTCTACTACTTCTACCTTCTTGGGATCTACTGCTACTCCAGCTCCTGATATGATATGACCCAAAAATGAAATGTGATCCGACCAAAACTCACACTTACTGAGCTTGGCATACAGCTGGTTCTCTCTCAGAACCTGTAACACTTTCCTGAGGTGGTCTTCATGCTCCTCTTCACTAGCAGAGTATACGAGTATGTCGTCCAGAAACATAACGACAAACTGGTCTAAATATGGCATAAAGATGCGATTCATCAAATCCATAAATATCGCTGGAGCATTGGTCAAACCAAACGGCATTACTAAGAATTCATAATGCCCATACTTCGACCTGAATGCTGTCTTGGGAATATCTTTCTTCCGAACCCTCACCAGATGGTACCCTGAACGGAGATCTATCTTAGAGAAAACTCTAGCCTGGCTCAATTGATCAAATAAGTCATCGATTCTGGGTAATGGGTACTTGTTCTTCACTGTTGTCGCGTTAAGCTTCCTGTAGTCAATGCACAATCTGGATGACCCATCCTTCTTTCCCACAAGTACCACTGGTGCTGTCCATGGTGATATGCTAACTTGGATGAACTTCTTCTCCTTCAGTTCCTCTATATGCTGATATACCTTGGCCTGCTCTGAATTCGCCATCCTGTAAACTCGATCTGATATCGGTTTAGTTCCTGGTGCCAATTCTATACTGAACTCAATATCTCTAACCGGTGGTAGACCTGGAAGTTCTTCAGGAAATACGTCTAGAAACTCTTCAACTACCCTCAGAATCTGAACTTCTTCCATTGCTGCTATTACTCCCTGCTCTTGCTGAGTTGCCCCTGATTTGACTAAGGTGAATCTCTTCATGCCTGGAATATCAAAAGATACACTCCCTCTACGACAATCTATTGTCGCATGACTGTCTTTCAGCCAGTCCATGCCTAAGATAACGTCAAAATTTCCAACAGAAAATTCTATCAACCGGGCGGGTAAAGAATGCCCGCAAACTACAATACTACATGCTAAAATAACTCTACTAACTCCTACGAGCCCATTACCAGTGAGTATATTCAACCTCACTGGCAATGCCTCGAACTTCATTCCTAGTCATGTCGCAAATTGTGCAGATATAAATGAATGTGATGCTCCCGAATCAAACAATGCTACTGCGGGATATGAGGCGACGAGAATGTTACCTGCCACAACATCTCCCGATGCTAATGCCTCCTCCAAGGACAAAGTGAATGCTTGCCCTCGACCTCCTTGCTGATTTCCATGCTGCGGCCTAACCTGATGTTGTTGCTGGCCCCTTCCTTGATGATGCTGGGGTGGTCTATGCTGGTGTTGCTGTATCGGCGGTCCCTGCTGCCGAAACATCTGAGCCTGCGGACGCTGTGCCAACGGCCTTACTGCCACTGCTGGTCCTCGATACTGGCCTGCCCCTGGGGCTGGCAGAGTAGGAAACTGCTGCCTGGCCCTCCTGACCTCGAATTCATGGGACATGTGGTAACCCGATGGTCTGGATTTCCACATATCAGACATAGTCCATTCAATGTCCGATACACATCTCTAGTGTGCTCCATCTTCCCACAATAAGTGCAGCCCGCCGGGGGTTGCTGGTTCTTTCTCTGTTGCTGTTGCTGCTGCCTGGGTGGTGGTACTGGTCCTCGTATTGCCACATCGTGGATACGAATGACAGTGGTTGGTGCTGTTGTTCGGGGCGCTGCTCCCCCTCCTTCTTCAATCTGACTGTGGGATCTCTTCTGACCCCCAGTCCTTACTGCAAGTCTCTGTATGGTGATCTCATGCCTTCGAGTCGCCGTCAATATCTCATCAAAAGTCTGGTAATTGTGCCCCTCTATTAATTGCAAGAGTTCAAGATGAAATCCTTGCTGAAACCTCATGGCCCTCTGGCTCTCTGTTGCTACCATTTCTGGGGCGAATCTACTCAATCTGCAAAACTCCACTGCATAAGCATCTACAGTCTTGCCAGCCTGCCTGAGGCTGATAAACTTCTGTTGTAGCTCAAACTGTGCCATAACTCCATAGTACTTGGTCTTGAATCTTGTAGTAAAATCGTCCCAAGCCACAGGACGTCTGATGCCCACTTCCTCTGATTCCCACCAATCACGTGCGAGTTCCTGAAGTAACAACTTCACTAGATCCACACGTTCTTCTGCCGGTACCTTAGCTGCTATCAGGATAGCCTCAATATCCTTAAGCCATGCATCTGCTGTGATGGCATCCTCCGTGCCCTCGAAACGGCGGAGGTTGTATTTGCAAAACCTGGCTGATGCTCCTGAATCTGGCCTTGTCCCTCTTTCCAATGCTGTCTGCAATCCTTGGTTGAGTAGCATATTCTGCTCTTGTAGCTGAGTGTGCATGCGTTGCTGGGCCAACATCTGATGTTGCTGAGTAGCCATCATTCCTCTTATGATCTCCAGAAGGGCTGGTGTGTCCACTTGGGTAGGTGGAACTGTTGGTGGTGGTGGAACATCCGGATACTGCGATCCAGCTGCTGGTTCCACTATCACTTCTTCCTGGGTAGCCTCTTGAGTTAGTACTGGCCCTTGTTGCTGATCAACCTGGTCAGGTTGTCCATGTCGCTCCTGCTGTTGTCCAGCTCTGACCGATGCGGACGAAGTGCCCCTAAGAAAAGGGACAAGAGAACAATCAAACAACCGGACATGAAGGATCAATGAAGTCAAAGGATACCAGAATGTCAAGCAAGGTTTGAGAATAATGAATCATGAGATCAAGGGGGAACACGTGTGATTGAGACATCCTATAAATCAAAACACCCCACAAGTCTGAAATCAGACCTGTATGGGCCACCACTAAAACCTTGTCACGCCCCAGAACCAGAATACTGGAGAGCAGAGGAATGACTCAGCCAGCTACGTATTACGGGTAGATGAATACCGTATAATACGATCAATGCTGTCTAACCAGACGAGGGGGTGCATACTACATAAAAGTCTCACTATGGTCATTTCGCATCTATTGTCTCAATCATTCAAATAAGAAACAGTAATAAAGAACATGTAAGATGAAGCAGTAAGGCGTCCCAAATGCTCAGTCAAAATGTTCTGGAGATCTGACTTTACAAAACATAGCCAGATGGTATAGCAAAGTATACACAATTGTTATCAGCTGCAGTCTGACTTAATTACAATTATGCAAAAGTAAGTACAAGACGATCCGACTAACATGTCGGTGCCAAACGGCTAAATATAAAGTAAATGACAAAACGAGTGGTGAAGTAAGGAAACCCACTCGAGTCCTCCTGCGATCATTCCCCTAGTATTGACCATCTTGGAGGTAGAAGTAAGCTGGATCCTCGGGGACCGGCTCTAAATCTGGCCATACAAAACCAGAGAGGTTAGACCTCTAATAGCAAGTACCACAAGGGAGCACGATATGAAGGATTAAACCAGTAAGTAAAAGAATATAATAATAGATCTCTGCTTTCCACTAGGATTCACATAACATCACGACACTCCGAACCAACCTCCCAACCAAACAAGGACAGAAGTTGGCCCGTCATGTCCTGACATTCTGATCATCTCAGTTAGGCAACAGAGTAGATACAGTACACAAACAAATCATCTTGAACGGCCAATCAACTCTTACGGCTTGCTATTGTGAGTCCCAAGTTATCCTGAAATTATACAAAATAGGGATTCCTCAGTTCTTACTATGTGCGAGCAAGGCTAGTCTATCCAGTCAATCAATTACGCCAATCATGTAGTTAGACGAGTCCCAGCGGGACGCCCGTCGTTATAGCATGTACAATAATATAAGCAGATACCGTTCCCTGCCCGTGTGACAGATTTACAGTATCTGTGGGAACCAGCCGGCCTGTCGGGCACTTAATAGTCCCAAGAGGGCTGCCATGTAAGAACTCGGGAATCCATTCTCTCCATGCCATCGTTATTTTATTTGACTTAATGGTCTCTACGTTGAGTGAAGTTCCATGTCGTGGATCATGGTCATTCAATGAGTACTTTCGTACGGGGTACGATATGCGCAACTCTACAACGATACCCGTACGGCTAGGTTGTAGGTCTTACATAGCGTGATGCAACAATCAAATCTAACCACGGGGTAATCATGCCTTGACCATAAAGTACACATGCTATTTTTGTAAGATAAATAAATAAATAAGTAAATAAATAATTTGAAGCCTGCATGTGCCTGTATGCCAATATTCGGGATCGGCTAATCGAGTACAATAGTTTATTACATGAACGTGTCTCATTCATTCAATTCAATAAGATGACTAGCCAGTCTCTTAGTTCCAACTAGGAACGCATGATCAATATTTAGTCCATGTCACAATCATTATCAATGGTGACAAGGCATGAAAGTCATTTAGTATTACATGGGTCGAGTCTACAACTCTCAAGGTCAAGTTCTAGTCATACTGGGTATCCATGGATCAATCAGGACACAAGGCGCATTCCACATAACAATCTATTTTAACAAATTTAACATATCATGATTTATCAAGAAATTCACGCAAAAAGGCGTAAGAATATAATAGAAGAATTATCATGCCATCATTAAATGAATAATTATAGGACAAATAAAAACACCCAGGTCAAGAAGTCACGCCAGGTTGAGTAGGTTATACCAAGGCCAATAAGTCACGCCAACAAGTCTAGTCGAAGTGAGCGTAAAAATGGTTCATGTTGGCATGCACAGTGTGAGTGTGGAAAATGATAAGAAATTCACGCACGCACTCGTGGACGTGTGCGTGACTAAAAATCCACGCACTCATGGATGTGTGCGTGACTGAAAATACACGCACGCTCATGAGAACGTTAGCGTAACTGAAAATACACGCACGCTCCTGAGAACGTTAGCGTGACTAAAAATACACGCACGCTCATGAGAACGTTAGCGTGACTAAAAATACACGCACGCTCCTGAGAACGTTAGCGTGACTAAAAATACACGCACGCTCATGAGAACGTTAGCGTGACTGAAAATACACGCACGCTCCTGAGAACGTTAGCATGACTAAAAATACACGCACGCTCATGAGAACGTTAGCGTGACTAAAAATACACGCACGCTCCTGAGAACGTTAGCGTGACTAAAAATACACGCCAACACGTAAAGACGTGTGCGTGACTGAAAATACACGCAGCCACGTAAGAACGTGTGCGTGACTCAGCCTTCGTCCCAGCCAGAAAATGAAGTTCCCAGCCAGAAGACACGCTAAGTTGGGAGATCAAAACCCATGAGTAACCGAAATACAACAACTTAGATCTAAAGAAAACAAGCCATAGAAATCAAAAATGCCAAGAACTAAACTCTCTCAGGATTATGAGAGGAAGAGAAATGAACCATAAAAATGGTTCTCCAAGCAAGGAGAGGGAATGAGAAGGAAGCTTTAAATAGGAAGGGTGGTGGTAGGTGGGAGTTATGGGCCGGGTTTGTCCACCATGAACCTGAAAACCCTCCATGGTCGAACCAAATAAGACCAAAGCAGAGAATAAAAGCAGGAAGAAAATGCAGAAAATAGAATGCAGAAATAAAATGCAGGAAATAATTATCATGAAAATTAAAGAGCAGATAATTAATTAACATGAAATTAAAGGAATTTAAATACATGATAATACATGATAAATACTAAATATACATGAGTTGCATTTGTATATAGAAATATGTATTTCCGGGAACGGGGAGTGACACTTTATATCTTTGGAAAAAAAGAATAATCTTCTCCTTTGATCATAAATGGAAAGTGTTCAATTGGAACATGAAAACGTGAATGAATTGGTCTTAGTTACTCTTCGGGGCTAAGTGGAAGAAGAGAGGAGATTTTAAAATGAAGAAAATGATCTAATTACTTCGAAAGAATTGAATGAGCAGTCGTATAAGGTGAAAATCTCATGTAAGTATTTTTTTGTTTTACATTTTAAATGTATACTTTTATGACAAGTCTACTTAAAATAGTTTTAAAGTAAATTTATTTTTGAGATGGTGGTGAGTAATTATGTTAGTCGGAAGATGTGTAATTTACATATTTAATTATCAGTAGTTAATTTAAGTATATTTTAATATCAAAAATATTATAAGAACTCATGAGTCCTTAATTTTAAAAAACTCGGCCATTAGTAGCTGTTGGATTACATACATCTTGTTCTTGATTCTTTTAAGGATTAAAAAAACAAGGGCCTAAAAACAAAAATAATATCAGATGTCATAATCATATTGTAAATTCTTATTTGAGTTCCAGTAGTCAACTCTTTAAATATATATAAAGTTAAAAAAATACTTTTGAAAGATAAAAGTTATATTAAAATTCTACAACAAAACATAAAAAAATTATATAATATATAAGATTCGTATTATATATAAGATTAGGTAGCAGATAATGTTGGAGTGGGTGGGGTTCCCAACCTATGTGGAGAAGACCCCGGAGTGCGACGAGCGCCGTTCGTATGTCGAAGAAGCTCGGGAAGTAGGCGACGCGGAGTCGCTGCTGCTGTTGGTGACCCAGAAGGAGATTCTGGCCTGTGCCTGCCGAGTTCGGGCCGAACTCGGTCCCAGGCCAAGGTCTGGCCGAACTCGGTCTGGCTCTTCCAGAAGTTGGCCGTCCAGTGCTGTTTGCCCGACACAGAGTTCTGGCCGAACTCTGTGTCGTCGGGGCTGATGCAGGAATTTGGATGAGTTTTCATCATTGGATCTAATCCAACGGTCCAGGTTGGTTGCGGGATTGGGGAGTTAAGTTGGGATTTCCCAACCCTAATTCATTACGCCATAACGCAACGTAACACAACTTGGAGAGAGAAGGAGGCAAGAGTGCCATTGCAACTTCGGAGAAGAAGACGGAGGATTGAAGGTCGCTATTCGAAGGAGATCGTGTTCGGATAATCTCTACTCGTCGTTCTCGCTCTTCGTAGCCTTGTAATCATTGTTCTTATCTCTGAGTGTTGTGGGGATCCGATTTGGATCGGGACGAGTTTGTAGAGGGTGTAATTCTTCTATTCCATTGGTGGAGGCTTCTCAGGGTTGGACTCCGATCGTCCCGTGGTTTTTCCCGCAAGGGTTTTCCACGTCAAAAATTCTCTGTGTCTGCGTGGATTATTTTGTGTGATTGTTTTTGGGTTCGTGCGTTGTATTGCTCGATCCTCTCGCAGGTACTCTCCGGTTTGGGAAAAGGTTTCCGCGTTTCTTTCCCAACAGAGTGGTATCAGAGCCAGGTTCTGAAATTCAGAAGGAGTGTCAGTAGTTGACAGAGAAACCAGAGAGGAGAGATGGACACGAAGTCGGTGCGCATGGTGAATCTTAATGGCACAAACTATCATTATTGGCGGAGCAAGATGAAGGATTTGCTGTTTGTCAAGAAGCTGCACCTACCCGTGTTTGCATCTGAGAAGCCCAGTGATAAATCCGAGGAGGACTGGACATTCGAGCATATACAGGTGTGTGGGTACATACGGCAGTTTGTTGATGAGAACGTATACAACCATGTTGCCAATATTGAGCACGCGAAGACATTGTGGGATAAGCTGGAATCCTTGTATGCAAAGAAGACCGGGGTAAACAAGGTGTTCCTGATCCGAACGATGATGGGTCTACGATACAAGGATGGGGCGTCTATTTTGGATCACTTGAGTGAGTTCCAGGGCGTGGTTGACCAGCTATCTTCTATGGGAGTCAAGTTCGACGACGAAGTTCAGGGACTGTGGCTGCTGTGTACTTTGCCAGACTCGTGGGAGACCGTACGAGTATCTATGATCGCTTCTGCTCTAGAGGGCGTGGTCAGTCTGGAGTTTGCCAAGAGCGGGGTGTTGAATGAAGAGATGCGGAGACGTTCTCAGGGCACTTCATCCACATCCCACCACTCAGAGGCACTTTTTTCAGAGAGCCACGGAAGAGGCAAAAGCAGGGGTTCAGGTGGTGGCAGAGATAAGAGCAGGGGGAAGTCCAAAGGTCGGTACGAGGACTCAGAGTATTACCATTGTGGTAAGAAGGGCCATATCAAACGGAATTGTTTTGCTTGGAAGAGAGAGAAGAAGGGCGACAAGGGGAAGCAAGAAGAGAACACTACAGCGACGGCCTCGATGCATGGAGGCGATGTGATCATCGTAGGTGATGAGGTCATTACAAACCTCGCCTGCGATGACAATTCTTGGCTGGTGGACTCAGGGGCTTCAGCACATGTATCTCACAATAGGGCACTGTTTGCCACTTACACAACAGGCGACTGTAGCGTGTTGAAGATGGGCAATGGAGATGTGTCGAAGGCGGTTGCCGTTGGAGATGTGCATTTGAGAACGAAGACGGGTGCGGTTCTTGTTCTCAAGGATGTTCGTCATGTCCCTGATATCCGTTTCAACCTGGTGTCGGTTGGAAGGTTGGATGACGAGGGATTCTTCAGTCTCTTCGGGAACAGTCAGTGGAAGCTTTCCAGAGGTTCGTTGGTGATTGCCAGAGGAAGCAAGAAGTCCGGTCTCTACTATATGGAGGGGAGCGCACAGGGGGCACAGGAGGTGAACGCAGTCAGTGATGCGTCTACCGAGTTGTGGCACAGGCGGCTCGGCCATATCAGCGAGAAGGGGATGAGCTACTTGGTGAACAGAAAGGTGATTCCGGGGCTCAAGTCTACAAAGTTGGAGAAGTGTACGCACTGTTTAGCTGGGAAGCAAAATAGGGTGTCTTTCCAAAGTCACCCAAGTTCGAGGAAGCCGGCGTTGCTCGAGTTGATTCACTCAGATGTCTGCGGTCCTATGAAGGTAAAATCTCTTGGTGGTGCTTCTTACTTTGTAACCTTTTATTGATGACTGTTCCAGGAAGGTTTGGGTCTATGCCTTAAAGACCAAGGATCAGGTGCTGCCTACTTTCAAGGAGTTTCAGGCCTCTGTTGAAAGGGAGACGGGCAAGAAGTTGTTGTGTGTTCGGTCCGACAATGGCGACGAATACATCGGTCCCTTTGATGCGTATTGCAGAGAGCAAGGGATACGACACCAGAAGACTGCGCCAAAGATACCTCAGCTCAATGGTGTAGCAGAGCGCATGAACAGGACACTGATGGAGAGGGTGCGATGTTTGCTGTCAGAAGCACTTGCCGGGCAGTTATTGGGGTGAGGCTCTTCTCACAGCTGCTTATGTTATTAATTTGTCTCCTAGTGCTCCTTTGCAGAGTGATGTGCCGGACAAAGTATGGTACGGCAAAGAGCCGTCATACAATCACCTGCGGGCGTTTGGTTGTAAAGCCTTCGTGCATGTATCGAAGGACGAGAGGACCAAACTTGAGCCGAAGACGAGGCAATGCGTCTTTGTCGGCTACGGTCGGGATGAGTTTGGCTATAGACTCTACGACCCAGTGGAAGGAAAGCTCTACAGAAGTAGGGACGTAGTGTTCGTCGAGGATCAGACCATGACCAACACTCAGGATTCCGAGACGCCTTCTGAGGCTGAGGAATTGCCTGAGTTAGAGTCATTTCGCTTCGAGCAGTTTCCAGAGGACATCGCAGAGGATCCAGTTATGGGAGAGCCGGTACATGGAGTTGCTTCCAACCTTGATCATCAGGCTGCTGATGGTGGTCAGGGTGTCCCTCAGGAGGATGAGCATGCCGGAGAGGCAGTTCCTGAAGGGAAGGAGGCTATTGGTATACAGCCAGCACCAGTGGTTCCTTTGAGGAGGAGTGACAGGGATCGTCGACCATCTACGAGATATTCACCAGATGAGTATGTGCTATTGACTGACGGGGGAGAGCCCGAAAGTTTTGCAGAGGCTATGGAAGACGAACACAGGAGGAGTGGATGGAGGCTATGCAGGAGGAGATGAGTTCCTTGCACACCAATTCCACTTATGATCTGGTGCGGTTGCCAAAGGGCAAGAAGGCTTTGAAGAATCGATGGGTGTTCAGAGTGAAGCAGACGGAAGATGCTACTCGCCCTCGATACAAAGCGAGGCTGGTAGTCAAAGGCTACGGTCAGCAAAAAGACGTGGATTATGATGAGATTTTTTCGCCTGTTGTCAAGCATTCGTCTATTCGGGTGGTGCTAGCATTAGCAGCCAGTCTCGACTTGGAGGTCGAGCAGATGGATGTGAAGACGGCATTCCTCCACGGTGATCTTGAGGAGGAGTTGTACATGGAGCAGCCGACGGGATTCTGTGAGAAAGACAAGTCACATTTGGTCTGCCGGTTGAGGAAGAGCTTGTATGGTCTGAAGCAGGCTCCGAGGCAGTGGTACAGGAAGTTCGAGTCGTTTATGGGGGAGCATGGTTATGCACGGACAACGTCGGATCACTGTGTATTTGTGAGATATTTTGCCGATGATGATTTTATCATTTTATTGCTCTATGTTGATGATATGCTATTAGTGGATCGGAATGCCACTAGGATAGCGGAGCTGAAGCACCAACTGGGCGCGGCCTTCTCTATGAAGGATTTGGGCGCAGCGAAGACTATTCTTGGGATGGAGATCAGCCGAGAGAGAGAGTCCAAGCTGCTACACTTGTCCCAAACGAAGTACATTCACTGGGTACTTCAGCGTTTCGGGATGGACGGGTCGAAGAAAGTGAGTTCCCCCCTTGCGGCTCACTTTAAGTTCACTGAGGAGCAGTGTCCATCTACCGAGGACGAAAAGGAAGATATGGAGCGGGTTCCATATGCCTCAGCTGTGGGAAGCCTGATGTATGCCATGGTGTGTACGAGGCCAGATATTGCTCATGCAGTTGGTACGGTTAGCAGGTATCTTTCAAATCCTGGAAGGGTACATTGGAGTGCGGTCAAGTGGATTCTACGTTATCTTCAGGGTACTGCTAGTTGGAGACTTTCCTTTGGTGGTGACGAGCCGAAGCTGGTTGGGTATACCGACGCTGATATGGCTGGAGATGTAGACACGAGACGATCGACTTCGGGCTACGTGATGATGTTTGCTGGAGGAGCAGTGTCGTGGAAGTCGCGATTGCAGAAGTGTGTTACCTTGTCGACGACAGAGGCAGAGTACATTGCGGCGACGGAGGCTTGCAAGGAGCTGTTGTGGATGAAGTGTTTTCCATAAATAAATTCACTTTATTTATTTTGTATCTGAGAAAATTACAACTGTAGGAATCTAATCTAGAAGACGATTACTTTATCCCTTGGACGATGCGATGAAGAAAACTCGAACTTCGAAGAACTTGGACAGCAACTGGGCAATCTCTCTGTTCTCTTTGAATTGTCTGTAGTGTCTAATGAAGATGAAGAAACTCTCTTTTATAGAGTTCTGGATAACTGTTCTGAAGCATACGCTCAGTCAGTTACTTGACGTGTGCATAACTGCAGGGACGCATGGCGAATTCTGATGGAGACACGTTGGAGTGCGGTTGAAAGTAGTGGGATATATCTAGGAGAGATTGGTGGCATGGATGCCACGTTGCATAACTTCTGAATAAGTGGGTAACTGAGTACAGGACACGTGAGAACGTGTGTTGACTGTATGTTGAAAGTCATCCTGAACGCATTTGCTGTGATACGCTGTCTTTGTTGAAGAAGAGTCATACACTAGCTTTTGAAGGCACATGTCTTGCATACGCTGACTTGGACAGCATAGAGCCATAGAAGGCTGATACGCTTACTTTATTGATAAGGAGTCGTATGGGGTCCATACGCTCACTTGGTTGGCAAGGAGTCGTATGAGGTCCATACGCTCACTTGGTTGGCAAGGAGTCGTATGAGGTCCATACGCTCACTTGGTTGGGAAGGAGTCGTATGGAGGTCATACGCTCACTTGGTTGGGAAGGAGTCGTATGGAGTCCATACGCTCACTTGGTTGGGCAAGAAGCCGTATGCATTGAGGGAGTAGACACGTGGCTGTTCTCAATCTTCTCAAATACGCCATATCTTCAAATACTGACAAATATTTCTTGAGCGTCGTGCTGCAGATATGATGGCTGACAGACTGTCAGAAATGACAGTAATGATGGCTCTTTATTTATGATGGCTGCTGAGCTGTCCTCGTAAGAGACAAAATCATTTCTCGAAAACCTATACGACGGCTAATCTTCATAGGACAGCTGTCTTTGCACGAAAGACGAAGTGTCAGATTCATCCTTCATTAAATACATGCTGTGCTGTCATCTCAAGAAATATTAAAATATTCACTGAGTGTACGACCTTTAGATGAGCGTAGGGCCTTGGCTGAGCGTATGGCCTTGAGTGTATGGCTTTGACTGAGCGTATGACCTTGAGCGTATGACTTTGGCTGAGTCTTATGTCAGCGTGTCATAATTTTCACACCCTACAAGACCCCCTTCAAAGTTTTCGAACTTTATGAATTTCAAAAGTTCGAAATTACTTTGAACTTAAAGTGGGAATAAGTCCTGACACGCTGGCATGAGTTTGTTATCTTCCTCAATATCAGTGCAAATCTTTTAGGGATTCTGTTTAAAGAATATCCGCCGTTTGAACTTCTTCTTTTCTTCTATAAATAGGTCTTCCAAAACCTAATTTATTTCTTTACTTTTGCATCCATCTTCGAGAGAGAAAAAGAAACTCAAGATTCAACTTCTTCTTCTTCGACTCAAGCTTTATCAATGGCGCCCAAGGTTGATGCTGCTGCGAAGGAAAAGGGGAAGGCTCCTGCGGAGTCATCTCAGCCCGCCGCCGCCGCTGCTAAGAAGACTACCGATGAGCGCGTTCGACGAAGTGAACGTCCATTGAAGCCTCTCTATGGTGAGGATGATGATGATGAACAGTAACTATCCCCTATTTAGGGCTCTAGTTAGAACAAAAACGTATCCCCTTTTTAGGGTCAAATACGTCAGAAAATATGCTTCCCTCTTTAGGGTTTAGCCGTATCCCATATTTTTTGTTTATACGAAAAATATGTTTGGAACGTATTCTGTATGATACGCGTATTTTTGATAGAAATGTCAAAATATGCTGTCTTGAAAGAATATGCTATGGCGAGTTGTCTCACTGAGATACGCTAACTCCTGTGTTAGCGTATGTTTTTTATGATCATCTTGTCAACCATACGCTGATACGCTCAAACTGAACATAAACTGAACTTTTAAAATCATTCACTTAAGATAGACTGAGCGTAAAAAGGGATCTCTGAATCTGTCATACGCTTAGGATAAATTGAGCGTATATGGATCTTCGAGTCTGCCATACGCTAAGGATATACTGAGCGTATATTGAACTTTGAGTCTGCCATACGCTTAAGGAAAACTGAGCGTATGCTGAACTTTGAGTCTGCCATACGCTTAAGGAAAACTGAGCGTATGCTGAACTTTGAGTCTGCCATACGCTTAGTAAAAACTGAGCGTATATTGAACTTTAAATCTGCCATACGCTTAGTATAAACTGAGCGTATGTTGAATTTTAAGTCTGCCATACGCTTAGTATAAACTGAGCGTATGTTGAACTTTGTCATCTCTTGATGTTGAAGATTTCTAAGGTTTTATTCTTCTTTTGCAGTGGATATTCTGGCTCAGGAGGCAGAATTTGAAGGATGTGTAGGAAATAACTATAGAAGTGACCTATTACATGTTCGTTTTCCCCAATTCGATGGACCTTCTACAAGGATAGCTCTTTTGATAAATCAGGAAAATGACACCTTGCTGAACTTGATAAGTGGACTGCCTTTACAAAGTGTGGATGGTGTTACCCACTCGAAGCCAGCATTTCTTTTCGGAGATGCTATTGACATAAACTCTCAGCCTGCTCTGGATAAAGTATTATACTGTTATTATAGGGATGGTGATGTAAATCAGCCAATGTATCTGACTGGTTTATCAAAAAGCATCAACATAGCTCGCTTATTTCATGCAAGTTGTCAAAGACAAATGAAGTGGGATATCACTCCATCCCGTCAAGCAAAAGCTGGGTGGATAGGATATCGTCAAGGAAGATTCCGCAGTGGTACTGAACCACATGTCACAGCTTTGCGAGGACTGCTACCTGCCACCATCCCTCCTGAGGACTCGGCACTTCTGAAGCCAGTCAGAGTCCCAATCTTTGCAAACGAATTTGCTCAACCGGAAAATGCCATCTACCCAAAACAGTCTGGTCTGGTAAATCCGAAGAATACTAGATGGACTGCTCTTGTGAAATGGATTCTGAAGAATTTTGGTGAACAGTTACAGGTGATAGGCCTATATGATGCCATTAAGTGCACTGCTTATGGTTTTAGGCCAAACCCGGATTTGTTCTTGGCGTTGGCGGAGAGGTATAACTACCGTACCGGCACCTTCATGACCCCAAGAGGCGAGATGGGATTCGCCCTTCATGAAATGGCATATATTTTTCAGCTGCCAACAGCAGATTTTCCATATGAAGAGTATATCCCTTTCGTTGATGAAATGAATAAGATCTCCGAAGCCAACCCAATAGTTCTTCATGTCTTTGAAGAATTGATGTGCCATTACAGTATTTGTACGGCTTTTTATAAAGGACAAGGTGGGGAAGGAGATTCCAACTGTTATTCTTCTAAATGGATGGCCTATTTATTTCAAGGCTGTACTGATGAAGTTCAGAAGAAGAAGAAGTCTGAGCAATATGTCGGTGAATTTAAAGCTCTGAATCAAGCTGAGATTGATAAGCTCATCCGGGACACCACTCATGACGACATCGTCATTGAGGAAGACGAAGGCACCTACAAAGCCGGTGATAGGTTTGAGATCTATATTAAGCAGGGTAGCCGAGAATTATCTGCTGAAGGTCATCTGGCCGGATTTATATCTCTCTGGCTGAGAAAATTTGTAGTACCTGGCACCTGTTCAGCAGACAGGATGCACAGAGGAGTTGTCTTCGCAGCAGTCCGTCTGACTTTCGGGTATAAGATGGATTTGCTGACAGCAATGACATGCCGTCTGAATGCTGGATTAAGGGCATATACAGACAGAATGTTCGAATTGGCAAGGAAGAGCCTTACATCCTTTTCTCGGGTAGAAATGCCCTTTACATATTTATTTGGGTGGCTGCTTCTGCATTTTGAATCTCTTATGAATGCTGGGATGGCTAGACCAGATGACACCTTTCTGGAAAGATACAGTCACACACCAAAGTGGAAATATGACACTTTGACAGATTGCAGAACTATATTAAACAGGGGAGAACTATGGAGCTTCATTTGTGTTCCTTCACCTGTTAGTTATGAAACCATGCCTGGGAGGTTGATTGATGGCATTGGTGGCAATGAGTTGGATGATGTTCAACATGAATGGCTGAAAAGGATCAGGCCATCTCACTTAATCTGCCGCCGTGACAACATCACTTATCTAGAACCATATCTTCTGAGTAGGTTTGCTCGGCAATTTGGTTATGATCAGTTGTATGTGGGCAATGCCACGACATGTTTTGGTTATCAAGGCGGGTTGATTGATGGTGCCAGAGCTTGGATATATTACATTGCTAAAGGTACAAGGGCTACCTTTTCCATGCCAGATCCGGTCACCTATCAGAGAGGAGCTAGAATATTGGCGTCTTATGCCAAATTCTATGTATCAGCTAATACCTTTGATGAAAAATTCAGCATCTTAGGTAGAAGCTTTATTCATATTGAAAAGAAATCAACCAAATCAGCCCTGCCGAGAGATTGTCATGACCAAGAAGATCCTCTGGCTACTGATGAAGTTAATGATGAAGTTTTAGAAACTTTCTTCTCTGATGACCTTCATCAACCATTACATGTACCCATCGGGAGTGCTGAAGAGAGTATATCTGCTGATAATACTCCGAAGAGGAAGCGGGGCAAAGGTGCTGCTGGGCCTGCTCCAAAAAGAGTTACTCGGGCAGAGGCTCGAAATCGTGGAGGAATTACTATTCCGGGGGCTTCTCCTGTTTCCACTCGAGTTAGAGATGCTGATGAAGCAGGTAGTGATCCAAAAGACAATTATCCTACTGTTCCATTCACAAAAAGAATAGGAAGGAAAGTGATAGTTTCAAAAACTAAATCCATAATTTGTCTCGATGCAGAGAGCCCCACCGATCGTGCTGTGCGATTGGCTTCAGAAAAACAAGTTGCCTTTGATTTTTCTGTAAAGACAGAACCTGTTGAAGAAGATATTCCTGAACCTGCTGGGTCATCCATGCCTTCTGATATATGATCGATTCCGCCAATGGCCGATGATGCGCAGGTGATTAGTCAACCTGCGGTAGAGGCCGAGCATCAGACTGAAACAGCTAATGACTTACTGATTTCGGGAGAATCAGTGAAGGAAGCTACTACTCTCAGACCAATTGCTGAAGCTTCAGAGAGCAATAAGAATGATGACGAACAAGTTGATTATGAACCTTCGTCTCATTCTTTTGGAGAAGAAGACATGGAGATAGACGATGAATCACCGTCTAAAACTCCAATTGATGTACTGAAGACAATTGGTCAACACTCAGGGTTGACACCAGAGCCGGAGAGGCATATAGAAATAGAAGTTCAAGTTCAGAGTACTTCTGGGGCGGGCAGCAGTGAAATAAATCCCGTGTCAGAAAGCACTCTGAACAGACTACGAGCCGGGCTGAATGATCCGAAGGAAACTGAATATGAACCAGCTCCAGGTAATATTTTATTCATCAAAGTTTTGTCTTGTCTCTGCTTTATTGTCTTTTAGTTTTGATCATGCTTCTTTGATTCCAACAGCTGTAGGAACTGCACCGGCTATGAGTTCTACTCAAGCCCCACTTGTCCAAACTGATGTGGGTAAGGGGAGTTCACATTTGCCGAGTTCTCCAAAAAGCACTCACTTCAGCTCCCAGAATAGAGGCTCCTCCTGCTCCTTCCTCAACTATTGCAGCGACTCCCGGTTTTGACACAGGGATAGCAAAGATCATGGGAATGTATTCAGATATTATTTATTCATATCTGGATACATTCTCGAGACGACTTATGAAGGATGAGACTATGCCCTTTTCGAGTCTTCGAGAGGCGACTAGTTTTCCACTTTCAGCTTTGAGACAGGCTGGTTATGAGACCCAATGTGTCTTTTTTGAACATCTCCTAAATGATTTAGAAGCAAACATCCATAAATACTGGGAGATAAAAAAGGAGGATATTAATTCTCTTACTGCAGCTGAGATTGCTCAATTGGAGAATGAAGCTCAAGCTCAGCACATTGCTCTGACAGAATTCCTCGCTCAGTCTTCTAAAGAGTTAATGGCGAAAGACGAAGAAATAATAAGTACTCGTCAGAATATGGAGCGCCTAGAGAAAGATGAAGCGTCAAAAGCTGAAGAGCTTAGAAAGTTGAGGGAAGAGCTAGCTCGTCTTCAGGAGCAAATTGCCTCCATGGAAAAAGAACAATCAGAGATTGCTACTGATCGTAAATCTGAGGCTGAATGCTGTCAATTTTTACAGCAAGAGCGAGAATTGATGCAAACCAATCAAATTGAAGAGACCAATCGTCGTAGCTCTATTATTGTGGAATATGACCAACGGATGATTGGAGCTGAAACAGCAGAGCGAATCAAGAAAACTCATGACGAAAAGATGAATAATGTAATCGTTCGTATTCAGGAGATAATTACTCCTCCTAAATAGATCTTTTACATTTATCATGTATTGCAGTTTTGGTACCCATTTGTAATCAATGTTCTGATTTTGATTGAAATAAATATTTTGACTTGATTTCAATTCTGTGGATGATATTTTTATAGAAAACATGTTCAGAGGTAAATAATACATGACATATTTCAATAAAATAGAATATACAAATAAACTTTGTAACTCTATCATGATATTAAACCAAAGATAATTTTAGTTTAATACTGATTAGAGAAAACATAATTCAGATATAAAGATATCTTTGGATTCTATTTTCCATGATCTTTGGACTCGAAAATCAAAAGACGAGATATCATTTTCATAGAATAGAAAATATGATACATACTGAGATAGAAAATTCAGAGGTAATATGGACATGATTTTCTATACAAGATCTTTATTAAATCCACTGGGGATCTAATAAGACAAAATATCAAATTCTCTGGGAAAATGATACATCGTAGAATATCAGTTTTCTCTGGGGATAACGATATCGAGATAACTTTTGTAGAGAAGAATTAACTTTGATTTTTATATTTGCTGGGGAATGATGAAAATATTATACATAATATTTCTTTAAGAATTTGCCATTGATAGGCATCGTCATGACTTTCCCATCCATAGAGGCAAGCTGGTATGCTCCGTTAGAGAAGACTTTGTTTACTACGAATGGGCCTTCCCATTTTGCGTCAAATTTGCCTTTGCTCATATGTGTCATGGTCATAGGACGTCTGACAGTAAGGACCAGTTCTCCCTTCTGATATGCTCTGACTTTGACTTTCCGGTTAAAAGCTTTTGAGATTCGGGCCTGATACAGCTCGATATTTTGTTGAACATACAATCGTTTTTCATCTAGAGCTTCCAATTCTTGAAGTCGAAGACGATTATTGTTTTCTGTTGTAAGTTCATTGGAGATTGCAATTCTCAAAGAAGGAATCTGGATCTCAAGGGGAAGAACAGCTTCACACCCATATACCAAAGAGAAAGGCGTACATCCGGTTGCATTGCAAACTGTGGTACGGTAGGCCCATAAACATTCACCAAGCTTCTCGCTCCAGTTGCGTTTGTTGGAAGAAACGAACTTTTTTAAGAGTTTGATGATCGTTTTATTGAAAGCCTCTGCCAATCCATTAGCTGCTGGATTATATGCTGTAGAAGCTAAATTATTGATCCGATGATCGTCGCAGAATCGAGTAAATTTCTGACTGACGAACTGCGGTCCGTTATCATGAATAATACGCCGAGGAACACCAAATCGATAGATGACATGATGTTTGACGAAGTTGATAACACTAGAAGTTTTGACTTCAGATAACGGGATTGCTTCAGCCCATTTGGAAAAGTAATCAGTTATTGCTAGAATAAACCGATGTCCTCTTGATGATGGTGGGTTAATAGGACCAATGACATCCATGCCCCAAGCTTCAAAGGGCCATGATACCGCTGTTGGGTGTAAGAACTCTGAGGTTGATGGATAAAGTCTGCATGAATTTGACAGGCTTTACATTTCCGAGCATATTGAATGGCGTCAGCCACCATCGTGGGCCAATAATAACCCATACGTCGGATACGATCTTGAAGTTTAGGACCTGGTTGATGGACTCCGTAAACACCATCATGTGCTTCACGGACAATCTGCTGTGCTTCTTCACCAGCAATGCATCGGAGGAGAAGACCATCGTAGGCCCGACGATATAATGTCTTCGTAGTATGATTATAATAGAATCTGAGAGATCGACGCCGGATAGACGCTGCTTCACTCGGATTATCGAGAAGTATGTCATATAATACAAAGTCTAGAAACGGGCGTCTCCAGTCTTTAGTTATGGCTTCTGTTTCATTAGAAAAGACATATTCCATAGTAGAATCGGAAGAAGACGAGGACACTTTGTCAAACTTTAATCCAACATCAAGGTTGAGAGAATCTTTTTCTGGATTATGGGAAAAAGCCAAAGCCAGATTATTCTCAACGCAGAATAGTTCTCGGTTATAAACCACTATTACTTGTTAACGTCTGATTGGTATGGCTAACATAGCGGCTAGATTAGCCAAAGCATCGGCTTCTATATTATAGGCTCGTCGGACATGTTCAATAAAGAAACCTTCAAAGGAGGAGGCCATAGAGAGTGCTGCTCGATGATAAGGTATCAAATCCTGATGACGAACTTCATACGTTCTTCTGATCTGATTGATGATAAGCTTGGAGTCTCCATAAACTTCCAAATATTGAATATCTAGATGTTTAGCAAGTTGAAGACCGATGAGCAATGCATTGTATTCGGCTACATTGTTTGAACATGATTGATCCAGAGAATAAGCCCTCTGAATAGTTAGTCCTTCTGGGGATACGAGAACAATCCCAACTCCGACGACAATATCGCCGTTAGGACCTATTCTAGATGCTCCATCAAAGAATAGACGCCAGGTAGGAATTTCTTCAGAAACCAGATTTGAATCCAGGACTTCATCAGGAATCTCATCATATAATTTAGAATCTTCTAGAATCGCATGAGCTGCCAGAAAATCAGCAAGAGCCTGTCCTTTAACTGACTTTTGAGGAATATAATGCATATCGTATTGAGCTAACAAGATTCCCCAATTAGCTAGTCTGGAGTTGAGAATACCGGGTTTCTTCATCATAATCCTGATGGGATTCACTCTAGAAATGACGTGAATCGTTTGACCGATAATATAATGTCGCGTTTTCTGAACAACAAACATTAATGCTAGGCATTCTTTCTCGATTGGAGAATAACGCGGTTCAGCGCCTGTCATTGTGCGACTGAGATAATAAATAGCCTGTTCATGGCCATCTTTATTTTTCTGGGCAAGTAATGCACCAAGAGAATGATCCATGGCTCGAACATATAGAAGGAATGGTATTCCCGAGACGGGAGGTACCAAAACTGGAGGGTTCATGAGATACTGTTTGATATCGTCAAATACTTTTTGACATTCTTCGTTCCAGACAAAAGATACACCTTTCTTCAAAAGTTTGTTGAATGGTCTGCAGCGTCCTGATAAGTTGGAAATGAATCTCCTGATATAAGCAATTCTTCCTTGAAATCCTCGTAGCTCTTTTAAGGTGCGTGGAGGACGCATCTCTTGAATGGCTTTAATCTTTTCGGGATCCACGTGTATACCTTTAGCGGTAATGACGAAGCCGAGAAATTTACCACTAGAGACGTCCAGGAAGGACTTAGTAGGGTTCATTTTAAGTTGATGCTGACGCATTAAATCAAATATAGTCTTCAAATCTTGGATATGATCCTCCTTTCGTCGACTTTTGACTGCAATATCATCAACATAGCATTCGACTATTTTCTGGAGATGTTCGCGGAATATAGTGCTCATTGCTCGCTGATATGTTGCTCCTGCATTTTTGAGACCAAACGGCATCACTGTATAACAGTATGTACCGATCGGCATTCTGAAGGAAGTGTGTTTTTCATCATCTGGAAACATTTTGATTTGATTGTATCCCGAATACCCATCCATGAATGACATCCGTTCGAAACCATATGTGTTGTCGATCATGACATCTGTAATTGGAAGAGGAAACTCGTCTTTAGGACAAGCTGCATTGAGATCACGAAAGTCTATACAGACTCGGATCTTGCCGGTCTTTTTAAGGACAGGAACGATGTTAGCTACCCATTCAGGATGTTGTTCCTCTCGAATAAATCCGGAAGCCATAAGCTTGTTGACTTCAGCTTCAATTGCATCCATAATGTCTGGACGAAATCGTCACTGTTGTTGTTTGACTGGTTTAGCATTTGGCATGATATTAAGTTTGTGCATTACGATCTTCGGATCTAGTCCTGGCATATCCTCATAACTCCAGGCGAAGACATCGATATAATCATGAATAAGCTTGATCTTGTCTTGCTTATCTGTTTCTGAAAGACTTTCACTGATGAATATTGGTTTAGGGGACCCTTCTTCACCAACATCAATTTGGATCAGTTTATCTTCAGTAGGAGGTTCCCTCTGCTCGAACCTGAATTCCCATTGATTATCTAATCTTTGAGCCCATTGTTCTGATTCGGGTGATATTTCAAAATCATCCTCATCTTCATCATTTTCTTGCGGGCCATCAACAGAGACCATATTGATGGATAGAATAGAGCGATGGAGATCGCCAATACTCGTGTCAGAATTCCAAGAGAGGGAATCGGAAGACTCAGATCGTTCGTCTTCAGATCGTTCGTCTTCATCGGATTTTGAATCTTCATGGACTATATTGATAAAGGAGGTATGAGCAATGTAACCTAAACCACATTTTGTCCTTCCGTATTTTAATGGAGGAATTCGAACAGGCATTCTTCTTCCTTTTCCATTATTGAGACTGGTTTTGAAGTCATAACCCATCTTCTTGATGATATTTTTGGATTGCTGACTGTAGCGACGTAGTTGTAACCTTCCAGTATCGTCGTTGGTGTCATCTTCTTCCAGGTTAAGAGGATTCTGGGGTCCTTTATAGAAGAATATTGGATTTTCTCCCTTCTTTCTAATAGGGACCACGAAGTATGATTTTTGTATGGACTCCAATGAGACGTCTGTATGAAGAGTTTGAACAACTCCTATAGTTAGTGGCTCTGAGCTATCTAACAATTGTAAATAACTTTGTACATGATTACAGACATCAATATACTGTAAAGGAGATGCTTCATTAATATTAGATACTGTATTTACAACAGAAGGCTGAGCCTTATCAGACTTAGTCAAATTAATGACAAAAGGGGGAGAGGAAGAGCGATCAGAAGTTTTGTTTCGATTAAGATCGATAACAAAAGGCTCAGAAGAGGTGAGCTCCCTTGAAGAAGATCGTGGATAAGTAGTACGTCCACTGACTGGAATGACTAGAGTATCTGGTCTAGCCTGAGAAGGTGGAGGGGGAGTGGCACGTCCACTGACGAGAATTATCAGCGAACTTTATGGAGTTTGGGAAGATGATACAGTAGTACGTCCACTGACAGGAATTATCAGTGAGCCTTGTAGAGCTTGGACAGGTGATGAAGTAGTACGTCCACTGACAGGAATTATCAGTGAGTCTTCTTCAGACGATTTAACAGACCGCGGAGGAGTGATACACCATTTTACAGGAATAACAAAGGTATCGACTTTTGATATCTCATCGTCGTTATCCATAGCTTGCAAGACTTTTGAGTATTCATCTTTGTACATGCGAGCGTCATTGAAGTAAGCTTCGACTCCTTTGAATGGATAGAGATCTGCAACCTCCTTTTGAACTTCTCCATTATCATCAACATATTTGAAGCACTGATGAAGAGTCGAAGGAACGACATTATGTTCATGCAAGAATGGTCTCCCCAATAGAGCATTGTATGAGCAACCATGATTGTCGATGATGTAAAAAGTGATTTTAGTACGAAGATCGCCTATTTGAAATTTGAGGCGAATCTTGCCCAAAGGCTCACTTTTTCCTTGATTGAATCCCAAGATGGTAGTGATAGTGCTGGAAAGACTATGCACAGGTATCTTCAGTGCATCTAGCATAGCCTTTGGCATAATACTGAGAGCGAATCCTGGATCAATCAGTAGACGATCAACCTTCATAGAATCGATATATCCTGTATGATATAAAGGACGGTCATGTCGATTATCCTCTAGCAGCATACCGTCCTGCGTAAAGGTAATGTTTGGAATAAATTCCAATACATTATGGCAATGAGAGACAGGTTCTGTTTCCAACTTCTTTAGGAGAGTTAGGCAGGTTTCTGCTTGCAGCAGTGCTTCACTCAGAGTTTTTCGAGTCTCCTTAGAGAGGCGTAAGAGCTCGAAGATTGATAATTTAGCTGGTGTATTGGCTAGTTGAGCCAATATATCAAAATTATAAGGCTTTTCAAGTCCTGTAGGAGATGACTTCTTCAATGGTTTGTCAAAGCGGACTTGTTATTTGTCTTTGTCAGCTGCTGTTGGCTTAGAAGGAACTGTCTCAACAGGATCATTTGAAGGCTCTTCAGTAGAGACTGGTGTTGGAACTGTAACCGGAGGGACATCAGAAGTTTCTTCAGGAATTTCAGCATAATCTTTCAGATATATTTTTCCTGACCGAGTTCCAGCATGAACTTCGACTTCAAATTCTGGTTCAGGGTCTATGAAAACCATGTTGCAATTCTTTATCTTGCTCTTGGTTCTTTTATGCTTGATGAGAGCTTCATTCCAGAAACCAAGGCCAACACGAGATTGATTATGCCTCATAGTGATGGCTAAAGGTGCTCGGAGTCCTTTGCCTGAGTTCAAACCAGGAGCAGTGGCTAGATCATAACCCATCTTTGCCATTAATTCACGAGATTGTGAACTATATAGATGGAATGCAGGCTTGTACCTATCTTCAGATTGAGGTACAGATTTTATCTCCGTAGGGAGTGAATTTCCTGCCAAGATGAAAGTAGAGATTAGATAAAAATCGGGTGTGATACTAGAAGTCACATTGCATGACTTAGTCTTCCCGAGCTTCTTTTTAGATAAAGGAGTCTTCCGAGGAGAAGAGGAAGACGTCTCAAATTTCGTCATTAAATCCGGGTGGATCCACATGATCTCTCCCTTCTTAGTTGTGACAGGAACAAGTCCTTCATTCTGTGCTGGTGGGATGTTTACAACTTCGAGAGTTGCTTTGGAGATAGGAACAATCCCACTTTCCACCATTAAAGGAGGGAAGTCACCGAAATACATTGAAATTACATTTGCTGTGACTGTCTTGTCTTTGGGTGTCAGTGTCACAGCTCCTGATTTAATCATCTCTTGGATCTTTCCTTTTAATACATAGCAAGACCGGATTGTATGACCCAACATTCTATGATATGGACAGTATTTTGGATGATCTGTCTTGTTGGCTTCATCAGGCTTTTTGATTTCTGGCAATTGAATCTTGTTACCTTTGAGCAAGCATTCAAAGATACCCTGAACATCGTCATCGTCGAAAGAATATTCTTCCTTCGGCCGAGGAGGTCTCTGTTGTTGATTTGTTGGGGCTGGAGTAGCTTGGGTAGTCTTTACCTCTTGACTATTTCTCTGGAGATTGACTTCAAGAGCCTCTTTCCCTTTGCGATTATTGGGTCGAGTATTATTGCTAGCACTCTGATTTGATTCCTTGGGAGCCATTTGTACCCCCAGGCCTTTGAAGGTCTCAGCACTGACTTCAGCAGCCTTGACACTGACGATGAATGAAGGCCAATCTTGGAACTGAGTGGACCCTGTCCACATGCTGATGATTGGTAAGAGATTCGACTTGCAAGTGTCGATAGTAACAGCATCGGGAGTTCCGAGAGGCATTTTGAGGGCTTCTTTTCTGAATCTTTCAATGAAGTCCTCGGTGGTTTCATTATTTTTCTGTTTAATTCTTATGAGGGCTGACATGGTCATGTCATTGAGTCCTTCATAGAACCATTCAAGAAACATTTGCTTGAAACCGGTAAATGAGGTAATGTACCCGTCAGGGAGACTTCTATACCATTCATAAGCCGTTCCTTTGAGACACCCAACAAACACCCGAGTAAGGAGGGCGTCACTTGGTTGCAGTTGATCAGTCATTACTTCAAAATGATTAATGAACTGACTTGGGGAGGTTGTCCCATCAAAGAAAGAGATAGTCGGAGGCTTGTATTTAGGAGGATATGATACTTGCTTCCATTCTATCGGGTAAGGTTGCTTGATACCTAACCTTTGTAAACCATCCTTCTGTTTAAATGCCTCAAATTGAGTTCGGAGATTCCTTAACTCTTCAGTAACAATTCCGAAGGATTGTGGAGTTATAACTTGTTGAGTGTAATTGGGAGGAGGGACTGCAGCATATGTACCACCTCCAGCTCCAGACTGACTTGGAGTGGGTTGTACAGGAATATTAGATTGTACCCCCAGAATAGTAGAGGGTTCCGGGTTTGGAACAACAGGAGTATTTAATACAACTGGAGGGGCTGTCTGTTGGACTTGTTGAGTTTGATGCTGAGCTTGCATAAGAGTGTGCATAGCATTCAATGTATCTGCCATAGCTCGCAACTGTTGTTCCAAGGAAAAATCCTTTGCTCATGAGCTTCAGTGCTAGTTGAAGGTTCATGATTGCCGTCTACCATGTAAGTGGTAATCATTCGAGGAATAGATGATGAAACAGTCTGTTCTGAATCATCGCTGTGAGAGTCAGTATCTTTCACGGGGCTATTTACGGGAGTCAATACTGGAAAGTTGGACTCTCCAAGGAAGTCCTCTGTGATCTCCGGATTACCAGTTGGATGAGAAGAAGAAGAGACCCTGGCCAAGGCTCCGGTCCTGGATCGGGTGCCGAGATAAACACCATCTTCAGAATCTGATATAGCATCAGACCGTATGCTACCCCCAATATTTTTGGAAGTCATGTTGACAGAAGCATAAAGAGGTTCATCTTCATCCAATATTGGTTCATATTGAATCCGTTCGAAAACAGATCGTCTTTTTGGTGAACAACAACACTGAATCACAACCCGAGGTTGGAAGTTGCAACCATGCTTTTCATGGCAAATATGAGCAATGTCATAGCCTGATGGAGTATCGATTCTCCGTTTATTTTGCAAATACTCCCGGAGATCTGTAGGAACAGATTGGGAAGTATTTGAAGATAGTTTCTGTGTAGAAACTTGTCTTTTGTTCTTCTGTCTTCTCGGTTCTTGAGTGTATAAAGACTGATTAATTTGAGCCATATAGTTCTTGGCATATTCTACATCAGGGTCTAATATACTTGTCTCAGTTTGATCAGGCTTCTTAATACCAGAAGTGGAACTGAGATGATTCTGATTAAGCTTGTTACGAAGATCCGTAGGAGATATGACTTTGGTATCAGTCTTGGATACTTGTAATTTGCCTTTCTCAGATCGAGAAATTTGAGAGAAGGAAGATGGGTATTATTCCGACTAGGAGTCGGTAATAATCCATCTTTAGAGGAAGTAGCCACAAGGCGTTTTCCTTTGTTTGATCTAGTAAGAGTACTAGTCAAATTAACTCCAGAGGTAAAGACCTTAGGAGTAGAGGAGTTGACTAAAGAGTCTTTCTCCTTAGTTGGCACAAGATGTGCAAGTTGTGGGGGAATCATTTGCACGTTCTGTGGAAGAGAACCCCCAGCTTGATTTTGAGAAACAGTCAAAGGACTGTATCTGTTAGCATACGCTGACTTTAGTTTGGACTTCTGGTCATATGCTGCCTTTTTATTAACATACGCTGGCTTTGGCTTAGCGTACGCTGCCTGCTGTTGGCTTTTGTACGCTGCCTTTACCGTACGCTGCCCTTTGACTGCCATACGCACAGAGTCATCAATGGCTAAAGAGCCGACTGCTGTCGTAAGAGTAGAGGGAGAAGAGACTTTGACATGTCCAGAGATGGTTTTCCTTGGACACGCTGACTTGGTTAAAGAACCCACTTTGTCAGCGTGACTAGGAGAAGCCACTGTTGCCGTGTTCAGAGAAGCCGAAGCATGCTTCGTTGAAGTTGAAGACATGTTCTTGTCAGCGTGAGAAATGACAGAAGCGTCTCGGGCTGTCGAAGAAGACTTAGGGACATAGACAGAGCGTCCCTTCTTCTTGGCAGCAGAAAGAGCGGAGGAAGCAGTTCGGCCCTCCTTCGCCTTGAGCATTTCTTCGTAAGCAGATTGGTCGAATTGTACGACCATCGTCTTCTTCGTCGAGCCGATCGACGAAGTATCGCATTGAGTTGTTGCTATCTCGTTGGAGGAGACAGCTTTCCCCAGCAGAGTCGCCAATTTATTTTCCATAAATAAATTCACTTTATTTATTTTGTATCTGAGAAAATTACAACTGTAGGAATCTAATCTAGAAGACGATTACTTTATCCCTTGGACGATGCGTTGAAGAAAACTCGAACTTCGAAGAACTTGGACAGCAACTGGGCAATCTCTCTGTTCTCTTTGAATTGTCTGTAGTGTCTAATGAAGATGAAGAAACCCTCTTTTATAGAGTTCTGGATAACTGTTCTGAAGCATACGCTCAGTCAGTTACTTGACGTGTGTATAACTGCAGGGACGCGTGACGAATTCTGATGGAGACACGTTGGAGTGCGGTTGAAAGTAGTGGGATATATCTAGGAGAGATTGGTGGCATGGATGCCACGTTGCATAACTTCTGAATAAGTGGGTAACTGAGTACAGGACACGTGAGAACGTGTGTTGACTGTATGTTGAAAGTCATCCTGAACGCATTTGCTGTGATACGCTGTCTTTGTTGAAGAAGAGTTATACGCTAGCTTTTGAAGGCACATGTCTTGCATACGCTGACTTGGACAGCATAGAGCCATAGAAGACTGATACGCTTACTTTATTGATAAGGAGTCGTATGGGGTCCATACGCTCACTTGGTTGGCAAGGAGTCGTATGAGGTCCATACGCTCACTTGGTTGGCAAGGAGTCGTATGAGGTCCAAACGCTCACTTGGTTGGAAAGGAGTCGTATGAGGTCCATACGCTCACTTGGTTGGGAAGGAGTCGTATGGAGTCCATACGCTCACTTGGTTGGGAAGGAGTCGTATGGAGTCCATACGCTCACTTGGTTGGGCAAGGAGCCGTATGCATTGAGGGAGTAGACACGTGGATGTTCTCAATCTTCTCAATACGCCATATCTTCAAATACTGACAAATATTTCTTGAGCGTCATGCTGCAGATATGATGACTGACAGACTGTCAGAAATGACAGTAATGATGGCTCTTTATTTATGATGGCTGCTGAGTTGTCCTCGTAAGAGACAAAATCATTTCTCGAAAACCTATACGACGGCTAATCTTCATAGGGCAGCTGTCTTTGCACGAAAGACGAAGTGTCAGATTCATCCTTCATTAAATACATGCTGTGCTGTCATCTCAAGAAATATTAAAATATTCACTGAGCGTACGGCCTTTAGATGAGCGTAGGGCCTTGGCTGAGCGTATGGCCTTGAGTGTATGGCTTTGACTGAGCGTATGACCTTGAGCGTATGACTTTGGCTGAGTCTTATGTCAGCGTGTCATAATTTTCACACCCTACATGAAGAAGCTGTTGCAGGAAATGGGACTGAAGCAAGAGCAGTATACTTTGCTTTGCGACAGTCAGAGTGCTATCCACCTTGTGAAGAATCAGACGTTTCATAGCCGGTCCAAGCACATCGAGACTCGGTATCATTGGATACGGGATGTGGTTGAGAAGAAGGACGCGGAGCTTGAGAAGGTTCATACAGATGACAACGGAGCTGATATATTCACGAAGATTCTACCAAGAGGGAAGTTTGAGTACTGCAGGCAGATCGTCGGGATGACGACATCCTCCCCATAGTTGTGAAGGGAAAGATTTGTTGGAGTGGGTGGGGTTCCCAACCTATGTGGAGAAGACCCCGGAGTACGACGAGCGCCGTTCGTATGTCGAAGAAGCTCGGAAAGTAGGCGACGCGGAGTCGCTGCTGCTGTTGGTGACCCAGAAGGAGATTCTGGCCTGGGCCTGCTGAGTTCGGGCCGAACTCGGTCCCAGGCCGAGTTCTGGCCGAACTCGGTCTGGCTCTTCCAGAAGTTGGCCGTCCAGTGCTGTTTGCCCGACACAGAGTTCTGGCCGAACTCTGTGTCGTCGGGGCTGATGCGGGAATTTGGATGAGTTTTCATCATTGGATCTAATCCAACGGTCCAGGTTGGTTGCGGGATTGGGGAGTTAAGTTGGGATTTCCCAACCCTAATTCATTATGCCATAACGCAACGTAACACAACTTGGAGAGAGAAGGAGGCAAGAGTGCCATTGCAACTTCGGAGAAGAAGACGGAGGATTGAAGGTCGCTATTCGAAGGAGATCGTGTTCGGGTAATCTCTACTCGTCGTTCTCGCTCTTCGTAGCCTTGTATTCATTGTTCTTATCTCTGAGTGTTGTGGAGATCCGATTTGGATCGGGAGGAGTTTGTAGAGGGTGTAATTCTTCTATTCCATTAGTGGAGGCTTCTCAGGGTTGGACTCCGATCGTCCCGTGGTTTTTCCCGCAAGGGTTTTCCACGTCAAAAATTCTCTGTGTCTGCGTGGATTGTTTTGTGTGATTGTTTTTGGGTTCGTGCGTTGTATTGCTCGGTCCTCTCGCAGGTACTCTCCAATTTGGAAAAAGGTTTCTGCGTTTCTTTCCCAACAGATAATTGTTGTTCGTCATGCCAAGAAAGCATGTCTCATTCCATAGATTCAATATTGTAGGGACGTCAATTTCACATGGACCCCACCACCACCCGATTGTCAACCAGGGAATCTATATAATTAATTTTCTTTTATTATCTTCTCATATTATTAATCATCTATATTTTTCTTGTAGGAATTTGATTTCCAGTTATTCGTCCAAAGATTATAACTAGTACGATGTTAAGCTTCTTCATAAACCTTATCTTAGCAATTTAAAGGCTGTTGTTGTTTTCATATGAAAATAAAAGATGTATTCCTCTGCACAAAAGAGATTAGAGGTTGAATAATATCATTTTCATCAATTTGTTCGAGAAAGTATTGTTGGACATGTTCAGCCCAAAACATAGTTTGCAGTATCGATCCTTTACGATTTGGCATGCTACGATTCGATACCGACTGATATTCGATACGGATCGATCCCAATACTGGAGGTTTCTTTTCCGATCAATTCGATAATGATCAAATTGAACGAAAATGATCAATCAATAACGGTGTAAAGGTTAGTCGGATTGTAAAAGTACGTAAAAGAAGAAAACGTATCTATCACATGTAAATCAATTGACAATGGTGACTACTATTTCATTCAATTTTAGAACTAATAAGAAGAAATACTTAAAATACTTAAAATTGTGTCTAAATGTGTAAAATATATCTTGTAAAATATTAAAAATTATTTATTTTTCGATATCAAAAGTATTTGATACTTAGATACGAAACCACATATACTCTCAATACTGTCGAGAATGGTCCCATACTGATTTTAATACTGATATTGCAAACCTTGGCCCAAAATGGACCAACAATTAGTAGGTTGGCCGAGCAGAAATCAACATTTACATCTTCAATAGGAATTCAGAGTGGGAGTTCGAACTGGACTTGTATATATGAAAGGTATTTTCTAATTTAATTTAGGAACAGTAGCGTCCGGACACATGAATATACATGCTGAAGTATAGATATCCTATTCACCAATAGTTAGCTAAAATAAGCATATTCTGAAGGACTACAACCCTGCTGACCCCAAACACCACCCGACTAGACTATATTTTTAACTACTACTCTATATTTTATATACTTAAGAATGTAAATAATATAAATAAATAATTTGATCGAGATCGAGTCTTGAATTTGATTTAATGTCCTTAAGACAATATTTGTTCCGAACAGGTGCTTACGGTTGAATGACGATTTAGTCTCCCAAAATACAACGTTTCTTCTGTTTCGGTAGCAGCACTTCACACCGCAGGAACTGGATGAAACAATGTAGGTAGTCTCTCTTGGACTAAATGCTTGATGTATAAATTAGTTTGAATTTGTTTTTTTAACCACTCATAGGACTATCCTTTTATAAGGGATAAAGAGACACAAAATATAAAGAGACACGTTGTTTTGAAGGGATACACCCTTCCCAACAGAGACAACGTTTGAAAGGGGCACATCCTTTCCAACAGACCTATTGATAATTTACAAAAATTAATTAAAATATTTTTTAAAATTGATTTTTCAAGTCAGTTTTTCATTCGTTTCTCCAACATATACCACCACTTAATTTTTTATCCCATGAAAATGTAGTACCTCCCCTAAACCTTGTCGATGCCTCCCACCTTAGCCACTTGAAGCAAGGTCAGTCCAAAATAAGTCAGACAAGACTTCGAATTTGGATAAACCCTCTGATTACCACAATCTCCAGGCTCTTCTTGATCCCAAATAGGGATCAGGATCGCAGGTGACTCCCCATAATCGACTTATAATAAGAATCGAGGAACAATCAGAACTAAGATCCGGACAACTCAACCCATGGGCGTGGGCGCCCCGACTTGAAGCTTGCTAGTTGATATACGATGATAGATTCTTCTTATCAGGCCAGAATCAAAAGGTATGCACAAAAATAAGAGTCGAAGGAGAGGAGCTAGTTAGAGACCTTGTCAGCAATCATCCGAATAAAACTCGTATTATATGTGAATTTTTTTTTGTATCTTTCAAAAATGTATAATACTTGCATACTTTAAAAATATTCTAATCAGTAGTAAATTTTAAGCATACAAAATTTTAAACGTGTTTTGTATAAATTATTGAAAATTTTAGGAAAAAAACGTAGAAACTTATTTAATTAACTAAATTTGACAACATATTTAAGAATGTGAAGTTTCTAAATAATTCTATTTTTTGAATTTTTGACTGAATTTTTGAACGTATTTTATTTGCACTGAGTCAATTTATACTCGTATTTTTGTCGCCTCGAATTTATTTTTGTTTGTTGAATTGCTAACAAGGATCAGAGAAGCAACCATGGAAGAAATTTTAAAATACGTACTGCGACATTATTGTCAATCATTGGGACCATCAGAAAGAAGGTCACCCGTTGCTGGTTTGAATTTATTAAGTGCCGTGAGTGGACTCCTGATTATTTGTTTTTTTCTGAGAAATGGTTGGATGGATGGACTATTCTTTTCAGAAATGTCAGCCATTGGTTTCCGACTTGCCGTTGCTTCCATCTAGAAGTACTAGTGTAAACAGAGGCTACAAAATCCCGGTAACTCGACTGTATATATATTTGCTACTGAAAATTCCACAAATTATTCAGTGAGTCAGGATTTTTCTTCACTTGATGGTCTGAGAATTTGAAAATGGAAAGAAGAATCAAAGATGCCATTGAACCTACTCGCTTATCAAGTGGAAAATGGAGGAAAATTAAAACTCAGGATGAGTTCGACTCACTGAATAATTTTTCACAAGTTTGATTGTTTCGAATTCTGAACCTCCTCAATTGGGTTGATTGAATTGATATGCACGTCGAGTAGCATAGAATCAAGGCAAAGCATAAAATTTGTGATATTAGCACACGAAGCACAAGAACGCCCTACTTTAAAATAATTAAAAAAGAAAAGAAAACGCTAACTCCGTTATACTTGGCATTAGCTGACGTTGCCGAATAAAAAATATATATAAAAGAAAAACACCCCTCGGAAGGACGTTTCCTATCTCCTCTAACGTGGATGGCTTAAAATTAGCCACGTAGAAGGAAGAGGACCTTATTTTGGAGGAAAAGTAAGCAAAGAACACCCAGTTCCTCACCTTCCCGTCGCAGCTCACCAATGAGCAGACGTAGGCATCACCGCCTGCCGCAAGAACTGCCTCTCTGGCTCCTGCGTCGCCTCAACCTCCCTCGACGACGGCTCGGGGTTCTGTTACCGGAAGGTGTCGGAGTCCGTCAGCGGGTACCGGTCCGCCGCGCTACCGAGAACGTCCTTCGTCAAGGTCTGCGCTCCGGCGGAGCTAAACCGGCCCCCTCGGCTTCACGTCCAGATGCAGGACCTGCGACCGGCCGTCCCAGTGGAGGTACGCCAGAGCCCTAGCCACGTCGACGGCGGCGCGGCAGCGGCGGCACCTCAGCGCCTACGGCAGACTCCTTTCGCGGTGAATATCCACGCGCCTCAATGCAGTCAAAGGCCACGCGTACAGCCGAAGCGGCCACGAGACGAAGGGGGGTGACACGTCAGACGAGGCGAAGCGGGGGTGCCAGGTAAGCATGGAAACGTCCTTCGGATGGACGTTTTCTTGAGAGAAAACGCAATTCGGATGGACGTTATATATATATATATATATATATATATATATATATATATATATATATATATATATATATATTTTCGAGTTTTTTCGTTATCTCGCTAACGCCTCCGTTAGAATTAAGTCATATTTTAATAAGAACGTTCTTCGGATGGACGTTTTTATGCTTCGTATATAATTATCGAAAATATTGTGCTGTAGGTATAATTTTATAAATTTATTATGCTTTCAGGTAAATTTTCGTATAATAAACCATTGGAGACGGAGATTGCAATTTCAACACTTCTGTGAGGTTGGATTGGTCAGGTCGTGTAAGAAGTTCTAAGAACAAGGTTCAAATCTTTCGCTCTACCAACATGTGCGTCAGTAGCACACATCAACCTACTTTTTCTTGACACCTGGCTCGTAGGACCCACCTATCAGTGGCAAAGAAATACTTTGTGTATTCATACCACCTATATATCTTTCATTTCGTTAATTTGCCCCTCAGTCAACTATTTAGTTCAGAGGTATAATTCGGACGGGCTAAACCCGCGATTCCGATAAGATAAATTCATTAGTGGATTGAGTTTGGGTTAAAAATTCTCAAGTTTGGATTACGATTCAGGTTAAAATATTTGAATCCGAAACCATATATATATATATATATATATATATATATATATATATATATATATATATATATATATATATATATTTGAAGCAATGGGTAATTGTGGCAAACGCTCCTATTGGGAATCGATCTCCTGACCACTCGGACCGCATGCATCTCTCTTAACCACTAGGCTAGAGGTCATTTGCATATATATATATATATATATATATATATATATTTCATACTTTCTAAATAAAAAGTTTACATCATAAAATTTTTTTCACCCAAACTTTTCAACTCCTTACCCTAGATCATACTTTAGTTTGTATTTTATAATAATTAAAACATGATTGTTATTTAATTATGTCTTAATTTAGTATTAATTTTGTTTAAAATTAATATTTCAAATGTTAAATGATAGACCGATAAATCTGATGGATCGCATCCAATCCGGCAAACTTGGTTACTTCTATATTCCTCCAAATTTGGTCTTGTACTTCATATGTTAAACCGAGTTCAGGTTGGACTTGGGCTAGGAATAGGCTTATAATTCATCTGATTGGACTCGAATTGATTTCAAAGCCGACCCAACCCTGTCTGAGTTGCACCCCTAGTTTAGTTTGTATTTTTCCAATTCCCATGTAGACTGCAATCAGCTGGTTATTAATCATATTAATAGAAGAAGGGAAACACAGAGGAGATAGAGATAGTAGTAATATTAAGAGCTTTGCTATGACTACAACCAATGCTTACAACTTTTCTATAACCCGCCACGTGTCGGACTTCGATTGGAGGTGGGGAGTAAATAGTGGGGTCGGATGGAGCCTATGTAGCAGGGAGGTATGAGAGGTGGTGGGACCCATGTGTAAGAGGTGGGCGAGTGAGATTGTAAGAATTT